>JAFIRS010002718.1:0-188287 GCA_018342105.1 Gonioctena quinquepunctata
AATTTCGTGCAAATAACTTATTTTTTGCAAAAGGTTTTCTCAAAAAACGAACAAAAATTCAATTTCAACACCCTGTATCTCGAAACAATCATTTTCGGACACAAGTTTATATAGACTTTTTCTTAAAAATTGTCTCAGGAAAACGTCATTTGAATATTTCAACTTTACTTATGTTTACACCCTATATATATATATATATATATATATATATATAAATATACAGGGTATCCCGAAACTATGGTGCCAAATTGAAACGGAAGATACCCTTCGAAAATAAATAGGACTTTCCCAATATCTCAAATGTCGTTCGTTGTAGAGATACAGGGTGTTGAATTTGAAAAATTGAAAGTATTTTTTATTCATAACTTCCACATACTAGTAATGAAGAAATTGTTCGGCTGAAGTGAATTTTACAATCCTAATTACTGATTCAAATTACAATTCTACCAAAAAATTAATGAAACTTTCACATGCATTTTTCACAAAGCTACTTTCTTGCAGAGGTACAGGGTGTTGAAACTGGGAAATAAAAAGGTTGAATATTAACACCAAAAAAAGATGAAAATTTAATTTCGATTTTTCAGAAAATATCAATACTATTGGGCATCGATGTAACAGGAAAAATTGAACTGGTTTACCCTGTGTAGCCGATGAAACTTAATCCTAATAATAATAATAATGTTTATTTGCACAATAATTGACAATACATATACAATATAGCAAATAAACAAAACGAATCTGCAAAGCCTAATGGCTGTGTGCAGAGTAACTATTCACTTTAATAAAATAAAAATAGTATTAATGATTCAATACTATTTTTATTTTATATATATATAATAGATCAAGAAACATAATAGTTGGATTCAATTCCAAAAACAAAGAACAAAATTCTAGCTTCTGCCAAAACTTCGCCAAAGTAATAATCCTAGAAACGTTGACGACAACTGAAAATGTATACTTCAATGAGCATCTCATACCTAAAACTAAATTACATTTCAAAGGGCTCGCTATGCGCAAAATCCAAAATTATAAAAAAATTGGATAAGGAACGGTGGAATTTGTATGCGGAAAGAAATTCCTATAAAGAGATTTACAGTATGTATATTACATTACTAGTGCGGAAGTGACATTTTTCACACAGTGGGAAATATTGTGGCACAAGGCGTGAGCCGAGTGCGGCAATCACACAGTGTGAAAAATCCTCCCACGCAGAAATTTACCTATTTCCTACACCAATAATTTAATAAACAATATTTAAATATTAGATCGTGTATGTTGAGTTGCCTGACTAATCTTACGTTTTTTATATGACAGTCTATGTTTGAATACTGTCTCTATTAAAAGTGCATATAAATTTAAATTACTTTTATAGTGAAATAAAGAAATAACGATAATTAACGTTTATTTGAAAAAATTACAATAAGTAAGTACTTATTAGATACAACTGGAGAACAAATTGAATTTGGAACCATAAAATTTGGAAGTTAATTGGTTATTGTTACAATTTGTAAATTGTAACGGTGTTTCTGAAGATTCGTTTCAATATTTTCTCGGATGCTGCTTGTAATTTTGTGCTCATCGAAGAAGTTGACGGTTTTAAATTTATGTTTTCTAATATGGCTGATTAAGCATCAGTGTCTTCCGAAGTTCTACGCACAGCGCTGACAATTTTAGTGGCGGTGTTCATTCTGTTGGTGTGAGAATCATCTATAAACCCCTCGGCGACAGCGAGGTTTCCATCCTCCGTGTCTCTTGAGAGTGGTAATATCTCCTCCTGCATCTACTAGGATCGTAGCTGAGGATCTTCGGAAACAATGACTGGTGTAAGTTTCTGGATTCTCAAGTTTTAAAAATTTTGCTACCAAGGTGGGTACAGATCCCATTTTGTTGATACCCACCACTTGCTTGGTGCATTTTTGGTAAATAATATCAATGAGGAAGAGCAATTAATAATTACATCTGTAAATCTTACAGGATTCACGGGTTTGACGGCTTATTGACAGCCGTGCGGAAAGTTACTTTCCGCACTAGTGCGGAAAGTACTTTCCGCACGCGTGAGAATAAAGGTCACTTTCCATGGGAGTAGAGAGTGCGATATGTGTTACTTTCCTATGTTGTCGTAGGAAAATAATATTTCCTTACTGTTCTGAATATGTAATATATTCCAGGTATACCTAAAACCCGAAATATGGACCTTCATATTTATAGCCAAAACGTACGCAGACTCCGAACTAAAACTTGTGAGTGTAGAATCAACTTTTCTGGTATTGAAGCTGATATATACTTATTAACCGAAACCAATATCAAAGATAGTGTTTTTAGCAATGAACTTATTCATTACAATGTTTTTCGTCGAGTTCAAGTTCGAAGGATGGTGGCGCCGTACTTGCGGTAAGAAGTAAATTCAGAGCAGTTCCTCAAACTGAGTGGTTTAGTGATGCCAGACGTCTGGATCACATTGTATTCTGAGACCCCCATTTTAAACTTCATCTATGTTGCGTCTACTCACCCCCTAAGGATGATAATGCTAGACTCCTATTCACCAGTAGAATTCAATTATTTCTACATAATATTATTTATGTGTTTTTAACGAACGGAAAAAAAAGGAGGAGGTTAGGTTAGGCGTATAATATATTTTTTTATGTATGACCACGCATAACTTTTCACAGAGCAGTCCGATTTTGATGATTCTTTTGCGAATGGATGAGGTACACCTCGAAGTTGGTTCCGTTTGAATTTGAAACAAAACACCCCTAATTATAGAAAAATAGGGGCCGATTTATTGATTTTGCACCTGCGAACCGATTCTGTTGAAACTTGGCCCACATATATAGTTCTGATGACACTACAACATAATGGAGACCTGGAGTTAATCTGATGATGGAGACGGAAGACACAGCTACCTCGTGATTGGGGTAATATGTACATGTATAATTAGATATGCTGACAAACTGACTCACTGATTGATTGATATACGATCAACAGCCAGACCAAACCACTGGACCTAAGAGCTAAAATTTTGAAAGCATATTTTTGATATTCCATCCCTAAAAGGGGTGAAAAATTTTGCAGAGTAGGGGAGGGGTGGGAAGTGAAAGTACAGCTGGCTTTGAAATTAGAGTCATGGAAATTAGTATTTGCGCCCTTCTTCACAAATAAAGATAAATGTGTTTCAGCGTTTATGAAAAGTCAACCCTAAAGGGGTAGAATGAGGATTGAAAGTCTGCATAGTTAGTTTTGAAGTTAGGATCACGAAAATTATTATTTGGGGATCTTTGTCACTAATGAAACTACGTGTCGGTGTCTTTGGAAAATCAACTTCTAAAGGAGTAAAATAGGAGTTGAATTGGGAATGGATCTTTGTATAGGAATTCCGTTAGTTTTCAAGTTGGAATCATAGTGTAACGAACCTAAGGCCAGACCTGTCGCCTCACACGTTGCTCGACAACGATGAGATCATCCCGGAGAAATTCGAGAACCATCCAGTCGCTCTGCCGCGAAAACAACGGTCAATATTGGAAGCAATTGGAACATGCGGGACGCCAACTGGAAAATTCGAAACATCGAGAATGCTGTATCGGAGATAAATGGGACAGCCCTCCAGAGGGGTGGATAGTCTGAACGAGCCCATGATCGGCTATTCAGTAGGTAGTAATATAAATTAAGTTGTAGATTAAGTGTGAAATAAATTATTAAAACCAAGTTAAGTTTATTTACGTTACAATTGGTGTCGGAAGTGAGATTTTGAAAATAAACACGTGATCTTTGGGTGGATAGTCAGAAAAATAAATTGATAGACCTTTTGTACCCAAAATAGACAGTGGCCCGGTTTTTCCTTGAAGTGGACAATTGTGCGTGGGAATATAAACTGATACACTCTTCGCGTGAAACAGACAATAGACTGGTGGCCCGTGGAAAGAATTCGCGAAGTGAATTTTTAACAAACTGATAAACTTTTCGTGTGAAACAGACTGATACCTCGTCAAAAAGACAAAATGTGTTCAAGGAAAGTGCGCCTTGGATTTGAAGGTAGCGGAATTGAAACAGGGTGGAGGAAAGGGAACTGGAAACAACGGTAAAAAAGCAAATTACTCCAGGAAAGACTTGCAGAAGGACTTATACAAGAAGGTGAGGGACCCCGAAACATTTTTTATTCGAAGTTCCCGGAGGTGATTTGAGTCCGATAATAGAATCCTTGAAAGAAGCTGAAGAAAATTCAAGAAGCCTGGAAGAATGCTAGAAATCTGGAAGAAGCTGCAACAAAATTCTATAAATCTGGAAGAGAAGCTTTCTAAAATCTGGAAGAGAAGCTTCAAGAAAATTCTAGAAATCTGGAAGAAAAGCTTCTAGAAAATTCAAGAAGCCTGGAAGAGAAGTTCCTGGAAAACACAGAAGGTCTAAAAAAGAATTGTGTGGTGTGGCTAAATTTCTAGAAGAAAGAATGGGAACCGTTGAGACGGAGGTAGATAAAATAAAGGAAACGATCAGTAAGCTGGAAAAACGAATTAATAGTGCGCCCTCCACAGAGGTGGTTAACGAAAACCAATGCTGGACTTGAGTTTGAACTTGGATAAAAGTTCAAGAGGTATAAAAGATGTCAAGGTCATTTCACAAATAGGGAAGCTTTCCATGAAGCCGCCTCAATTCGACGGAAAAACTCCATGGGAAAATTACCGCCGACAGTTTGAAGCAGCCAAAACAAATGGATGGAATGCAGGGGAAAGAGCTGTAGCACTAACACTTGCATTACGTGGAGAAGCGACGAATATTCTACAAACTCTTACCGCCCAAGAACAGGAGGACTATGATCAGCTGATTAAACATCTAGAATTACGATATGGCCAGGCCCATTTGGAACACGTATACCACTCCCAACTGAAAAATCGCTGCCAGAAATCGGGCGAATCCTTACAAGAATTCAGAAGCTGACATTTGCACGCTTGGTTCGTCCGCATATCCAGCCACACCGGAAAATGTAATGGAGCGATTAGCGGTTCCAGGCATTCTTGGATGGACTCCGTGACCAAGAAACCAGACAAGCGTTGACACTAGCTCGTCCAACACATCTCGTGAGCACTGGCACGCGCTTTGGAATTTGAGGCAACAAAGCAATCTGCAAAAACCAAAGTAAAGTTCGAAGTATTGAAGAAGCTCACAGGAGCATGCTGACTTGGGAAGCTGCCATAAGAAAAGTGATGAAGGAAGTTTTGCCTGAGAAAAGACAGATAAGATGCCGGAATTGTGGCAAAACTGGACATGTGCGTAGCAAATGTCCAACTTCATCGACTCCGATGCAGGAAAACTAAAAAAGGTCGACGAGAAGGGGCAATCGTCGGCATGTGTCAACAAGCCTCGGTTAACAACGCATATGTCGCTATCCTTCAACGACAGAACAAAGGTGTCTTCGTAGACGGTCTCATCAATAACGAGCCTTGCACCATGCTGCTAGATACAGGTGCGACTAGGACAATTCTCAGGCCTTCCTTTGCCAGAACACCGGAACGGATTGAACCGACAACTTGGAAGCTACGCACAGCAACAGGGAGCCAGCTACTGTATGGCGAGCTACCGATTGAAATAATTTTGGGCAGCACTAAAAGTGAAACATCAGGCACTTAGCGGACATCGAGGACGATGCAATCATCGGAATGGACATCATGAATTCCAGAGGGTTTGAATTGGATTTCAAAGACGGCGTCCTACGTGTCAACGGAAAGAGCTGGTGCTTCATGGGAGAAGTGAGGGGTTGATCCGTGTGTTGTTGGCTGAAGATGTAAGCGTACCTGAGGGGCTGAAACCATTCTGGAGGCTCGCCTGGACGGGAGTACGAGCAGTGGAAACGTGGTGATGTTCGAGCCCAAACTTCATGATGAGAAAATTGGACGAGGGATTGCACTAGGGGAGGGATTGCACTAGGGAAGACCTTGTTGCGTGCTGACAAATTTAGTGCCGTAGGGTCACTGAATAATTATTTTCCAGTGACCTTGAAGAAAGGAACAATATTGGGGCACTGCTCGCCAGTTTCCTCAGTGATCCGAGTGTACGAGGTACGATTAGCCAACCAACAACTTGCCCACAGAACTAGAAGAATTGGTTGCCATCTCTTCCAAAGATATAAAACCAGCTCAACAGCCCAAACTGAGAGATTTAGTTAAGAAGTACCAAGACATCTTCGATACCGGACAAGGAAAAGGAGTCGAACTAATGTGGTCCAGCACAAGATTGATACTGGGGGTGCCCGACCGATCCGGCAATCAGCAAGAAGACTTCCTCTTGCCAAGAAGGAAGAGGCTGACAAAATAGTCAGCGATATGGGAAAAGAAGGAGTTATCGAACCATCTGACAGTCCCTGGTCCTCTCCAGTCGTACTGGTGAAGAAAAGGATGGATCGACACGCTTTGTGTAGACTATCGCCAACTTAATAATGTCACGAAGAAGGACAGTTACCCTCTCCCGAGAATAGATGACACCTAGACACGTTGGCTGGTTCCACGATTTTCTCGACCCTTGATCTGAAGAGTGGATACTGGCAAGTAGAACTGGCTCAGGAAGATCGAGAAAGACTGCTTTACCATCGGCTCAGGATTGTGGCAGTTCACCGTTATGCCATTCGGGCTCTGTAATGCTCCCGCCACATTCGAAAGATTGATGGAAACAGTACTGAAGGGACTCTCTTGGAACACGTGTCTAGTGTATCTCGACGACATAATTGTGGTCGGCAGATCGTTTGAGGACCACGTGAAAAACTTGGAGGAAGTATTCCTGCGACTGAGGAACTCCGGATTGAAACTGAGCCCTAAAATGCCATCTGTTCCAAAAGAAGTACGATACCTCGGCCACGTTGTCTCTGGGGAAGGAGTAGCAGTGGACGACCAGAAGATCAAAGCTGTTAAGGATTGGCCCATCCCAAAAGACATTCACCAACTTCGAAGTTTCCTTGGTTTATGCACATACTATCGCCGATATGTGCTGGGATTCGTCAACATTGCTAAACCACTGACCAAGCTCACGGAAGGCCAAACAAAGTTCCAGTGGTCCGAAGAATGTCAAGACTCATTCAGGAAGCTGAAAGGAGCTTTGATCAACGCACCTATACTGAGCTATCCCCTACCCAAAGGGAAATTCATTTTGGATACGGACGCCAGCAACGTGGGACTTGGAGCTGTCCTATCTCAGATCCAGGAGGGACAGGAGAAGGTCATTGGTTATTTCAGCAAGACGCTTAGCAAACCAGAGCGCAATTACTGTGTCACCAGGCGAGAGCTGTTAGCTGTTGTAAAGGGAGTGGAGAACTGACCATGCAGCTCTCAAATGGCTCTTACAGTTCAAAAATCCTGAGGGTCAAGTAGCACGTTGGATCGAGAGACTCCAAGAATTCGATTTCGAGATCGAACATCGAGCCGGAACTAGCCATAAGAATGCAGATGCCTTGTCGCGAAGACCATGTCCAGATGATTGCTCACATTGCCGACGAGCAGAAGAAAGAAGCAACACTTTGTAGAACCGCGGCAATGGATGACAACTGGAATGACAGCAAGATCCAGAGAGACCAAGGGAGAGACCCGCACCTTGGGTCAGTCGTCAGCTGGAAGAAGGGCAATCGAAGACCATAATGGCAGGAAGTCGCAGGTTACTCGCCGGCTGTTAAGTCCTATTGGGCACAATGGAACTCTCTTATTCTGGACAATGGAATCCTGAAACGTGTGTTGGAGGCCGATATTGGTGGGAAGACAGACGCCAAATAATTGTTTCCAGGAACAGAAGAGAGGAAGTGCTGCAGGGAAATCCATGATGGAGTCGCCGGAGGGCATCTGGGAGTGACGAAGACCCTGCAGAAAGTGAGGCAACGGTTTTACTGGGCCAATTGTCAAGCTGACGTCCAGGACTGGTGCAGAAAGTGCGCTGTATGCGCTGCTAGCAATGGACCTCGAATACGACCCAAGGCCCCGATGCGTCAGTACAACGTAGGCAGCCCGTTCGAGAGAATCGCCATTGACATCGCCGGCCCGTTTCCCGTATCCGACCACGGGAATAAATACATCCTTGTGGCAATGGACTACTTCAGTAAGTGGGCGGAAGCCTATGCCCTGCCCAACCAGGAAGCCATCACCGTCGCCGACGTCTTGGTGAAAGAATGGATATGTCGATTTGGTATTCCAATGGAGCTGCACTCGGATCAAGGCAGAAATTTCGAATCCAACCTTTTCCAAGAAATATGTCTACTGCTGAACATCCGCAAGACAAGAACCACGGCCCTACATCCGCAGTCTGATGGAATGGTGGAACGGATGAACAGGACGATCAACCGCCACTTGTCCAAGGTTGTCTCTGACCATCAAAGAGACTGGGACCAGTATCTTCATTTGTTCCTGATGGCCTATCGATCCGCAGTACACGAGTCAACCGGTCAAACTCCTGCCAGTATTATAATGGGCCGAGAACTGCGACTGCCTTGTGACTTGAAGTTTGGGATACCGCCAGGACAAGACACTGCGGGAGAGGACTACGTCAGCAAACGCCAAATAATTGTTCCCAGGAACAGAAGAGAGGAAGTGCTGCGGGAAATCCATGATGGAGTCGCCGGAGGGCATCTGGGAGTGACGAAGACCCTGCAGAAAGTGAGGCAACGGTTTTACTGGGCCAATTGTCAAGCTGACGTCCAGGACTGGTGCAGAAAGTGCGCTGTATGCGCTGCTAGCAATGGACCTCGAATACGACCCAAGGCCCCGATGCGTCAGTACAACGTAGGCAGCCCGTTCGAGAGAATCGCCATTGACATCGCCGGCCCGTTTCCCGTATCCGACCACGGGAATAAATACATCCTTGTGGCAATGGACTACTTCAGTAAGTGGGCGGAAGCCTATGCCCTGCCCAACCAGGAAGCCATCACCGTCGCCGACGTCTTGGTGAAAGAATGGATATGTCGATTTGGTATTCCAATGGAGCTGCACTCCCGGGTCAAGGCAGAAATTTCAATCAACCTTTTCCAAGAAATATGTCTACTGCTGAACATCCGCAAGACAAGAACCACGGCCCCACATCCGCAGTCTGATGGAATGGTGGAACGGATGAACAGGACGATCAACGCCACTTGTCCAAGGTTGTCTCTGACCATCAAAGAGACTGGGACCAGTATCTTCATTTGTTCCTGATGGCCTATCGATCCGCAGTACACGAGTCAACCGGTCAAACTCCTGCCAGTATTATAATGGGCCGAGAACTGCGACTGCCTTGTGACTTGAAGTTTGGGATACCGCCAGGACAAGACACTGCGGGAAGGGGCTACGTCAGCAAACTTCGGCAGAGAATGGACGACATCCACGAACGAGTCCGGTTGAACATCAGAGTGCCAGCGATAAAATGAAGAAGACCTATGACATCAAGGCCGACGCTGGAGGATTTAAGGTTGATGACCTGGTTTGGCTGTACAACCCCAAACGTCGTCGTGGACTATCACCAAAGTTGCGGAACTCGTGGGAAGGCCCGTATAAAATCGTGAAAAGGATAAACGACCTTGTGTACCGAATCCATAAGCCACCCGAGGAAACCAAGGGTCGTCCATTTCAACAGGTTGGCCCTTACGCTGGAAACCATGACCAAGTTCGCACCCTCAAGCCACCGGAGGATGATATGACGTTCGAGAAGTTTATGTCCTTGTATTCAAACGGGCAGAAAGTTCTACATGGGGTTACTAGAGAGGAGTCACGAGACCTTTTCGAGGGTGCCTGCTGACTACGCACTAGCGCACTGTGTGGCAGAAGATCTTCGAATGTCCAGGGGCATCGCCCCAGTGTTCTCCAAGAAATTTGGTCAACTCCAAACACCGCAGGAGCAAAATCCAGAAGATGGTGGGGTGCTAAAGATAAAGAAAGGCCAGAGAAACATCTACTACCTAGTTACCAAGAGGCATTCCCAAGATAAACCGTCCTATGAAGATGTCTGGAAGAGTCTCCCAAACTAAGAGATACTATGGTGGACCAGAATCTGGTGGATCTAGCAATTCCAAAATTATCCTGTGGTATTGATGGGTTGGACTGGAGAGTCATAAAGTATGCTGGAGGCGATATTCAGATCCAGCGGCGTCAAGATTTTGGTTTGCTGTAACCCTCTTCCACGACCGATCATGAAGACCGTGGAGTGTTACTTCCATCGAACTTCACGGTGCAGATATGGGGAGTCATGCAGATATCGTCACACTCCAAGGATGAAATTTCGGGACGAAATGTCTTTAAGAAGGGGGCAATGTAACGAACCTAGGCCGGACCTGTCGCCTCACACGTTGCCGTCGACAACGATGAGATCATCCCGGAGAAATTCGAGAACCATCCAGTGGAATTTGAAGAAAAAACGTTAAAAAAGGAATATTGGAAGCAATTGGAACATGCGGGACGCCAACTGGAAGAATTCGAAACATCGAGAATGCTGTATCGGAGATAAATAGACAGCCCTCAAGAGGGAGTGGATAGTCTGAACGAGCCCATACGATCGAGCTATTCAGTAGCGTAGTAATATAAATTAAGTTGTAGATTAAGTGTGAAATAAATTATTAAAACCAAGTTAAGTTTATTTACGTTACAATAGAAATTGGCATTTGAAGTCTTTGTTACAAATAGAAGAAATATCTATTTCAGTATTTTTAGAAATTCAACTCCTAAAGCGGTGAAAGGGGGGGTGGAAATTTGTATGGTGGTTCCGTTAGTTTTCAAGTATAGGGTCATAAAAATTGGTATTTGAGGTATTTGTAAAGGATAAAGGAATATATGTTTCTGTGTTTTTATAAATGCAACCCCTAGGGGCTGAAAGTTTTTGTGAGGAATCCTTTAGTTTTGAAGTAAGGGTCATAAATATTGGTATTTGAGGTCTTTGTTACGAATAAAGAAATACATGTTTCGGTATTTTTTTAAATTCCGCCCCTAAAGGAGCGAGTGAGTTTGTAATAGTCTGAGTCGCTGGTACCAGCTAGTTACAATATATAACAGTTAATAGTCAATGTAAGGTGAGTAAGGTAGCAATTCGTAGATTTTAGCCAAAAAATATTAAAAAACAAAAAAAATAACAAAAAATATAACCAATGAAAAAGAAACTGAAAAGCAAAAAATAAAATGAACCTGCTCGGTCTCAATAACTGAGCTCCAAAACTAATGTAAGTAAGTAACTTTGAGTCAAAACAAAATAACATAAAAATGCAACGTGAAATCTCCAGCGATGAATTATAACATTCCAAAAATGCGCTCTCCGCACCACCACTCGCAACGACGTGTGTCCTCACGTGTGTGTCAGTTCGAGTAGCTGTCTCGCTGATATTAACATCGAGAATGCTTGGCAATTTCCGGC
This sequence comes from Gonioctena quinquepunctata, assembly GCA_018342105.1. Classification (NCBI taxonomy): domain Eukaryota; kingdom Metazoa; phylum Arthropoda; class Insecta; order Coleoptera; family Chrysomelidae; genus Gonioctena; species Gonioctena quinquepunctata. The sequence goes on from JAFIRS010002718.1 coordinate 11,335, forward strand.
AAAGGGGCGCGCTGCGAGATATGGAATATAAAAATGCTAACCTGATTGATTCGTTGTCTTCCGAAGAGCAATTCAATCCATAATGTGAACGAATGTGATACATTGTTAGTACTAATAAATTTTTATCATCCAGCAATTGAATTTCACGTTGGATTGAATTTGAATAGAAAAAATATTGAATATTATAATTTTGAGTGGGCTGGTTATATATGGAATATGAATATTGAAACTCAATCAACTGTTATAAATGATGATGTGAAAAAATCAGAGATTGCTATGACTCGATTTATATCAAAAACTGTTGTCAATAATAGAAAATATCCCATATATTTTTCCAAGCCCATTATACACTGTTTGAAATATAAGTAGTTATACACTGTTTGAAATATAAGTACAAAATTCATGAAACATTGAAATTGTACCATGAATTAGCCTATTATAATGAGTTCAAACTTTTGAAGCGTCGGAGATCAGACAGGATTATAAAGCTTAAGTTACAAAGGTAGAAAATGATATACTGATAAACGTGAGACATTTCAAGCATTTTGTATCAAACTCGATGAACAGGTATCCCTGCACTAATATATTACAATGATAAGCAAGCCACTAAACGTCATGATATCTGTAATATGTTCGCAGATAAATTTCAAAGTGTTTACGAGCCATATCAACATATACCTATCAAAATGTCGTCAAATTCCAAACCAAGATAAGCAAATTTAATTTTACAGAAGAAGAGATACTGAACGAAATTATGAACATAAATGAGGGAAAAGGAGGTGAATTGGATAATATTCCCAATTATTTTATAAAAAAATGTGCAAAGAGTTTGTATGTTCCACCTACGTTCCTATTCAACTTATCCCTTGCAGAGGGCGTGTTCCCAAAAATTTGGAAAAAGCTTACTGGATCCCAATATATAAACATTCTGGAGAAAAACTGAAGTCATCAACTTAAGAGGAATTGGCAAAGTATGTTCATTCAGTAAACTTGATATACGATTAATTGTTCAGAAGTGTGAAAGGCCTTTTCATTGATGAACATGTTTTTTTGCTAAAAGGGGAATCGAAACCAACTTAATAATTTATTCTCAATACATTTCTGAATGTTTGACGATCTCTTTCCCAAAAAATCTGAAGATTACAATTTGCAAGGTAGAAATCTAGGAAGGGTTGGTCACATTAAGGATCTAGGAGAGGATCTAGGTGTGATATTCGATAATAAATAGTTTTTTTTTGCATTGTGAATACATTATTAGCAAATGCAGTGGAATGTTAGGTTTCATTAATAAAATATGATAAAACTTCCACTCACAAAAGACATCAAAATCCCACACAAAAGTCAATAAGATGTACACAGCACGTTGAGTTTTGCAAGCGTCATTTGGAATCCACAAAATGAGACTTGAAAGAATCCAAAACAGATTCATCAGATTTTTGAACTGGCGATTGAATGAAGTATATAACGTGGAAGACATGAATTCAGCAAGAATAACATATGGCATTATCTCATCAGAGAAACGAAGGATTATTACAGATTGAGTGTTTATGTTCAAAATTCTCAACAATGACTTGTACGCACCTCAACTCCTGTACTTAGTTTCAATACATCCCAAGCAGAATCTTAGTGACGGAAACTGATACTGCAACTTCGACTCACCACTAAATCTACAACTATACAGTAAGAATACCAAAAATTTTATATTTGCATGGTTTTAGTCCATTATTTCCATCTATGGTAGCCACTCAACAGTTCTATAATTTGTTAGTGTCAATTGAGGTGTCTGAAACATTAAGGCCACCAAGCAGAATTACCTTAAAGGTTTTCAAACTTGAATGTGGACAATAACCGTTGCGGTAACCATCCTGAACCACTTAAATATCACTCAGAATTCACAATCACTTTTATATTTCTAGTAACTTCCAGGTGGGAGGTACTTGATTGTGATATGTGGTGATTGTTGCTACGTTCTTGCTATCTCCCTAAGTAATTGCCACAGTTCGCATTAATTGAAAGTCACCACAAAGTTACAATAACCTTTAAAATTCACAATCAAGTGACCGTGGATTGGTAACCTAACTTTTCTCATATTATTTTATTGTGGCTTACAAAAAGTTTGTTTCACCTGTTACGTGAATGATATTAACTCAATATGAAATTGGTTATGCGTTTTCAATTGACAATTTTTCTTGATTTGGTATAAAAAGGTTAATTTAAATAGATCCAATCTCTGACTGGTGCGCCTGCTTAATATTCATATCTTAATTGTCAATTCAGTTTGCATAAATGCCACCATTTTCATTTCTCGTTCATTATTCATTGTTACTTGGTACCTTGATTATTGTTAATTGAAGCTGCATAAATCCACCATACTTGCTACATGTCCTTCTTTAACAATTAATGGACATGTACCCGCAATTCCGAAGTTTTAACCTTGAAGTGGCAGGTTATAATAGCCACGACGTGTTCGCCACTTTCAAGGGTAAAAGACCTATTGAAATTTTTAGGTTATAACTTTGACGTGGTGAGTCATGGGCCTGCGACGTTGGCACCACTTTCTAGTGGTGGAAAAGGTAATGCGTTAGTTTAAGATGAGTGGAACTTTAGAGAGGTATATTTTCAGTTTCTGCCTCTTTAAAGTTATATTGATTGAAAGTAAGATCGATAACAAAAATGTTTGAGGGATTAAAGTACATAATTTCAGTTTTGGCCACTTCATATCCACGTTTTTGCCAGGTGACCACAACGTGGTTGGAATGTGGCTATCGGAGATCCAGGAACGTAGATCGGAACGTAGCGGTCACCCAAAAAGTTTTCCCCATTTTGGTAGCCGCTGCGTGGTAGAACCGTGTATATTACGTGGCAGTGGTTGTGTCCAAACACCTCAGAGTTTTCCAGGATCGTGGCCGCTACGATCCGTCCACTAAAGATGCTACTTGGGATGTACCTCCTAGAAACACTAATGGAAATACTAATTTGGGTCAAAATGCCCTATTCCTCGGCTCTGTGATAGCTTTAACAAATATTGTTCTGAAATTGACTTAACATGTTTATCACTCTTACTTTTCAAAAATTTTTCTGTGTAACATTATGGACTTGTATTTTCAGTTTATTAGTTCCACTAGTTGTTAATCTTTTCAAAACCACTACAAAACACTCCCTAACACTAGTAGTAAATCTGAGTTACTTAATGTATTAGTTGAAACTGTACTGGGTTTCAACCTGTTTGTATCCCAAACCGAAATAAATACATTTTGGTAGTATTCAGAAATTTGCAATGCGAAAGTTGAATATTTATGTCATGGCACGCTGCCAATGATAATCTTCTCCTCCTTGTCACTTTATTATGCTAGATACCACCCTCTCACTCACCAATGTCTGCCGATCCTAAAAAAGTCATGTGTCTGTTCAAATGGTATTTTTTCAGTCCTCAATATTCGATTTTGATTCAATATTATTTTGCTGAGCAGTATAGAGTATTTCCAAAATATACAGTGCTTTTCTTTAATGTCCCCCCCCCCCTTTTATTTTTTAAAGGGGTCAACTGAAAAAATTGAAACTTGGGTTAATTAAATTGATGCATGAATACTATATTTTGGAGTGAAATTGACAGATGAAACTTTCAAGATGGCGACTGGGCGCTATCTGGGAAAAAAATAATTGAAAGGGGAGTCTTGTGACACATCCTTTTGAAGCTCCTGACGATACTAAAAATGACACGAAATGTCAGTACGACAACCAACATCATTGTTCAGGTAAAATATTCTAATTTAGTTTTCGGTTTTACTAGTAAATAGGTACCACGTGAACTATCTCCAAAATGGTCAATTCTCGTCCATTGGAAGAAAAAATCGAAGCGATTTTTATTTACGGTGCGACGCGTAACTTTCACTAAACCGAAAGAATGTTTAATGATCGTTTTCCGAATCGTCCTATCTGTAGAAAATATTTACAACTAGCGGTAGTGTACATAACAAAAAGCCCCCAGGTCATCCGTCCATTCCGGAAGAACAGCAAGTTCAAATAATTGGTGAGATGATAGTAAATCCTCAACAGTCTACTTCCTCCGTCGCGAATGTTTGTGAGGTGTGTCCTTCTACTGTGTGGAGACTTTTGAAGAGGAATAAGTATCATCCATACAAAATCAAAATGGTCCACCAGTTAACTGAAGATGACCCTGATCGAAGAACAGAATTCTGCGAAATTATGACGGCAACCATTGCAAGGCATCCTACCTATATCTCCACAATATTCGTTTCAGTGACGAATCTACATTTTATCTCAACGGCAAGGTTCACAGACAAAATTGCCATTATTGGAGTGACACCAACCCTCACATTTTCCGGGAAACTCGTACTCAATATACAGAAAAAAGTAACGTCTGGGCAGGAATATTGGGAAACCATATTGTAGGACCTCTATTCATTGAACAAAATTCAACAGGGGAACTGTATTTGAATAAGCTGGAAAATACTGTTGACCCTCTAATCACCGAAATCGTCGAAGCGAATCCTAATGCATTCGATATGGATATTGTATCCCAACAAGATGGAGCACCACCACATTACTACGAACAAGCAAGAAACTATTTGGATAATACTCTCCCCGGTCGTTGGATTGGCCGTCGAGGTCCTACGGAATGGCCAGCCCGCTCGCCAGATTTGACACCTGTATATTTTTTTATGGGGCTATTTGAAGCAAAAGGTGTACGAAACTGAACCTGCTTCAATATTGGATATACGGCAGAGAATAATAAATATTTGTTGAAATATCGACGTTACTGTGTTCGAAAATATTCGACGTGAAATATCGGATAGGCTGTTCTTATGTCAAGCAGTTCAAGGCAACCATTTCGAGCATCTTCTGAACTGAACTCAGCTTCTTTCCTCAAATTATGAAGTTAAACGTCGATGTATTCAGGCAATTATTAAATGTTCCGCCATTTTGTAGTAGGTGAAGATATTGACTTTATATTCTAGTGTTGTGAAGTATTCGTCAGAAGCTTCGAAAGGATGTGTCACAAGACTCCCTTTTCAATTTATTTTTTTTCCCAGATGGCGCCCAGTCGCCATCTTGATAGATTCATCTGTCAATTTGTCTCCAAAATATAGTATTCATGCATCAATTTAATTATCCCAAGTTTCAATTTTTTCATTTGACCCGTTCAAAAAATAAAAGGGGGGGTACATTAAAGAAAAGCACTGTATACCCAATAATAAATAATTCGATTAATAAAATTGATAAGTTCCTAAAAATAACTTATTCCAACAGCTAAGATTACGCAGTTTGTAATGGTGAAAGAAAGCCCGAACCCTACGGCATTTCAAGCTCGCATCCGCTACTGGTTATCCCTTTTAACAAGTTTCTGAACTGGATCTGCACTCAGTGAAGCACAACACAGACATGTTCAAGAATTAACAGCCGAGATTTTATTTAGGAATGTGGATGCGATGCTACACCGCGAAGAGGACTCTCGCGTCCAATATACGACTTATCTTTCTTCGATATTTATTCGAATGTGGCTGATCATTTGAAAGGTTCATTGCTGGAGTTGGACTGATTTGAAAACGGTATGGAAATGAGAGTGATGTACTAACGTGTTATGATTAAAAGCGGTCAAGTGAGAGTTTAATTCGCGCACCAAGGGGTCCGTGCCACATATTATTTCATTCATAAGACCTCGAAACAAGGTGTATACAGTGTGTCCCAGCTAAAACTCGTCACCCCCCTTGTATCGGAAATCGTTGAAAACAGTGAAAAATCGCTCGGGCATGCTGATTTTTGTTTCAAGGGGGAACTCTTCCACGAAATACATCATCATTGTGCTATCAACCCCCTCACCCCCAGCACCTCCCACCTTGTTTTGAAGGGAATTCAATCGGAAACACATAGGTGTAATGCAATTGAGAATGGATCAAGTGTTGTGGAAGTTTCAATGGAAAATACGTTAAAATAAGTGTAAATCAATATAAGTTTTCTTCTCATTACCTGAAAATATACATTACGATTTTCACATTATCCTGAAATTATTGAAGAATATTTGCTGACGCATAAAATTCATGCAGTCACGATCAGTAGACTGAAAGCATGAACGAGAGAAGTCTATGAGAAATGAAGGGGTCGCTGTTGCAGTTACAGGACATGCACTGATGGACAGCATTCAATCTTTGAGACAACGTGAAACTATTTCTGGAGTTTCCGAAAGCAGCATACATCGAATTCTGAAAGACGCAAAGTTCCTTCGTTATAAATTGCGGAATGTACAAGATTTGAATGAAGATGATCCATACAGATGTACAGAGTTTTAAGAAATCATGAGTCAGTTATTGATTGGCGATAATAATTACCAGTAGAGTGTGTGCTTTTCTGACGAATCTTCCTTTTAGTTGAACATGTGAACAGGCACAATTGCTCATATTGGAGTGATGTAAATCCACATTGGTATAGAATATCCATTCTTAGTTGGATGAGGAGGAGGTTTATCATCCAACCCAGATAAAACATAATAGGATTTGCGCTTTGATCGAAAATGCCGACCATAGGCGGGTCATAATAAGAAACGGTCCGAAAGCTGATAATCATATTTTTTTCTATCTGAACAAAAATAATAAACATCCTGGGCTTGGAAGGTGTATTCAGTATAGTTGGATAATTATTTGGTAATTGAGTCCAAGGTGGGCACTACTCTACTGGCCACAACAACTTTTTCAGATTTTCGATCTTTTCGTTTTCTTTCCAAATAATGATCTATGTCATATCCTTGTTTTCTCAATAATCCTTTTGTGTTGATGAACAATTAGATTTCGTCTGCCTAAATCTGTACATTTGTATAATTATGAAAGAGAGGAATATCGAGGGAGCTGTTAAAAACAAAATGGAAGAAATTTAATGGACATAGCCCTAAAAAAAAAGTGTTAACCGTAGACACGTGTTTCGGGCTTTCGGCCCTCATCAGTACGGCGAGGAAGTGCAAGGATGAACAACACTTGGTGATAAACGACAAATCAACGGAGTCAACAAACAGAAGCCAGCCGCACATTTGTGGTTTCGGTTAGCAGACCCTGCATTCTAGGGCAACAACCAACGTCACTACGGAAGCACCTATAGCTACCTGCGTGACATCCGAGTCCAGGGTCTGCTGGCCGAAGCCGAAGCGGCTGGCTTCTGTTTGTTGACTCCGTTGATTTGTCGTTTGCTACCAAGTGTTGTTCATCCTTGCACTTCTTCACCGTACTGATGAGGGCCGAAAGCAAAAAACACTTTTTTTTAGGGCTATGTCCATTAAATTTCTTTCAATTCATCTGTATCAGTCTTTTTTATGGAGAATGTGTTGGATTTGAAGGAAAATTTGGGATTTTATCTTTCTCCATTTTGTATGAAAAATGAAATTTGGAATTCGAGGAAACTCTTTCAGATGTTAAATCAATTCATTTTGTTTCTCATTGAAGTCTTCTACCGAAGCAATGTCTTACATTGGGGATTTTCCACAATTCCAACGTGAATTTCTTTCAAACCCAAAGCCATACCTCAGTTTCACATTCAAGAATGAATCATGAAACAGTGGCTGACTGCTACTGAAGTCCGCTGAAATGCTTTCTTAGCCGTGATAACGAGGTATGGCTTCATATTTAGAAGATCTCTCCGTTGAGTGAAAACCCCTTTTCTATGAATTGTGTAAATTTCCCAATATAAGTGAAACATTTGCTTGAGTTGAAAAACAGAAGGTGATCCTTTTGTGAACCCAACGCATTAGTGATTTCCACATCTGAGTAACCTATTTCTGCATCAAAATTTCATTTGTCACAGAAAATCGAATTATAGAAATATTTTTCTCAAATCAATGCCAATTGATTTGACAACTTTTCTTTAGTTTCAAATATGAATATTTTTTTTTGCTCTATAATTATTCATGTGAATCAGTGAATTGGAATAAGTTCGGATTGATCGAAGAATAGCTTCAATAAACACTCCGCAGTCACTTTTTCGCGTGAAGAAAACTGGGGTTCTCTTCGTCAATGTACCATTTTTCTTCTTCGTCACAATTGTCATTTTTCAATATTAAAAAAGAGTGTTCCGAACTTTTGTTACATCTTTGAAAATGTACGAGATATCATTCGAAAATCACATCAAAATAACAAGCAAAAAAACATGAGACCAATTCAACAAATAATAATCATTCAAATTATTCTAAGCAAGTATTCTGACTTTTTGTTTAATATTGATCTCCAAACTGTCCAGAAGGTCGAGTTTGCAAGCTTTCTTTTTTATATATAATATTTCAAACTATGTGGCCCATTGAATAATAAATGATCAGTGTTAAACACTTCCATTGGTTGTTCTACAAATTTAAAGCAGATTTGCTTGAGTCAGAAATTTTATGTGGATGGTACTCTCAACTACTGCACAAAATTTTTCTTGCGGTTTTTCACCATACATGCTGGCTGCCTCTGCCCAGACATACACCACACAACTGTTCTACTAATGGATTCTATTATCTTTACCCCAAACTCGATAAAGTATAATCTGAAGTGGTTTAAGGTAATTCATGCTATCAGCGATCAGCGAAGTTATCGACTGGTTTTCACGCGGGAATAATTTTCACTCAATTTGGTCTACTGTAACATTATAATATGTACGATTTTGAACGAACCCTATATTTTGAGTCGAAGATGAATTCATTCAAGTGAGAATGGTATACTATCCTCGAAAACTCATTCACAAACATCCCAGAAATTTAATGTGTGGGCTGGGATTTTGGGAGACCATATCGAAGGTGCATATTTTATTGATGGTAACCTCAACGGACAAAAGTATCTTGAACTTCTTGATACATCTGTAAACCTCGCAATCACTCAGCAACTTGGAAAAGATGATAATCTACTTGAAGGTCAGCTCATCTTTCAACAAGACGGAGCTTCTCCACATTTTGTTGCACCTGTACGTCAATTTTCGAATGGCAATTTCACAGGGAGATGGATTGGAAGACGAGGACTAATAGAATGGCCAGCGAGGTCTCTTGATTTATTACTATCAGATTTTTTCTGGGTTTATATCACACAGCCCAATTCCCTGGATGATCACGCAGAAGAAAGACATTTCGAATATTGCTTATACGTCTGTATGGAACGGAATGGTTAACATTTCGAACCTTTAATATGATAATATTTTAAGTAGAAAAAAAAACTTATCTTGATTTACACTTATTTTTTATTGAAACTTCCACAACTCTCGATCGATTCTCAATTGCATTACACCGATGTGTTTGCAATTGAATCCCCTTCAAAATTATGTATCACAAGTATGGTAGTCCTATTGAAGATACAAAGGGCCCTAAACATCGTAGACAATTGGTGCAAAAGAGAACAGCTATCAGCTTTCACGAAAAAACGAGCGCTGCAAGGCCTAAAACCACCAGTGCTGGGGAGCACTAAAATTCCATTGGCCAAAGAAGCAAAGTACCTAGTTGCAGTTTTCGATCAAAGACTTACATGGAAAGCCCATACAACAAAAATCTTCAAAAAAGCATCCATAGCACTAGGCAGGTGCAGAAAGATGTGAGGCAAGAACTGGGGACTCAATCCCAAGATGACCATATGGCTATACACAAGGGTATTCAGGCCCATGATATCATGTTGGTCAGTGGCGCGGGACTTTCCAGTCAGGAATGATAGGACTATTAACAGTTTTACAAAGACAAGCCTGTCTCAGTGCCGCATGAAAATCGCCCCCATGGCCGCGATGGAGGTCATCCTGAACCTACCACCATTACATATTCACATACAGAAAGAGGCAAGAGCTGTTACCTACAGACTCATGCAAGGGCCATCACCCATCATGAAACTCCATGGGACAGAATAACAAAGGCTAGAAAAAGAGCCAAGGGCTGATTCAACTACAGCGGCGCCATGATAACTAAACACAACTTCAATAGAAAATACGAAGTAAATATACCAGAAAGAGAACACGTGGGGGGGGGGGAGAGAGAACCCTTCAGCGCAGTGTCAGTCTGGTACACAGACGACACCACAATATTTCAAGCCGAAGCAACAGTAATGCACCACCACATCGGAGAAATGAACAAACAGACAGGATAGGATCGGCCATTCCATTGACATATTCTCCGACAGCCAGGCAACACTCAAAGCATTGTATGTCACACAAGTTAACTCCAAACGGTCGCTTCTCGTGCCGTCTCCCGAGCGTCCTCACTGGTATGAGCGTCGATATTCCTATTATGGAAAAAACCTTCGCGTGGGGTAATTTCCATAATAGGCGCCGAGCCCTCAGCCGCTTTCCTCCAGGGATTTCGGTTTCCGGCGACAGACTCCTCGCAACTGTGGAGACTACCCGGCCTAAAACACTCATCTTCAATGATTTTTAAGGAATCACGTATTATACCAAAAAGTTCTTCAAACATTTCAGGTTCATTATCCTCCCCATTCGTCTCGGCCCGTCTCTCCCCTACTTCCGCTTCGCTTTTGGAACGGAAGTACACGCACAGTTTTTGAAAAGGGTTTTTTCACCCCATTCCATACACCGGACTATGCAGTCAGAATAGAATGTGGAAGTGTCAAACTTTCGTACAATATATTCAAATGGACACTGAGCTGGCTAATAAAAACCTCCGAAATGAATGACACCCGTTTACCAAAAATTATTCTCAAACGTCAACTTCAGCTTACTAACTCTGACCATGAATATAACTGGATACTTCAGGTCAAATCATTATTTACGGTGATACACGCCGATGATAACTGGGACAACCTCTCCCTGGAATATATCAAATCTAAGAAGAAATTTCTCCTTTTGAAATCCAGAGAAAACCTGTATGGGGCTGATTTATTACTTTTGCACTGGTCATCATTTCTGACCATGTACAACTCTCTCTGTATTCTACATAATTCCCCTCAGAAATATATTTCTTTTACCATGCCCACCATTGCACAACTGAGACTATGTTATTCCATCTCTGCCAAATTCACATACAATGGTTCAACTCATACCATTAATCCAAACAAGCTGTGCACAGTTTGTAACCAAGCTCAGATGGAGACCCTCGATAACATTTTTTTTAATTGCCCCATATATTGTGTAATAAAACTTTTTTTCCTGAACTCCTCAACAAATAAGACTCCTCTGGCCCGATACTCTTGACATTCTTTCAGTTGATGAAGCTAAAACCATTGCTACGTACCTATGGAACGTTCTAAAACTACGATCTTTCCTTGTCAATGAATGAAAGTTATTCTGTGCTCACGAGTATAATACTCTCTACTACTAATTTTCTCAATTTTGTTTCTTTTTTTACTTGTTTTCATGATTGTACTTTCCCAATATTTTTCTTGTTTGGTAATACATATGTATGTTTATTCATGTATGCATCAATTACCAGTTTACTGTAATATCAGGTTAATATTATCATTATTATCTATTATGTTCAACACACATCCACATTTTGTTTAATGATAACTCGCACCCCTGCCATAAAATGTATTTTTTGAGTGTTAATAAATCTATTATTATTATTATTATGAATACCTGATTCATAAAAAGACATGGATATTGGTGAACAGACTAGAAAATAAGAAATTAGTTAAAAACAAATGGGTCTTCAAATCGAAATCTGCAGCAGATAGAAGAATAACTCGCAAGGCGAGATTTGTAGCGAAGGACTACACACAAGAATATGGCATTGATAACTCAAAGACTTTTGCTCCAGTGGTGAGACATTCATCTATAAAAATATTATTCGCAATTGCTGCTGAAAAGGATTTAGATATTGATCACATGGTTGTCAACGGCTTTCTTATACGGAGAATAAGTAGAGGATATTTTTATGAAACCGATATGGGCAAAGTGTGTCTGTTGAAAAACAAGCTTCAAGGAGTTGGAATAAGAAGGTACATTCTACCTTATTGAAATTATATTGTAATGATAGCAATTTGGAAAGAAAGAACTAAAAGATAATTTGATGGAAAATTAATGGAGGGGAAGTTTAGGAATAAGAAAAGTAAATAACCATACTATTTATTTGGATCAGTAACAGTATTTGAAAGATCTATTGAGAAAATATATGAATATTTCAAATCCTGTAAATACTCCAGTAGATATGAATCAAGAATCATTGACACAAAATGAACAAGTTGAAGAAATAATGGAGAAGATTCTTTATCAACAATTAATTGGGTCGTTAATGTGTTTGTCTGTAGGAACTAGACCTGATATAACTCATGCATGCAGTGTACTCAGCGAATTCAACAATTATTATAATGAATAACGATTTTAAGATGCAGACTAATGATGAAAATGACAGAAAATTTTACAGTAGATTGTATTTGAATTAGGTAGTGTTGCAGATTCTTGGGAATCTCCAGCATTATCCAGTACAGAGGCCGAATATATGGCAATCACAGAGAGGTCTAAGGAGGCAATATTCATGAGAGGACTTTTGCAAGGACCTTTTGGGAGATATGAAGCAGTTGTTTTGTTCAACGATATTCAACAAACTATTGGAGAAGGAAATATATCTATCAACTACTAAACTACAGATGACATGATAGGCCAGTCAAAATAGTCCGCCAATTCACAATAATTACAAATGTTTCTTCAGCTCTGCCGTATGTTGAGGCATCCAGTAAAGACTAAATATAAAAATTTGCACACTCATCCGGTGACCGGAAATTACTCAAATTCGCATTAAACCTTAATTAGCAATATCTCCTTGGACAAAATTACAAACATTGTGCAAATCACATGTTTATTCCCTAGCTTCTTTTCCACATCCCTTTAAAATTTGACACGCAATTTTCAACCAAATACGAATAATCCTTGATTACGTTGTAATTAGCGCTAATTCTGGTTACAAAATTTCAAACATTGTGCAAATTTGTGGTCAAATCATGGTTTCGTCACCCCTAAAATGCTTTGAATTTGCAAACTTGTCATGTGTACGGAACATCAAAAAATTATGGATAACGCTAAAACAGTCTCAAGGGCAAAGTCTTAGGGGTCACGAAATTGCAAAAATGTTTTCGTGCTTTGCAAACTTTGGTGGCATAATTTTAAGTCGCCAATTGAGTTTGCATCTTTTTCAGTATCCCGGAAGTTGGCGGAAATGAACATTATTGTTAGAAACAATTTTCGCAAATGCCACAAAATTCCAAACTTTGTGCATTTTTTTTTCTCAAAGTTCTGCTATGGCAAACAAGTCTATGTATACATTTGCAACCCTTTGAAATGTCGGGAAAGCCGGGCAATAGAATATTCTTCTAGGAAAAACTATGCATACATAATATTTTATAACTATATTTCAACTTCAAGCACATATCAACCAAATTTGTGAGTTTGTGATCTCGCCTATTATCTGTTTTTCAGAGCATTATGGAATAAATCTCGTAAAATATAAAAGAATTCGAAGTACAGTATTCTCTAATTTAAACTCTATGGATTTATTGAAAAAAACGGTCAAGATTTGCAAAAAAATTTATAAAGACTTGATTTAAGTGTTTCAGACTATAGATGCTGATTACTCAATTTGAGTAACTTCAATCAAAATTCAGTGTTCATGGGTATAAACTTAACAAGAGTGTACGAAACATGCCAAAAGAGTGTCACTCAAAAAAAAAACAAATTTTACATTACCATATGGTAAATCATATAGTAATTCAGACGTTCTGACCAAATGTACGATGAAATTATACATGATTTTACCAAATGGTAATATCGAATTATTGTACTGAATGATTTCATTACGTATTATCTACTGAATGATTATCTGTACGTACGAATACTAAAAGAAAATTATGTCTTATTAAGTGGTATTTTCAGATAGAAAACCATCAAGTAAAACCATGTGTTGGAACTATACAGTGTTATCATCTGATATAACCATTCTGTGGAATCGTCCAATTTCACTATCGGGTATCATGAAAATGACGATATAACTTGACAATTCGCTTGAAAGGACGAAAAAATTTGCGGGTTCGGTAATTTGGCCCTTGAATAATTATTCTCTGATAATAAAATCCGATTTCACCAGATCGGGTTCAATTATTGAGCGAAAATTGCAAAAAGGTTAACATTTCGCGGGCAAGTGCCTTAATTGATAATGTATCATTGCCCTATTTTGCCGACGTTTTATGGGTTTGCAAATTCATACGAAAACTTGTTCGCCTCTCCAGAACTTTGAGGAAAAATTACACAAAGTTTGGAATTTTGTGTCATCCGCGGAAATTGACTCAATTGCCAATATTCCATTGCACTGCTTTCTCAACGGTTTATAGGGTTGCAAATTTATAGGAAGACTTGTTTGCCATTCCAGAATTTGGAGAAAAAATTGGCACAAAGTTTGTAATTTTGTGTCATCCGCGAAAATCATCTTAATTGATAATATTCTATTGCCCTGTTTCCCGACGTTTTATAGGGTTGCAAATGTATAGATAGACTTGTTTGCCATTCCAGAACTTTGAGAAAAAATTGCACAATGTTTGGAATTTTGTGTCATTCGCAAAAATTGACTTAATTGATAATATTCTATTGCCCGGTTTTCCCAACATTTTATAGGGTTGCAAATTTTCGTATTTTTTTTGCAGAACTTCAAGAAGAAAATGCACAAAGTTTGGAAAATGTTGTGGTATTTGCGAAAATTGCTTCTAACAATAATGTTTATTTCCGCCATCTTCCGCGATACTGGAAAAGGTGCAAACTCACTTGTCGCCTTAAAATTATGTCACCAAAGTTTGCACAGCACGAAAAAATTGTTTGCAATTTTGTGACCCCTAAAACTTTGTCCCTGACACTGTTTTTAGCGTTATCCATAATTTTTGGATGTTCCGTACACATGACAAGTTAGCAAATTTTAAGCATTTTAGGGGTGACGGAACGATTTTACCACAAATTTGCACAATGTTTGCAATTTTGTAACCAGAATTAGCGCTGATTACAACGTAATCAAGGATTATTCGTATTTCCGGTTGAAAATTGCGTGTGCAAATTTTACAAGGGATGTAGAAAAGAAGTTAGGGAATATACCAGCAATTTGCACAATGTTTGCAATTTTGTCCAAGGAGATATTGCTAATTAAAGTTTTATGCGAATTTGAGTAATTATCGGTTACCGGATGAGTGTGCAAATTTTTATATTCAGTCTTTACTGGATGCCTCAACATCCGGAAGTGCTAAAGAAATGTTTGTAATTATTGTGAATTGGCGGACTATTTTGACTGGCGTATGATTGCTAATAGATTGAGAGAGGCTTTGAATGGTCCCAAACACATAAAAAATTAGATGACGGGTTTGAGAATGTATGATTAAGGGGAAGTGTTGGATTTGTGTTTTTGTCATTATACGTTATCACATCTTGTATGTGTTTTTAGTATTGATTGAATTAATGTCAATTTCGATGTTACAGTCTGTCAAAGTATTTTCATTAAAGTTCATGTTTTTGAATCAGTCAGTTATTCAGTGGAAAAACCAACACTTTTTCAGTATGTGTTATTTTGAGATTTATTTATTCCTCGGTAAAATAATTCTACCATTTCCTGTGTAGTAATCAGAGGCTGTCCTATATTATGGGTAACAGTACCAAATTTCTTTATAATACTAGCATGCTCACCTAATTTCTGACAGCGCAACTGAGAAACTACGATCTGAACTCTCTCCGAATTTTCCTCCTTCTGTCACCGTAAATTTCGCGTATGCCACCCAAATCTGATTCCCATAACCGAATGAAAGACCTAATCTGTGCGTGTATCTCGATTCAGAGCACACCCAAACTTCAAATCCAGATCACGGGGGTCGAGACCGAAGCAGAGATCACTCAAGTCTACGATGTCAGAATACCAAGGCTCGATCTTGCGTGAGCTGCCTCTCAAATCACCATCTTGGACCAGCTTTCTGCTATTTAATATTATAATTCGGCCGTGCTATGTGCACTATTGTTCGGAGGCCCATAAAAAGTTACGCGATGCATTTAGTGCTCCATTTAAATCGCGGTTTGTCGTCTGAAGTCCGGTTTTTACGGCCGGAGTATAGTAATCGATCGGTACTTATTGGTTTGTATGGAAAAATTGGTATATTAATGGCTTATCATCGAGATTTCGATTGGGGTTTCGGCGTGTGAATTGCCGCAATTAAGTCTTCTGGACAGCTGAGACTGGGAATTACGTCCACAATGTACAATGTATGTGTCTCTCAAGAAATAATAATTTCCATCAAAATTGGGAAATTAATGAAAATAAATACCCTCATCTGAACCAGATAGAATGAAAATCTACCGTCATTACCTGCTATTAGTCGAATGAATAAAAGACAGAATCATTAAAACTTCTAAACCCACTAAAACAGTTTTGATTTTGATGTTTATTTTTCAAGAGACGTTTGCTGAATTCAAATATTCAAAATCAGAAACATGAGTGATGTGGCATATCATTTCTTAATCCCCAAATAAAAAAAATTTGATTTGTTTTTTGCATTTTTTTTAAGATTGAGTTTATTTTGAAAAAAAATATGATTTAGGGGTTTTTGGGGTGGCTGAATATGGATACATTGTCAAAATAAACGACTTTTCATTGAAATTTTTCGAATTGTTTTTGTCATCAGGAGGTGTTCCTGGGATTACAAAATTAATAATAGATTGAAAGAATGGGATGGCGACCGTGAATTAATTTGAGCTGTTGAAATTAGCAGGGGTCCTGTCAGTGTTTTGAAGAAAACCAAAGATTAAAAATAGTCGACGTTTCGAAACTTCTTTCGAGTTTGACCAAATAAAAGACATTGTGGTACCAAACGACTTCATCTTAATGTCACTAGATGTAGTATCTCTTTTTACAAATATACCAATAGACCTTGTAATCAATCTCATTAATGGAAAATGGCACCCCATAGAACTTCTCACCACTATTCCATTAAAAAATACCATTGAACCCTTCCAACTTATAACAGACAATAGTCATTTCAATTTCAATGATGTTTTCTACAAACAGATTTTTGGCCTTGTAATGGGCAACTGCCTATCCCCAATATGCTCTGATATCATTATTTCCGACCAACAGAATAAATGTTTGTTACAATGTAACTTTCCAATATGTGTTTTCGAAAGATATGTAGATGACATCATCTTATGCCTACAAAAAAAAAATATTGTAAAATAATGACAATTTTCAACAATTATCACACCAGGCTCAAATTTACCAAAGAATAAGAAGAAGATAATCAGATTCCCTTCTAGGATGTTCTACTGATTTACTCCAACAATAAAATTACAACTGATTGGTATCACAAACCATCATATTCAGAAAGATTTATCAACTGTCATTCGGTACACCCGATGACTCAAAAAATAAATACCATAAACAACCTCAAACACAGAGCCATAATCATATCGAATGAAAAACCCATAAACCAAAACCTACAAAAAATAGAAAATATGCTTATTAAAAATTGCTACCCAATATCTCTAATCAAAAAATTATTATATTCAAACAAAAGAAACCCCCATGAAAAAAGAACTAAAACCTAATACAAAATATTATAAACTACCCTTTGTAAAAAAGTTAACGCCACAACTGTCAAAAATACTGGAAAGTGAAAACCAAAAAACTAGTCAAAAATGGGAAAACACAGTAAAAAAACATTTCTACACTAAATTAAAATCGGACACCAAGAAAGAACAAAAATCCAACATCACCTATAGGATACCATGTGCCGATTGCAATAAAATAAGCATAGGACAAACGAAAATATACTTGAAAGACAGAATTATGGAGCACAATAGAGACTGTAAAAATATACATAATCCTCTAAAAAACATAAAGAACCCTACAAGTCTTGCAGAACACTCCAAGCTAACTCTACACACACTCGTTTGATTTTGAATCAACCGACATTATTGGACATCAAACAATTTTCGAAAAAAGGCTCCTTAATGAAATGATGGAAATCACAAAATATGAATATAAATGCGTTAATAAAAGATCTGACATCAAAAACCTAAACTCCTCGTATCTAAACCTGATAAGGAAAATCAAAGACAAAGTATGAATCAGCTTTCAAATTGGTAGCATTTCGCTTTTTCAATCTCATGTTTTCGGTTTTTGTTCCTTTTGTTTTTTTCCCGTACAACTATCAATAAAGATAACACGCACCAAAAAAAAGGCAGACAACAGACAAGCCTCACTTAGTATTGTGAACTCACTCGTTCAACTTCAAGTCTGTATCAACCTGTGCTTGCATTTATACATTATGTCGAATTTATATTCATATGTTAACAAGGAAAACCACTTTTAAGTGTGAGTATCTTTACACTGTAATTAGGTTTTCATTCATCATTGTGTTCATATCTCGTTGATATGTTTTTGTTCCCTCATTTTATCTTTTTATGTACCTGCATTACATTGCTCCGTCCTGGCTTCTTTAGCTTTCATCCTTGCCCTACGATTTTATATTTATTCTGAAACCTTTTAATAACTCAATTTGAACATGTTTGATTTTGTTAATATGTTTTATGTTTATTTTTACTTCAGAGTCCTGGAGATGAAGCAATAAAAGTTTCGAAACGTCGAATATTTTGAATCTTTGTTTTTTTCCAAAACACTGACCGATCTTCTGCCAATTTCAACTGCTCAATTTAATAATAGAGTTAAGTTATTGGAAAAACAAAACTTTCAAAAATTTTGCTGATTACGAATCTCCTATCAGAATTGAGATTTTATTGATAGTTCTCTGGGAATACTTGGCGAAGAAATATTTATTTATTCATTCATTAACGAGCAAATGCTCATTAAGGAATTACAAATATTTATGATCACATAATAAAATTACCTGAAAAAGTCCCTCTATAGACTCAATCACCAGGTCTCTTAGACGGAGAGGAATCGAGGAACCTTGCGTGACCTGGATAGACTCAATGCTGAGAAACAGGATCATACACACAACCCTAATGGAAGAGACTGTAGTGGCTCAAGCGGCCAGAGACAATAGGAGAGCAATAGTAGAGGAACAGATCCACATTCTCTCAGACAGTCAGGCAGCACTGAAGGCTCGAAGCAACCAGGAAGTGACGCCCCAACTAGTATGGACCTGCAAAGAAGAACTGGGAATTCTTGCAGAACAAAACTGTGTCAAGCTGATTTGGGTGCCAGGAGATCAGGGATTTGCAGGGAATGAAAAAGCCGACGAACACGCTAGAATAGGATCGGAAAACAAACCAGGTCCAGAACAGACCATCGGGGTACCAAAGCGCACGGCACGAGCGTCTGTAGAAGACTGGACCCAGGAAAAACACAAACAATATTGGAAAGACATCTCAGGAAACAGACACGGGAAAGAGTACATCAAAGGCACGTGACGAAAAAAAAACTACACAGGGAACAATTGAAAATGACTAATTACTGGACATGCGCCAGTAAAAAAGCACCTTAATATAATAGACTGTTCAATGGCGACCTAACATACAGAATATGCAGTGAGGAATCAGAAACAGCATCACACATACTGGGCAACTGCGGGGCTTTGGATCGCAGAAGACAGTCAGTTTTCGGGCAACCAATCAGTGATCCGAGACTGTACAGCACACATCCAGCAAAGGACTTGTACAAACTTGTGCAGGGTACGAAATTACTGGAATGGGTGTTGTAGAAGGGAACAACAAGCAAGATACGATGGGCCAGAAGGCCCAAGTGTCGTCGGAGGATTCAGCCAGACGAGCCTACTGGGTGGAGTTTTCAGTGGATAACCCAGAGGAAGGGAAAGGATTTTGCTAATCCCCAAAAAAAAACTAAATACAGGGAGAACAATGAGTAAGAACAAGTGTAGAGTGCTATTACAGGAAATAAAATAATGAGAAAACACAGGGGTGTAAATCAATATGAATTATCAATAACACAATATCAAGTGGTTTGTAATAAATCTCGTTTACTGAGAGAAGACTTGATTGAGGGAAGACTTGAACCGTGCGGATCCCACGAAAAAGTCCAGGGAGGTAGAGTTTGCTAGTATAGATGTTCTTATAATGAACGAATTACCAATTAGATTGGTTCTGTAAAAAGGTGTATGGAAAGAGTTGCTTAAACGTGTCAGTCTGGATGGAGCATGAAATCTGATTTTCTCCTTCAGTTCGGAACATAATTTATCATTGTGAGATCTCTTTTTTTACGACGAGTGCACATGCTTTCGATATTCAATTCGTTTTCAAGATCTTTGTAGGTATAGTCGTGAAAGTGTTCCTTAGAACCTTAGAAATGCATGCTGAACTTTTTCGAGTTTTGTATATGAGTATTGTACTGGAGGACCAGTGTACAGTAGAGTAGCTTGATATGGTGTATCGAAGTAGAGTCTTGAGTACATCTTCTAACAGAGCCAAGCATTTTGAGTGCTTTGTATATGTGGCAGTTGTAATTGAGGTCAGAACTCAAGAGGATGCCCAAGTCCTTGATGTTTTGTACAGAGTTGAACATTACATTCGTTGATTTTGTAAGGATAGGAGTTTTTGTTTCTAGATCGGCCAAAAAATACAATGGAGCACTTTATCAAGTTCAAATCCATGCAGTTCTTGGTGCACCAATCGACCAATTTATCTAAATCAGATTGTGGTTTGTTACAGTCGGTGTCGTTTTTGACAATTGAGTAGAGCTTCGGCAAATGAGAGGATCTTTGGGTGGCAAAAGCACTCACAAATGTCGGTAATGAATGCGTTAAACAGAATGGGCCCCAGATGTGATCCCTGGGGACACCAGAGAGGGCATCGACTTCTTTGGAATAAGATCCATATATTTTCTGTTTGATAGGTAACATTCGATCCAGTTTAACAGTGGATAGTGTAAGCCGAGTTTCCCAAGCTTGTGCACTAGTAGTCTGCGATGCACCCTGTCAAATGCCTTGGAAGAGTCCGTGTAGATAAAGTCAACCTGTGACTCCTGATCTAAGGCACCCGAGAGGAAACCTTTATAAATTAGGAGGTTTAGTTCTGTGGATTTGTGTGATTGGAAGCCAAATTGTTGGTCGGTCAAAAAGCCTTTTATGGAAGATGTTAAGAAGTCACAAACCTGTGATTCAAAGATTTTGGGTATGGAGTTGAATATACTTATAGGTCTGAAGTGTGAGACCAAGCTCGTGTCTTCAGATTTATATAGTGGAGTTAAAAAACTCACCTTCCAGAAGTCTGGGAAGGTGCCCTTTTCAAGTAAGAGTAGTAGAATGAAGGACTGGCCAAGTTAGAGCTACAGAGTTTTTCAAAATACATGAAGGTACATCGTCAGGGCTTTCGAGTGGAAAGTTTTTCAGAAGAGAATCAAATCTAGACTATTTACGGGTCAGAGAATACACATCCAAAAAATGTGTATGGAATAAATGAATCATCATTGACTTTTAGTTCTATTTATATATATATATATATATATATATATATATGTATATATATATAGGTGTGAAGGTTAGCTGTCTAAGTTAAAGAAGAATCCTTTTTAAATTCGGGTATGTTGTTGACTGCATACCCGAATTTAAAAAGGATTCTTATATATATATATATATATATTTTTATTAATATATATATATATATATATATATATATATATATAAATTTGTTTTTTGGGAGTAAGGTTCATTCATTGATGGGATTCTTCGAAGTTCATACATTTTATTTTGCCGACGTTTCGATTGCGACCGTAGTCTTCTTCAGGGTTTTTTTTTGCTACAAAAATATTTTTCGTTTGAGGAGAAAAGTTTGCATACTAACAAGAATATGGACTTACCTAAAAAGTTTAGAAATACATGGAGAAATTAGCTAGGCCATCATTTTGACATTTATTCCTCTTCTTCATGGTGAGCACAAACAATAAATAGTTGTGAAAAGAATTTGCTAAACACACCACTTTACGTGTTGGTATTCAACAATGTTGTTCTACTACTGAAATGACATGGGAGTGATATGGACGACGGTTTTTGCGTTTGGATGGAAAATTTGTTTGTTTGTTGCTGGGTTTGTTGTTTACCGAGGGACGATGTTCATTAATTTTTGGGCAGATGGCTGATAGTTTGCGCAGTGTTGTTGTTTAAATGATATTATGATATATCTGGTTCAAATTTGTGATATCAGTGCGGTTGTTTATGCTGTTTGTTTTTTTTTTATATGAATCATTTCAAGGAATTCCCTTTTTCTAGTATTGAATTTGATGGCCAGAATTTCGGTTTCCGTGTAATTAAAATCATGATTTGTATTTTTTTTATGTGTGTTTAGAGCTGTGGATGCGGTTTTGGCGTAATTATGGGATTTCATACGGTTTTCCAAATATTGGGATGTTTGTCCGATATATACGTTTTGGCATGTTGGGTCGTTGCATGGAATTTCATAAACTATGTGTGTTTTTTTATTTTGGCGGGTTTTTTGTTTTAATTTTGAAAAATTGCTTGAGAACGTTTTTGAGCTTTTGGCTGACTTTTATGTCGTGTGGTTTCAGTATGTTACTGATTTTTTCTGATAGCCCTTTGGAGTAGCAGACGGAGACGTGGAATTTGTTGTCAGTATGTTGGGGAATTTTCTTTATTGAAGAACTTTTTTATTCTTTCTTCAAAGATATTATCAATCAACTGATTGGTGAAGTTATTGAGCTGGTGTTGGTGTTGGTGTTGATTATGTAGTTTAGTTTGTTTTTGGGTATTATTAGTGGGCAGTCATCGACGTAGCTTAGGTAGAGTGGTAAGCGGTAGTCGAGTCCATTTTGTGCGGTTTCTTCTAGATTTTTCATGACTAATTGTGCTATCACACTGGAGATGGAGAGTTCCATGGCACATCCATCTATCTGTTGGTCATTGTAATTGAAAAATGTTGATGAGAGGGTGGATTCGAAAGCTTCTAAGAAGTCTTTAGGAGGAATTTTTGTAAATTTTTCAATATTTTTCCATTTTTGGGTTATTATATTCTTGACGAGTTTTAGTGGGATGTTAGTGTACAGGTTACTTCGAATGACACTAAAAGGTGGTTGGTAGGAATTTTGAAGTTTTTCATTGGAGATTTGAAATGCCAGGAGTCTTTCAAATAATGTGGATTTTGAATAATTATGTTGGAAATAATATTGCTAAGGTATTTGGTGAGTTTTCGAACGGTGTTTGGGTGCATGAAATTATTGGACGTGAAGGGATGTGATATTTATGTAGTTTAGGGAGGCCGCCTATTGTTGGTGGGTGTGCGTTGTGGATTTTCAGTATGGATGCTGTTTCTTTTGTGATGTAATTGTTTTGTTCCCATTTTTTTATTATGTTGTTATTTTTTGTTTGCATTGTATTGGTGGGGTTATTATTGATTTTCTGGTAGGTATTTTTGTCATTCAAAAGGTTTTTCATGTTGGTGTCATAGTCTTCAGCGTTCATGATAACTGTTTTATTACTTTTATCTGACCTCAGTATTTTTATGTTAGGGTGTTCTCTTAGGAATTGTTTTTTTAAATTTTTTCTCTAATACAATTTGGCCTTATGATTTTTTGTTTGTTTTATTTTTGTGATTTGTTAGGGTATTGCATAGAGTTGATCGTATTTCGTTTTTTTTGACTTTGTGGTAGGAGAGATATACTTGTTTCAACGCTGCTAATTATGTTGTGAATAGGGATGTTGTTTGGTGTGGGTTCAATTGAGAAGTTTGGTCAGAGAGCTAAGATTTCCTTCACATCGTTTGCGATATTCATATTTATTAAATTTTGGATCCATTCTTCCGGATGTTTCCAACAGAAAAATTCATTGGATTCGGATATAAGTTTTTAATTTTTTTTTATGTTTTTTGCTTTGATTTTTATGGTATTTGTTGTTGAAGAATGTTTCGACAATATCTCTTGGAAGCACATTCGATACGTATTGTTTGCACACGTGTGGGTCTGTTTCAGTTTGTTTCATGGTTTTTTTATTGTCGCTGATAAGAATTTTTAGTGTGCTGTTGAGGAATTTTGTTTTGAGTTTTTCGAATTCATGGCCTAGCTTTACATTAAAGTGATATGGGACATATTACATGTTAGAAATTTTGGAATAACGTTGTTGGAGTTGCATCTGAGTAGAAATATTCTTCGATTTTTCTGTTCAACAAGTTTGGTAGATAGTTTGGAATAACTTTTCATGGTGGTGTTAGCATCATTTCCGTAATTTTGCCTGATGGATTCATAAGAATATAGTATATTTTCACCCATGCTGTATTTAGTATGTAGGGTTTGTAGGATTGTTGATTTTCGGGAGGATTTAGGTTCATTCATTGATGGGATCATTCAAAATTAATACATTTTATTTTGCCGACGTTTTCGGGATTTTTTTCTACACTTTTATTCGAAGTATTTGGCGCATCTTAATTCTCTTGTTCTCCGCAAATGCAACAACAATATTCCGTAGAATGTTCAGTATCTTGTTGCTGTTCCTGTAACATGTTTTTGTATTGTATATGAATATCAGATTCAATGAAAAATTAGAGTAGGACATGAAATTAATTTCGAATAATATCAAAAACTGAATTACATTCAACCCGAGTAGGTACTGTCTATATCCTTGTGTGATTTTGCATAGAAGCTGAGTCAAGGAGTGCGTCTGTTTTGGAATCAAGTTGAATGGACATCAGTATAAATAACAAAGTGACAGGTTGACCTGAATAGTGTTTTGATTCAGAAGTTATTGTAAACCCTGAAACATAACAATATACCTATTCTATACATATATACCTAAAATTATGTGACTAATAGTTTCAAGCAGAGATGATATTTTTGGAATGTTACCTTAATAAACCAGAAGTAAACGGAACAATATCGTCTACCCTCACCTTTCAAAAACAAGTTTCGGTCTGCAATGAATCAGTCGAAGTGAACTCTCAATTCAGAAGAGTATCCAGTACCTTATAATCATTATGTTTTAAAATATGCCCGTTAGTACCAGATTGGCAGGGAAGTCACGCAACGGCAATTGCCAGCAGCTAAGGCGGTACGGTACTACTTCACCTCGCAGAAAGGCTTGTACTCGTCTACGAAGATAGCCACCTATTTCGAGTAGATATGCTGAAGTGGATATAAAAATGAGAGGAACGAA
Organism: Gonioctena quinquepunctata; assembly: GCA_018342105.1. NCBI lineage: Eukaryota > Metazoa > Arthropoda > Insecta > Coleoptera > Chrysomelidae > Gonioctena > Gonioctena quinquepunctata. Next base: position 36,378 of record JAFIRS010002718.1, read on the forward strand.
AATAAGTTTCATTATTAATCTACTGGGTGTAACACTACTTCTTGCACAACCACTAACACTTAAAAAAAAATCGTTTCGAAGTTTTACGATAAATCTAAGCCATAAAATGAATATGTTTTACGTATTACGTATTTTTTCAAACTGTTTTAATTGGCTTGCCTTGTTTGTGTGGGTCAAATCTGGTAATTGAAATTTTACCCCCTTCCTGTTGACCGATGGATCTGAAATTTGGTACACACAGTTCTGATGACAATACAATTATATGTATTGAGTATCATTGTAAATCCAAGATAGCCGCCGCCACAAAATGGCGGATTAATTTTTTTTTTAAATCCCCTCAATATGGAAATGAAAGGGCTTGACTAGTAGAATACAGTACACCATGAAAAAATTTCTAATCCAAGATGGCGTCCGAAACAAAATGGCGGATCATAGGGTTTAGACAGTCAATACAACCCCCTCGATATGGATATGAAATGGAAGGGCTTGACTAGTAGAATGCAGTACACCATGAAAAAATTCCAAATCCAAGATGGCGTCCGAAACAAAATGGCGGATCATAGAGTTTGGACAGTCAATACAACCCCCTTAATATAGATACCAAATGAAAGGGCTTGACTAGTAGAAAACAGTACACCATGAAAAAATTTCAAATCCAAGATGGTGTCCGAAACAAAATGGCGGATCATAGAGTTTGGACAGTCAATACAACCCCCTCAATATAGATACCAAATGAAAGGGCTTGACTAGTAGAATACAGTACACCATGAAAAAATTCCAAATCCAAGATGGCGTCCGAAACAAAATGGCGGACCATAGAGTTTAGACAGTCAATACATTGAAACTGAAATCCTTAATTTTGTCATGGGCTTCCACTATCCATGCAGTTGTGTATTTACGATCGAAATTGTTCGCGGAAGGACAAGTTTACGTGGCACCGAGTCGAGTAAAGTCTTTGGAAGGATTATGTATTGAGGGATTAGATTGCAACAAACTGAAAGAAACCTTGTGATAATGAGGCATTAAATGAACTAAATAGAATGAGACATATTTAGTAACTAAATTAAAAATTAAAAAGTGGAAAATAAAGTAAGTATTTTTTTAAGTTAAACGGTTTTATTGTGAAGAAACATAATGATGTTGCAGATAATGTACTGAAAGCTAAAAAATAATTAGGTAGTTACCAGATACCAGTCATCACACCACTTTCCTCATCAATATAGGGCATTGATCAGACTAAAATAAAATCGTTGGGCGCGTCGAATTTCTATTATCTACAGTCAACCGCTCATATCATTATATGCTTTGGATGCAAGTTAAGTATTCGGAACTGGAAATTACTTTTTTTTTAAAACACAAGTTTGGAAAACTGAGCAAACATACAGCTTGGTGTCTCTATGTGAACTGATTTATTTTCATCATTCGAATACATTGGAAAGAAGCACACCTGCTTATCTTAAAAGTAACATTCAGCAGTTTATACATTCTGCGCTACAAATAAACAGATATGATTCATCTTAAATAGCATTATTGTTCCTATAACTCCTCCATCCCTAGAGAGAAAATACTGGGGTGAGCACAGGATTTTGGATCATCGAGGTTTCTTGAGAGTTCAATGGTTCCTCTGATGATTTTTTGAAATATCTTTCAAAGTACACATGATACAAAGCATATAGTACGGATACAATGATTAATATATAGATTAATACAGTCCAAACACTTATTCTATGAGTAAGTACTGGAAAGTCTGAAATAGAGTCAACTTTTTGGTTTTGTATTTCTAAAGCACTTTGAACATTTTTTATATCGTCTAAATTAATAGAATCAATTTTCAAAGGTTTCAACTTAATTTGAGGGTCAATATTCGGGTATTTTCCTATTTCTAAATTAGGAAGTTCAACAAATTTGAGTCTTTAATTGAAGTCATGATAACTTCGTAAGGTAATGTCTTCAATTATCACTTCACATTTTGAATTGAGTTCTAAAACAATTGTTCCGTGAAGTAAAATATTGTCTTTGTTCGTACCACATTTTTGGATAGCCACAATATTTCTGGGTGTTGAAATAATCCAATTATTTTTTCCATTTTTTGGATTTTGACGTTTTTGATCTTGACTGGGATCAGCTGACAATTCGTAATGTTCCTGACGAGTTTCAACAGTTGAATTTCACAGGGAAGTCCTTGTTCTCGTAGTTTCATGGGATTGGTCTCATGGCAAATATATTCTTCAGAAGTAATCTCTTGACATTTCGTTTCGAGAAAAATATAATTTTCTTCATTAAGGATAAGGTATTTTGATTGAGGTGAGATGATTTTGAAGGATTCCTCTGTAGGTATTGGTAAGGAATATAGGTGGAAGTAATTATAACTTTCATTTTCCACAATTGGTATCTCTATGATAAAAATTATTTTATTTCCTTTACTACAACTTTTGATTTCCATTATTTTTTCAAAAAAAAGAATATTTTAAACTTTTGGTTCGAACGGTATTTTATTATTATTTGTTAATTGACTAACAATTATTTTTAATTCTTGCAAAATTTCATTTGGTTCGGCAATGGAATTATGAAAGGTATTTAGTTTCAAAAAAGTAATTGCGATTTCGATTCTTTCTAAAATATCGTAAATTACTTGAGAAGCTGTGGTCATCTGAGAAATCATTAGTTGAATGAGAAAATATTCATAAGTTTTGAAATTTTCCATTTTATAGTTTGTAGAATTTTTTCAATCTCAGTAATACGATTTTTCATTAAAATCTCATTATGTGCCATGGTTCTTGTAGTATTTTGGAATATTTCAATAGATTTTTGAAGAAGGGTGATTTTATCTTTCACAATGGTTTTTAATTTCAATTGATTTTCAGATAATGTCATAATAGCTTTATCATATTTTTCAGCGTCATTTTGGTCTAAATTTCCTGTTAGGGATTTGATAATGGATCCTAATCCATCAATTAAACCTCGTTTTATTCTTTTATCATTTGAAGGATTCAGTTGATTAATTTGAGAATATATTTTTCGTTCAATTGTTTCAATTAATTCATATGAATTATAGAATTCTTTTTTATAGTCGGCTTTAGTAGTATTTAATATAAAAGTATCTTTCAATGTAGTAAATTGTTTTTGAAGTACATGGAATTCTTCGATTATGTGATTGATGTCAAATATTTGGATAAATGACCAGTGGTCAATCTTATTTTGGGCATTTCCAATTTTGAAAGGTAGGAGACCAGGGTTGTCTTCTAGGTGGTGGAATCTTGGTTGTAATAATTTTCCGTTGATGCAGCTAATAAGCCTGCAACAAGAGGGGGTTTCCTTACTTCTTTAATATGAATAATTTCTTTCTTATTTTTATTCTTTTTATTAGTTATTTCAACTTTGTTTCTTTCTAATATTTCAGTTATCTCATAAGGACCTATGAATTTATTACTCTTTTTATTACGTATTTGTGGGTTTTGTTTAAACACTGTTTGACCTAATTTAAATTCAGGGTTTGTATCACCTTGTATATTAGTTTTCTTTATAACTCTTTCCTTTTTTTCTTGTAAGACATCATGAACATTTCTATAGACATGATCAAGTTTTTTCCTATGATGTTCTGCATAGTCAGTAAAAAATGCATTTGGTAAGAATATTTAATTAGGATTTCTCGAGTTAGTATGTCCAAATGTCAGTTCAAAAGGAGTATACGTAGTTGGACTATGTATGGAATTATTATATCCAATAATAGCGTAGTCCATAAGGTTTTCGTTTTTAATGGGGTACATTTCTTTTAGAAATCTAAGATGTTCAATAATACATGTACATGTCGCTGCCCGAGCTTAGAAAAAACAACTTCAATTAAATATTTAGGGGTAATAATAGACCAACATATACGCTGGTCTGAACACATATCTCATGTGACAAGAAGAATAAGAGCATTATCTCATAAATTTTACATTCTACGAGACATCCTTCCGAGAAAAAATTTGATTATCTTGTACAATAGTCTTGCTGAATCAATTGTCAGATACTGCATAGTCGCATGGGGAGGCACGTTCATTACCACACTACATGTATTACAGATAGCTCAAAATATATTAATTAAGATTATACTAAAAAAAGACAGACTATTCTCTACCCACCTACTCTATAAAGATACTGACCTGCTTAATATAAAAACACTATTTATTTACCAATCATTACAACGAATGCACAGTACGCAAAATAAATATACGGTGAAAAAAAACAGGATGACCAGATCGACTCTAAACAAAAACATTCAAGTTCACTCATTAAAAAAATCTGTAACCCAAAGATCATTTATGTATTTTGGTCCAAAATTCTTCAATCTTATCCCAGCTGACCTTAGAGATATAAAAAACCACAAGATCTTCAAAATGTTAGTAAAAAAATTCATAATAGAAAACCATGAAAAATTTTGTTAGTTTCAAAACTAGAGAAAGGAATAGTTAATCTATTGACTCCATGATGTATCTAAGACGCATAAACTGATTGCCAAACCACTGTGGTTCCGTCGGTTCTTCCTCATTGCTACAATGAACCATCATTTTATTTAATATTTGTATCATACGCTCGCCCTTACTACACATGTAATTGCAAATTCGTAAGCATATGTAAAGGGTTGGAAAAGCAATACAGGCATATTTGCCTAGGCAATTTCCGACCCTGAACCAGATGCTGCTATAAACCAGCAATCGAAATTCATGTATTTTGTAAATTTTGTAACATGAATTTTTGTATAACTTGTAAATTTTGTAACTAGAATGGCAATAAATTGAAATAAATTGAAAAATACTTGAATGAAATCTTTCAGCAATGCTATTTGATTCATGATGAGTAGGGGTAGTGAAATGAATTTTTATTTTATGTAAATTCAGGATTTCTTCAACGGTTTCGTTATTGAATTCCGTTCCATTCTCAATAATTAATTTTTCAGGTATTCCAAATGAGGCAAAATATTTAATAAGAGCTGAACTAATATGTATTGCAGTTTTTCCAGTTATTTCGTATGCTTGAGCAAACTTCGTGAAAGAATCTAAAATTGTTAAATATATATTTTGGTTGTAAAAGAATAAATCAATATGTACAATTTGGAATGGTTTTGAGGCTGTTTTGTTAATACTAATGGGGCATAAGGGAGTTTTCTCGAGTATTTAGCTCTTTGACAAGTTTCACATGAATTAATAAATTCAGTTATGGTGGTTTTCATATTTTTCCAATAATAATTTCGTTTTAAGGATTCTAAAGTTTCATTTATTCCTCTATATTTGTTTTTCCTTCATGACAGTTTTTTGTTAACATTATTTGTTCTTCTTCATCTGTTATGATATTTACTAATTTAGTACATCTGATAAGCTTAGGACCTTTTTCAGAAGAGTTTTTCAAATAGACTTTATTGAAAACTTGAAATAAAAATTCGTTATGAAAATATATACAGTAGAGTTTCTTTGAAATGGTATATTCTTTCAGGAAATGAAAAACAGTATTTTCATCATACATTTTTGAAATAGGAATTTTTACTTTCATAATTTTATGATTTTCATAAGTTTCATGGCTTACTTCCAATTTATTATATGGATGTGGAAAAACTATTATTTTACTAACTTAATTATTTATTATTTCATCATAAATTTTGATTCCATCATTCGTAGTCTCATTGTTAGTAGTATGTTGTGTCGATTCATTCGATTCACTAGAACTTTCATTATCGATTGATGAACCAATCGATTTTTGTTTGGGTTCATCTGCAGGTTTTATTATACTATCAGAAATAATATTAATCTTTGGATTTTTCTTTTTTTCTTTCGGGGATTGTTTACTTGTAGAAGGTTGGAGTTCATCTTGAAGAGGATTTTCAGCAAGATTTCGTAAATATTCTAATGTTTCTTGATTTATGTCACCTGGATTATTAATAATTCATTCATTTTCCAAAGCATTTAAAGCATTTATTTTTACTCGTGATAAAGCATCGGCATTCAGATTCAATGAACCTTTTTTATAAATTATATCATAATCAAATTCTTCTACCAGGAAAAATTTAATTTGTATAATTTTTGAAAAGTACTTCTTCTGCTTCTTGTTCTGAGTAAATATTATTTTCATAATTTGGGTTTTCAAAATCAGAATAATTTGGTTCATATTGATATCCAACATCTTGTTCTGAATAATAAGAATCTTGTTCATAATAATTTTCAAAATTTTGATTTTCGTATGGATTTTCGAATTCATTTATATTTTGTGTAAATAATTCGGTACTAGTGAAATTTTTCTTGGGTTGTATCCTTGTGTTACTGGATGAAGTATCCATTGGTTCTGGTTTATATGGTTTCTGAACATTTTGAAAATTTCTGTTTTGATTTGGAAATTGTTGTTGATTTCGAACTATTTGATTCGTGTTTTGTTGGAAAAATTGATGTCTTTGAGTAGTAAATCTATTATTTGGTTGCCATTGATGTGGTTGTTGCACAAATGGTCTTTGTTGATTTTGTATAAATGGTTTGGGGTAATTATTTTGAGAAAAGTTGGAAGGTCTCATTTGTTGATTTTGGAAATGTGGTCTCAAGTTTTGTTGCTGAAACTGTGGTTGTATAGGTCTTTGAAAATTTTGATTTATTTCTGGATTTGGTGGGTTTTGAGTAGATTTGAAAGAATTTTGGAATTGTAGACTGTTACTCCTATTTTGGCTGTAAAGAAAATTTTCTTCTTCTATCAAAAGTGACATAGCTTTTTCAAGAGAATCTGGATCTCTTGAACGAATATTGTTCTGAATTTGATTGGGTATTCCTCTAATAAAAGTTTTCAATGCCAAATCGTTATAATTTTTGAGTTGAACTACTTTCTCTTCTGCTGATAAGGGTAAAGAATTTAATTTTGTAATAATCAAACTTCGTGCATCTTGACATCTCATGCCAAAATTATGTGGGGTTTCATTTTTATGGGGACGCAAAATAATTAGATCTTGCACTAAACAGTCAATATTTCTCTGATCACCAAAACTTAAATATAATGCAGCTTTTATATCATTCCATTTAGTTAATTCAATTCTCGAACCAATAAGAGCTAAAGCCCTACCTACTAATTTTCCCATGATTGCTCGTAATATAAATTGATTAAGAGAATCATTATTTGGATTACTAAATTGATTATCAAACTTTCACAATTTGTAATGAAAACACTCAAAGTTTGGGGATTTCCATCAAAATTCGGAATAGTATCGACATATAGTCTGAGTAGTTGATAATTTACGGGTTGAGCCATTGTTTCAACTATATCTTCAGTAGAAATTGATTCAAATAAATTTGACAAATTTTCTATATCGATTTCTGTCATAAATCAATAATTTATCTATTTTTATTTCTATTTTATGATTATAGTTATATACATATACCTTTGTAGAAATGAAATTTACAATTAAAATTCGAAATAGAAAAGGAAAGAAAGGAATGTTTCTCTTACAGTAGTGTGATGATTGCTTTCATCTTTTTCTTTCTTCTGTTGGTTCTTTAAGCTACTGCCAATAAGATTTGGGCGATGCTTTCCCTCGTCTCTGGACTTCCTATGGCTAGGCTGGCTTTGACGATGTGGTTCTCCACCAGTTTTTCGAAACTTCGGCGATTTGGGTCCTCTGCTTCTAATGTGTTGAATTTGGCGATGTAGTCCTCGTCCAACACTGCTTTCCACTTGGTTTTCTTCGAGTCTTTCGGCTCCGAACACACTTTTTCAGAGTTTGTCAATAAACTGTTGATACAGACCGATTTGGCGATTTTTGTCGAATCGTTTGACAAATCCTACCGACTGCGCCAGTTAAGTATTCGGGACTGGAAATTAACTTTTTTTTAAAACACAAGTTTGGAAAACTGAGCAAACATACAGCTTGGTGTCTCTATGTGAACTGATTTATTTTCATCATTCGAATACATTGGAAAGAAGCACACCTGCTTATCTTAAAAGTAACATTCAGCAGTTTATACATTCTGCGCTACAAATAAACAGATATGATTTATCTTAAATAGCATTATTGTTCCTATAACTTGCATCTTCTCATTAGACAACTTATGCAAAATGTGAGTTAAAGTTAATTCGTCACTATCATCGTGCGACATCACACAACGATCATTTACATATTTACTCAGGTTACGCTACGACCCACGATTTTATTTTAGTCTGATCAATGCCCTATACTGATGAGGAGAGTGGTGTGATGACTGATACCTGGTACCTACTTAATTATTTCTTTTGGCACATTATCTGCATCATTATTATGTTTTTTTACAATAAAACCATTTTTACTTATTTTATTTAGAATTTTTAACCACTATAATTCGCTATAAAATGGCATTATAAACTCGACATCTACGGGTGTGCAAAAATTATATTACATTATATATATATATATATATATATATATATATATAGATATATATTGTTATGATATGGTACATATGTCAAATAAAAAACTAAAAATAGGGCACAATGATATTTAAAAACTGCATAAAAACCTGCTATAATTGTATTTATAATTTTACCTTTGGCCATATTCTAATCGACGCAGATAATTCAAGAGGGTGGCAGTAGATTTTTTCTATTATCATCATTATGTTTGATCAGTTCATTGAATTGGAACAACCTATAAAAATATACAAATTCAATTTTAGAAATAAATATTCAGAATTCTACTGAACATTATATTTGCATATAAATTTAGAACCAAAAGTAAACATGACAGGCAAATGTCATATTAGTCTTCTTCAATGATCAAAATAATAAAATTGGAGCATAGAAATATAGAAAATGTCAACTTTGAAGAAATTTTAAAATGAGTATGAAATCAAATTTGTAAATAACCTAAGTATAATAGGTGAGAAGTTGAAAAATGTGTTTGTAAATAGGTGTTAATAGAGAAAATTGATGAATAATAACAAAAAGAGATAAAAGATAAAATAAAGATAAAATGGAGTGGAGAGATGAAAATGAAAAATGAAGCAGAACTGTGAGTTTCTATGATCGATTTCGAAGGAAAAATGCTTAATACTGAGGCATTTGAGAGACATTCATGCAGACAATCAGGAGCAAAATCTACTAAGAAACCACTCACCAAGAATTGGAGGTTAGATCTCCAACTTTCCCCTTCACTAGCAGTAAGGAGGACGAATTTTGCAAGACATCCACTTCAAACTAACCACAGAACATTTCTGGATTCTTGTGAGTGCAAGAAATACTCATAACAGGTATTTTATCTTCATAAACTCAATCAAGTGGGTATATTCATCGAAGTGTCACATTCTCGGTTTGATTACAAAAAACACATTATTTTGAGTGAAAATATTCTTCTTTTGTTTATCAAAAAGGCTGAGAATAACCTATACATATTTATTTTGGAATATTTATATTATTGCGCATGAGCAAGCAAGTTTTCAATTTTGATTGGTTGAAGAGTATTACTAGAATGAGATTGATATCGCAGGCATAGGTTGTTTTGAGTGATATTTCAATAAAAAACAATTATTTTTGGACTCGTCATTTATTATTTGATCAAAAATTTAAATAAATAAAAAAAAATACTTATTAACAATCATATACAACATAACAATATATATATATATATATATATATATATATATATATATATATATATTGTTATGCTGTGTTGATTGCGGTCGTTTTTATTTTATATTTGTTTATTCACTTTCCACAATCAAACATCATAACAAAATAAATGATTTTTGTGTTTTGTTTTACTAATATTTTCATTTTTTGTTATTTTCCAAAAATATTTGAACTAGTTCCCTTTTTCAAGATTTTATTCAATATGTATTGATGAATAAATACCCATATAAATATTCAATATCTCCGGCTATGCTCTTGACCTTCTTTCTTTACCTTATTTCCTTCACCCTCAGCTAAATCAATCGGTACGCCTTTGGATCTCAGAAGTTGGTTCTATTGTGGAGCCCTCTTGACGTCAATTTCAGAAATTAGCAATTCATTGTTGATGAAACATTGAAAATAAAGTAGAATTTCATCAAAATAATAATTTCCTTTATTCAGGAAAATCTTTTTCCTACCTAGTCTACGATAAATAACCTAATTAGCTTCAGAAACAGGTATATACAGCAAAAAAATTGAAATTATGGAATAATAAAGTGAATTCAACCTCGTTTTTGTAGGTTATGTGTTATTTTAAAATAATTCGTGAAGAGTTCTATGAAAGTTGGTTCAAAGTTCAGTTCTTATTTGCACTGTGGCAACTTTTATGGTTTCAACAAATACCTGGGACCTCCTGGACCAAACTGCTCAGCGTTTTGGATTCTCTCCCCTTCTTGGAAACTGCTGCTACTCCAATGAAACAAAGGTAATGTTTACTTTGCATTTGTGTTTTTTTTATCTGGTAGTGTTCTTCATATTTTACTAATGTTTTCTCGACTAATAATTGATTTCATTCCAAATTGTTTGTTTGATCCAAATTTAAAATTTCAACGTGCTTCTTGCCAAAATTCTTTTTTTCACAATCTCCTCGCTTGTTGATTCTGTCCCCTTGACACCAACACATTTTCTTTTTCTTCTCGAATTTTCGATTTTGACACACCATTTGTGGCACTTTTCATTATTTTTCACTTCTTTGACAGTTTTTATTTATGAAATTTTTCTAACTACCTTATAATCTATATACAATACATTTAACATTATTCTTTTGGCGTTTCTGCTTTTCTTTATTTCCAAAATTAAATTTTAACTCCTGGCTATTGGTGTGTTCGTATCCAATTTCATATACAGGATGTTTGAACTTTTAATATTTTATTATCTGCTTGTGATCACAAAATATTTTCATAAATATTGATTTCAAAAAATTTTAAAATCATGCCAATTGATTGTAATGTTGAAAACATGTTTATTTCAAGCATAGGTATCAATTAATATTATACAAGGTTTCAGAAAAATTGTAGAATCTTCAGAAAAACTGTAAAATAATAGCACAGATTACCAAATACGAATATTTTTTTATTTATGGGTTTTTTCTTTATTTATATTATTATTTCAACTCTTTAAACATTTAACATACTTCTTAACATAACAATATTTATATATATATATATATATATATATATATATATAGTGAAAGATAGTCGTTGCTGACTAGTTAGGTGTAAACAATTTGATTATTGGGGTATGCAGCAAAAGAAAAAAGTGTACTCTTTAAAGTTTGTCCAAGCTTTCGGAATGTTTTATTTCCATCTTCAGGGATACTACAATGAAGAATTGAACAAATTAGTGTGTCATTCGAACCTTAAGGTACTAATAACTTACATCTTTGTTGAGATTAGTTTCTATGTTGTTTATGAATGTTCTTCATGTAAAGTACGGTGAAATATAAGTTATGACTTTGAAGTTGGCACCTCATGTTTTAATTCGTCAACTAATTATACACATTAAAATTCATTGAACAGTTACTAATTAAAATATTACAAATATAAATTCTGAAACATGTGTGCCTTGAGAAAGTACAATAGGTTATAAATGGTGGGAAAATTATTTATTTACGAATTAAAACATGAGGTGCCAACTTCAAAGTCATAACTTATATTCCACCGTACTTTACATGAAGAACATTCATAAACAACATAGAAACTAATCTCAACAAAGATGTAAGTTATTAGTACCTTAAGGTTCGAATGACACACTAATTTGTTCAATTCTTCATTGTAGTATCCCTGAAGATGGAAATAAAACATTCCGAAAGCTTGGACAAACTTTAAAGAGTATATATATATATATATATATATATATATATTGAAATTGTCCATATTTTCACTAAATACAAACTTGATTTATATAACATTCACGCGCCAGTACGTAGACGTAGGGACAGAGTCACCAAACCTAAAGCACCTTGGAGCAATCATTGCAAATATGAAGCGAATATTCAAAGAAAGAGATTTAGCGTTGAAAAAATAAAATGGAGTTGACTTTTTGAATAATACAAATTTGTGAAACTTTGCTCTTAATGCTTGACGCAAGGAAAAAGAGCTTATATTGACTTTATGTCCAGGAATACTTCCAATTCAAATTGAAATACATGGCAAGCCTCAACTAATCTGGATGTAAAGTTCAAGAAAACAACCTTTTAGATCCCAATCTCGATTTCTCGTTCAGGTTAACGTCGGTGGAAGAAATCCGGGATATAATAAGTGCTCTGAAATCTAATGCATATGGCACATATAACATATGAATTGCGATGTTGAAATATTGCAGTTTTTTTATAGATAAGTTCATTGAACATATAACAAATTGTTGCTTTATATCCAACTATTTCCATTAAGAATGGAAACATGCCATCATTTATTCGCTGCCCAAAATTCCTAATCCGACGGCTCTATCCCATCTCAAACCGGTCAGTGTGTTATGGACCTTATCAAAAAACATTGAAAATATTTTGTACAAACAAATGATGTACTTCTTTAGAACGAATCATATCCTTTCTCATAATCAGTCTGGTTTTCGTGGAGCTCACAGTCCTTCTTCCTCATTAGTAGATGTTACCAGTCGTATAACTATGCTACTACTTTTGGATTATTCGAAAGCGTTCGACCCGATCAACCACAGGGTGCTCCTAGCTAAATTGCACTTGTATGGTTTTTTAAATTCTACATTGAATCTTATAAAAGGTTACTCAACAGATAGTAGTCAAAAGGTAAACTGTAGCAATAAAATAAAACTGCAATTCGAGCTGGTGCACCACAAGGTTCAGTTATCGGTCCCTTACTGTCCGTAATTTACACTGCTGACATAATAAAATCACTGACTTGTGGTCACTTCCATGCTTTCGCAGTTGACACCCAAATGGTTTATTTCTTCAAACCAGAGACTACAAGCGGGCAGAGCTGGAAATCAACTCTCAACTTGATCATCTTTATGAAATATCAAATTGTAATGATTTAAAACTGAATCCCTCTAAATCCAAAGTAATGGTTTTTGGTAATAGAAAGCAAGCTATATTAAAGAACTCTATCAATTTGAAAATGAATGCTAGTAAAATTGAAATTGTTTTGGAAGTACGGAATCTCGGCATCATTTTCGATGACAAATTGAAATTTACAAAAGTTATTTAAAACTCATTCAAGAATCTTACTTTACTCTGAAAATTCTTGACAGCAGTAGAAAATTCTTGAATGCCACTATGATAAAAAACCTCTGTGATATCTTAGTGCTATCGTACTTCATTCATAAAGTATTATCAACTTCTGAACCCTTTTACATGAAGAATGCTCCTAACCATAGACGGTAACCTTCATAGAATTAATATTCGTGCGGTTCACTCTTCAGATCTTCCGAAACACCGCTCTGCAATGTTCTAAAAAAGATTCAGCTTCTGTGCACAAGAGCAATATAACAAGCTACCTGACCAACTTAAAACTTTGCCAATCAAGCAGTTCCGTAGTGAAGTCAGAAGACACATACTAAACGGACAGAACTAGTGGACAGAGGGTGGAGTATGTAAGATTAGGTATAATTTACAAAGTAATAAAAAAACTATTTTTTAACTTTTTTTGGACTCATTTCTTTAGAATTCAGCTTGATGAAAGATTAAAAAAAATCTCAATCTTTCATTTTTATACCAATATAGGCAAACTATCGGACTTCTGAAAGAACTTTATGATCTCTCAACTTTCATTCTTCTTGATTTTTTCTCTAAGATGTACAAACATAAAAAAAACTAAAATCACTGTAAATTACCATTCATGAGAATTAATGATTTTTGTTCACCCTGTATGCTCCTTCCATTTGAAGTTTATTCGCTGGTGTCAATCAGATACTGTATCCTTTACGCTGACAAACAGAACATTATTATATTTTGACATTTCTGGATTTCAAAATTAAATATTATATATTATTTCTCTGAGTAATATTAACATTCAAATCCAAGTAAGTACTGTCTATATCATTGTGTGCTGGTTATATTTCTTTCTTTCAAAAGTGAGTGTGTTTTCAACCGCCAACTCAGTTACAAAGCAACCCTCGGAAGTCAGAGACTTGTGTGAGTTAGGAAGACGGGGACCTTAGCTTTTTAGGTGTCATCCGTAACCGTGGACAGTCCGAAGGATTGATATCTAGGTACCAAGAATGTTCGGTTGGTCACCTTCCTCCTCCCGCTCAACGAAACTACAGAAATCAATGTTTATTTTCAGTAGCTGTGCCGGCAATCGAACCCGGACCATCTGGGTATCAGTCAGCGCCTCTACGCTCGCGGCCACCAGCCCAATTTCGATTTGAGTCACATTACATAGGAATGTTAGGAATAATTCAGGGAAATTTTTATCCTTCACCAACTTTTGATTGAAAAGTTTTAAAAAGTCTATACAAAAATAGAATTTCAGTTTTTTCAACTTGAGCCAGATTACATAGAAGTATTAAAAGGGTTCAGAGATATTTGAACTCTTCTCCAACTTTTGATTGTAGAGTTTGAGGTTTATAGACAAATAGAAATGCTGTTTGTGTTTTCCAGTGAATAAATATCCTATTTTTTTATTTTGAAATCTAAATCTCTCATTGTATTTCAATAGAATTCAAATTAACTTGCACTATCATAAATTCAACGCTGCATAATGGATATTACCGAAAGGCAGAAGAAACGAGAAGTGGAGTTCAATAAAAACTGCTAAAATAATGATAAAACTTGCAGAAACATCGTAGAACTACCAGATCTCAGAAATATTTTTCTGGGGATATGAATACCTTATCGTATCAACATGATTCCAATATAACAGATCATCATGTACTCGAGTTATTTCAAATTGAAGTAATGTTTTCAGGGATCATAAATCTAAGTTGGGGAACTTTCAAATATATTTACTATGGAGCATTACCAAATTTCCACCACTCAAGAAAATGAATTAAGAAAACTTTTATTTACGAAATGTTCAGTAGTTGATAATACGACAATGGGTTCCTACCAAGAAATATGTATGCTTTGTCTATTTATGTCGCGTTCATTTCATACATATATAAACTCTGTGATTCATTCGAGATCATTTCTGGAATTACGTAAATGTGGAAAATCAAAACAGCCATTTATATTCATCTGCAGTACACTGACCATGAAATCACTGATATTTCAGTCTATACACGAATTTCAAGAAAAAATCTCGAACATGATCCGTTTGTATCCACTTGAATTACAAATTCGTTGAAATGATTCAAAAACTGTCGTTGCCATTCGAATAAAACACAATCTTACATTGTGTCATCTCTCAAGATGATTGATAATTCTTCAAAAAGCCTAAGAAGGCTTTGACATAAAAACAAGAGACGAAATTTGCAAACTCGTCACTGGAGGCGCTGTACCCTGTCTCACCGAGCCGCCTTGATCAGGACCATTGTTTTATCTTGATAGCCATAGTTTCATCTGATATCACGATACCTACAGAAGAAAAACAACAATCGGTCGTCCTTACATGATTTTGTATGTATGATTTTTGTCGAAGATTGGGACGTCAAAAGCGCTGCCCTACCGAATATTCAGATTTGAGGAAACTTTTTGGCTTTCTACTTTCTCAATTTCATGTGGAAAATGTCACAAAAAACTTCAGGGTATTGAGATCATATTCCTTTCATTTCAAAACGATTTCAAAATCACCATTTTGAATTTTATTCGGACTTTCAAATTCAATTCAAGTCAAGTGATTTGAAAAAATATTGATAACGAATAGTACGAAGCAGGACTGCCGAAAATCGGTAATTATTAGAATGCGATGGCATAAAAAGATGAGCCTTCCATTGCCGTTAAAATTTCCACCTATATCTTGTGAGAAAGGTTAGATTCACAAGAGTACTAAAGAGCACAAATTGTTAGGAATCGTTGAAATTTTGCCCTTACTTTGTATACAATTTTCATTTATATCAAGTAACGATTTGTCAAGATATAATTTTGATATACAGGGTGTCCCTGGACTTTCTCTTTTTCTCTCAGGAATGTATAGATGGGGTCGAAATATCACCAGTATTTCATATAACTTTTGTTCCTAAAAGCCTTCGTTACCAAGTTACGGGCCCTCAAAGTTACAAAATGAAAAATGTTTTTCTTTGATAACTTTCAAAGTGGATATTCAAAATTATCTAAATTTCGATGATTTACTGAACAAATGAATTCCTTCGATGAGCTTTCATGCAGGAGTCAGTGGTTTTGCTACAAAGTCAGGAACGGACTACCCCCGATGGTCCACACCCCAAAACTGTGAAATGACTGGGATTTGTCGATATGTTCAAACAAAACAAGGTTACCTGGACAATTTCCTGAGTAAAAGTACTCGTGTGGAAAATCGATCGGAGCAACGATTTTTGATAAAAATGCCTTTATGTTCGACGACATCCAACCTGAGATGTCTACCATTATTCGAAAAGATTAATTTGTAATGAAAATAGAAATGATAGGTACAATGTTCATAACGAATTTTTATCATGCAAACACGTTCACCTTACAAAACTCATGATGTAAATAATCAATCGCAAGCCTCAAGAGCAAACTGAAATGCAAAATCCGCTACAAAAACTGCTCGATATATCCCCGTCTCTCTCAATACATTTTCTTAGTCGGCGCAAAATCGCATTCCAGTTGTCATTTTTATCCACACTAATTTTATTTCTTTCTACAAGGAGTTTTTGTCAACATCTGTGGAAGAAATGGAACATACATTTATTCACCGGATATTTTTCACCTATTCATGTGCAGCCGTTTTTGTAGTTTATTCGTTTGCTTTTTATTAGTTATGTCTTCCGATGTGCGTTTTTTCAGCTGAATTTATCTTCGGTTCAAAGATTTTCTCCCATGAAATTATACTTATCAGTGAAACTCCTCAACATTTAAGCTGTGAATACGAATTTGCAACATCCAAATGTTGAGATTCATGAGATTCAGATAACACAACACGAAACGTGCTTATTCCACGCGTACATACAAAATATGGACTGAATTCGATGTTTCATGTGGAGTAGCTTGTTAGTTCAAAAACACCACGAATCTACATAACTTGATATTTCATTCGAAAAAATATCTACATTGTGAATGAAACTTTCAACTAGGTACTGTACTTTTTGTTTACGATTTTATTTTAGCATATTTTGTATTATCCCTTTTATAAATGTTGTTGAATTAACGTTAGCATTAGTATTTCTACTGTGAAAATTTTTCATTTCAAATAATGGTGGACGATCGGGTTTGATGTCGTCGAGTAAAACTGCATTTTTATTAAGAATCGTTGCTCCGATCGATTTTCCACACGAGTACTTTTATTCAGGATATTGTCTAGGTAACCTTGTTTTGTTAAAACAAATTGACACATCCCAGTCATTTCAAAGTTTTGGGGTGTGGACCATTGGGGGCAGTCTGTTCCTGACTTTGTAGCAGAACAACTGACTCCTGCATGAAAGCTCATCGAAGGAATTCATTTGTTCAGTCAATCACCAAAATTTAGATAATTTTGAATATTAACTTTGAAAGTTATCAAAGAAAAACATTTTTCATTTTGTAACTTAGAGGGCCCGTAACTTGGTAACGAAGGCTTTTAGGAACAAAACTTAATGAAGTAATGGTGATATTTTGACCCCATCTATACATTTCCGAGAGGAAGAGAGGAAGTCCAGGGACACCCTGTATGAAAGTAGCCACCAACATAACAAAATCGCAGATACGTTATCTAAAAATCGAATCTGATACGTTATCTGAAACTGTTCTGTTACAGCAAAAGTACTTATATACGCGTTTGCGTAATGAAATCGTTACATAACAAGTCCCCTTTTTCCCATTATTACGGGAAAAGTACTTTCTCAAAGAGTAGAAACAACTGAGCTGTTATGTTTCAAGTCTCTTCTTTTTAGGTTCTTTTGGATGTATTAAGTTCATCATAATATACCTTAATTTATCTTTCCAACATATGCTATTGATGGATTATTTACAATTAAAGTCAAGTCAATACATTATAGTTTTCCTACGAAAATTAATAGAATATTTGAAAATACACTATCGAGCATAAAGTTTGGCACAAATGATATATCAATTTTTGATATTAAGCTATCTGTCTTCAGTCGAGTTTATATTACTATAAATCATGGTCAGTTATAAATGACAAGACAGATTATTGGAATGTATGAATAAAAAATCAATTGAATGATTTCGAATAATAGTTAATTATTGATGAATTTTGTGTGATTCAGTTGAATCTATATGTTAAATAGGGATGATACAACAAAACTGTTCATATGTTGGCGGGATACATCATTTAAGTAAACTCGAATTTGAAATTAAAAAATATATGTCAAAACATGGAACATCAAACAGGAAATAAACAAAAGTATATTAATAATTATTATTTACTAAAATCTTGGAACTAAAAACTTTCAAAATCCAAGAAGGGTACGTTGAACCAGAATTATCAGTTTTAATTGAGATGACTGGTCGTTGCTGACTAGTTGTGGGAAGACAGTCACATGGGAAAATGACAGTCACCTATAGAAATTGTGATAATCCTTATTTTAACACTTAACTAGTTATTTTAAACTATATTATATCATCATTCATCCTTCATAATTTGTAAACCATCATATTTAAACACCTGTTTAATCATTCTCAACAAAGATTCTCCCTGATGATGGAAATAATAAATTTCCGAAAGCTTGGACAACCTTTAAAGAGTTCTCTTTTATTTGCTGCAAAACTCCACTATTTACTGGTTCCATATATATATATATATATATATATATATATATATATATATATATATATATATATATAGTTTTCAATCGTCTCAAGGGTATTTCCTGTTGATTTTTGTTTAAATGTATATGTAGTAGCGAGTGGTATATGTATGAGGAAGTTACGGGTATTATCCCATATTCGGCAAACATCTGCCGGCAGTGATTTCTAAGTCCTGCATTAGCTATGACTCTTATAGACCTCTTTTGATCGATGAAAACTTCCTTTAAGTTTGATGTACTACCCCATAGAATGATACCATGATAGGCCAATCAATAGAGATTTTCTGCTCTATTGATTTTGTGACAAAAATACTTCCAGGGAACCGACTGAGCCATCATACGAAAGTTATATCCTATTATGTTTTCTACTCCCAACTGTCATTGCTTATTTTGTTATAAACATCTGAAAGCATTTTTTTTATCGTTCTTGACATGTTACTTGAAAGCTAATGAAGCAATCTCAATGCTCTCGATGGACGAATTGTAGAGAAAGAAAATGAGCCCTAGCACAACTCGATCAATTTATCAGTAACGGAAAAAACACCGGAAAAAATAGGTTTAAAAAAAAACGTAATTCCGCCACTTTTTGAGTTGTAGTTCAACCACGACATTGTGGTGATTAATATGTACTTTATGTGAGAAGAACTCAGGCGCTGTCGGATCATTAGTTTTGGCATAATTGCAATCTGAATTTTCTAATGCACTTTATTGCAGCAGACCTGGATGCATCATAGGTGGTACGATTTCAATTTTACCAAATGATTCCGAGAGTAGAGGTATATTCTCATTTTGCGCTAAAATGCTGCAAAATAGGTGAGAAATACTTGCAAACATGACCGAAAATGGACGAGTGCGTGAAACCGGCTTAGTAGTGGGGGAGAGCAGCAGACGCGGGAAAGCGTATACAAGCGCGCTGCGCCCGTTATGAATCTGCTGCTCTACCCTCACTCCTGAGCCGCTTTCATGCACTCGCCGGTTTTCGGCCATGTTTGCAAGTATTTCCCACCTATTTCGCAGCATTTTAACGAAAAATGAGAATAGTCATTTTATGGTACTATACATCAACTCTGAAAATCCTTCAGGAATATTGAAATCGGACCACCTATGACGCATCCAGGTCTGCTGCAATAAAGTGCCTTGAAAATATCGAATTGCAATTATACCAAAACTAATAATCCAACAGTGCCTCATTTTTTCACACATAAAGTACAAATTAATCACTACTATGTCGTGAACAGTCTGCTCCAAAACTTGAAATAAATTAAAAAAAAAACACAGATTTTTTTCGGGTTTTCCGGCTCTTCTCCGTTACTAATACAGAGTATTGAGATTACTCCATTAGTTTTCAAGTTACAAGTCGAAAACTATAAAAAATGAAATGAATGCTTTCAAATGTTTATAACAAATTGAGCAATGGCAGTAGGAGTAGGAAACATAATAATATATAACTATTGACTGTCTTTCGTATGATAGCACAGTCGGTTTCCTGGTAGTTTTTTGGCAGGAAAAAACCTCTTTTGATTGGTCTATGATTCGAATGGGATTGTATGAGACCATGGAAGGCACTCAATAATGAATCTACGTTTGCAAACTTTTTGAGTTGACGCAAAACATAAGTGTATTTGTATTTTTTCTCGCACAGTTCATCTATATGTGCGGACCAGTTGAGGTAATTCCTAGGAGATTAGCAGTGCCACCATTTGATAATGTATGATTTGTGAAAAAGTTCAATTTTTGTGTTTTATTTTCAATCGAGTAGAGATTATTCCTATACGAGTGTCTGCTATATTTTCCACCTCATCTTCAATGTACTCAGGAGTGCGCGAGTCCGAGTATCTGTTAATCAATGTCGCATCATCGGCATACATGACAAAAAGGTAGTAAAAAAGATCGTTTATGTAAATTATAAACAGGAGGGATTCCAAGACAGACCACACCATATTCAATTTAACTTCTAGTTCTCAGTGGTACACTGAGTCCTTATTTTTTATCAAAATATTATGAGGAACACAATCAAACGCTTTCTTCGTGGTCTGAACAGAATTCACAATCTCAGTCAGTTAATATTTTATACATTCGACTTATGATATTCTGCAATTTCATAGAATTATGTGAACTATATATTAATCCTTGGAATTATTCAGGATATGAATCTCCAAAATTTCAGCTGGAACTTATTTCAGGTTATCAGTATCATCCAATAGTTTGCACACACTAAAATCCATAATTAATCAAAGTACGCGCTTTTATGAAAATGAATTGTTATATTATTGATGATACATATAAAAACAAAACAAATGATAGGCGGTTGAAAATTAAATATTTGGATAATTTTGTGATTCAGAATTGTCAGTAGATCTCGTTCAAAACCAGATAAAATCAACTCAATATTTTGTAATCCTCGTACCATCGAATAGAAACTATTTTTGGTATTTTCTGTTTTGTATTCGGATAATTAACACTGATCTTATGTACTTTAGTAGATTTTGATGGAAGTATAATCATTGCTTGGTGAAAGATATTCAATGGGCATGTGAAAATAAAAAAATTAAACTTTTTTATTACCTATTTGGTATTTCATGAAATCCGATTACACCAACATTCTCATTATGGAGAATATTCCAGGCAAAAAAAAACTGAAATTGACAATTATGAATGGGTATGATCACTGTGAGGTCGTCAATAAAAATATTTCAAGTCTCCGTTGGATAGTATGCGTCGTACACTGGACGTGCAAGAACTGCAAAGTGTTGTTAACTCGCATGAATTCAAGACACCGCATTGCCTCACCAATTACACACAATTATTAAATTGTAAATTAACTTTCTTGAATTCAAACTGTTAATTTATACTTTCGACGACTACTGCCTTATTACACAGAGTGATGCGCCAAATCCAATACAAGCTTTATCACTCACATCTCATCAACAGCTAGCCCATTTTCTCAGGCAATGCATCTTTAATGAGAAAGAGGAAGTAATTCTTAGGAATGACTTCAATTGCTTCTGGATCTGAATCTCTCGAAATCCCATGAACACTGAGCAACATTTGCAAAGAAATATAAAAATAAATAAAACTAATATAATAGATCAAGAAATGATATATTGAAACATATACTACCTATATTCTAAAAATACCCAAATGAAAACAAAACAAGCTTTATCCGCGTTCGCTATTGCCAATCGGTCATTATCAAAGTATGGATATTTAACGCCTGTCATCTTTATATGTGTCCCAGTTTGAACAGCACCTTACCCGTATTTTTCCGAAAATAAAAATGATTTTGATATATCTTAGTTAGTACCATACCTCGATGAAAAATATAAGTTTTCGTCTTCGGGGGGATCGGCGAGGTCCGCCATCTTGGATTGAAGGTATAAAAAAAATTTTTCTTCAACGACTGATCCTACGACAAAAATGTCTTATACAAATTTGAAGACGACTAAATTTCCTACATTCTTTGTAAGTCTGATGTGTACCGAGTTACAGTGGCGGAAACGTGAACATTCCTTCCAAAAATTGTCCAACACAATATTTTTACAAAATATACATTATATAGCGGAATCTTCTTCAAATTGGGATTCTTCTTGTTGCGTATACATTTTTTCACTGTCACTGTGGCAAAAATGTATATAGTCCGATTAACAAGTTAAAAAACGGGTTAATTCTTGTTCCCGGTCCTAAAAATATGTGCGATAGCTCATTCGATTCGGAATAACGTCTTAAAATATGTATCTCGAGCATTTATTGGCACATAAAAAATTGCAATTGTTATTAACAAAATGAGATTTAAAAAAAAGACATTCAGTTTTTCGTTAATAACTCAAAAACTATTGATATTTAAGAACCTTTTTAAAAAGATCCTCAAATAGGAGGAAATTTCCAATAAAAAAGTTCCGAATCCCGGAATTCTATCTCCATTATTTATAATTTTTATTCAACGCCGAACATAGCTATCCGCGCGGCCGTTACGTTATGAAAAAATGAAAAAATTATGACTTGAAAGAATAAATCTCCGTTGGAAAAAAAAATATGTCGATTTTTCGAAAAGTTATACGATTGTTAATTAACTAATTTTTATCCAATCTCTGTTTTTACAAAATTCGAAATAAAAGTTTAATAATTGACCTATAAATTTTTTGCTTCTGGAGCCCTTCTTATATACATACTCAACAAGATCACGTGATAAAAGTTTATTAAAGTTCTATATTTTGTTTGTTTAAATTATTTCAAAATGAACAAAAAATGAAATATTAAAAAAAAATGTTGAAATTTTTTTTTTTTACAAATGTTACTATACATCTAACAATGGCAATAATTAACGTAGAAAATAAAAATATTTCGTTATTAAAAAAAAAAATTTTATTTTATTTTAAAGTTCATAATTTTTCTTTATATCGTTTTTAAAAAATTTTTTTCATTTCTCTATAGGTTAACAAAAAAATGATTTTTTCATCGATAATTTCATTGTGTACTAAGTCAACAATTTGTTATAAACAATTTGTGACCCTCGCTTAATTTTTTTCCTGGAATTAAAAAAAACATAACACGATACCGAGATCAAAGTGGCCTCTTAATTTTCCAAGTAACAAATAGATATAACTTTTTGATTATAAGAGACATTTTTGTAAAGGATTAATCAATCTTTGAGATGAAAAAATCCAAGTTCGTAACTATTGCTAATCAGCTGTTACATGCATTCGTTTTTAAAAATTCGTGTAATATTTAAAAATGTTATAAAACATTAAAGACGATTTTTTCAGTACTTTGTTATATATGGCTGTTTTTGTGATTTTTTTACTTTCAGGAAAAAAAATTAACCGAGGGTCACAATTTGTTCATAACAAATTCTTAAATTAATAAACAATGAAATTATTAATAAAAATATTTTTTTCTGTTAACCTATAGAGAAATGTTAATTATTATTTTCAAAGAGTAAAAAAAGTCTCAATTGATTATTTAAACACACAAAATATAAAAAAACGATTATAAACAATTGAAAAATGTATTTAAGTTTTTTTTTAAATCATCATTTTACTTGACAGTAAAATGGTAAGAAATGATTTTTTACTGGTCTATTTGTTTATAAACAATTTCTTAACAAATGACGTTAATTAATGCCATCATTAGATGCAAAAACAGCTGTATAATAACATTTGTCAACAAAATTTTTTTTAACAATTTTTTTTTTCAATATTCAACAAACAAAATATAAAACTTCAATGAACTTGTATCACGTGATCTTGTTAAGTATGTATTATAAGAAGGGCTCTAGGGAGCAAAAAATTTATAGGTCAATTATTTATGTCGACTTTTGTAAAAACAGAGATTGGATAAGAATTAGTTCATTAACAATCGTATAACTTTTTGAAAAATTGACATACATCTTTTTTCCAACGGGGCTTTATTTTCACAAGTGTTCTGATGACACCATACGTTTTTCAAATTCTTAAATTAATATTCAATTATGAAAAAGGAATTTGTGGCATAATGGACAGATTATTAAATTAAAGAAAAAAAGCCTCCCCAAGTTGGACTCGAACCCACAACCTTATGCTTTCCGGACATACGCTCTTACCACTGAGCTATCGAGGCTAGAAGAATCGACACACACTCGTGAACACTTTAATTCCTTAATTTAATGTGAATGTTGGCATGAATCGGAAATCGAACGTACTTATCAATGGCCGTCGAGACCCGGTACCTATTCACCCAACATCATCGTCGAATTGACGATTTCAGTAGAAGATCTAGGAAGATGATCTCCAACCACTGATAAGATTTAGATAAATATATAATGTGAAAGTGGGAAATTATTGTCCGAGAGAAATTATGAAAAAGGAATTTGTGGCATAATTGACAGATTATTAAATTAAAGAAAAAAAAGCATCCTCAAGTGGGACTCGAACACACAACCTTATGCTTTCCGGACATACGCTTTTACCACTGAGCTATCGAAATCGTCAATTCGACGATGATGTTGGGTGAATAGGTACCGGGTCTCGACGGCCATTGATAAGTACTTTCGATTTTCGATTCATTCCAATATTCACATTTAATTGAGGAAGTAAAGTGTTCGCGAGTGTATGTCGATTCTTATAGTCTCGATAGCTCAGTAGTAAGCGCGTATCTCTCGAAAGCATAAGGTTGTGGGTTCGAGTCCCACTTGAGGATGCTTTTTTTCTTTAATTTAATAATCTGTCCATTATGCCACAAATTCCTTTTTCATAATTTCTCTCGGACAATAATTACCCACTTTCACATTATATATTTGGCTAAATCATATTAGTGGTTGGAGATCATCTTCCTAGATCTTCTACTGAAATCGTCAATTCGACGATGATGCTGGGTGAATAGGTACCGGGTCTCGACGGCCATTGATAAGCACTTTCGATTTTCGATTCATTCCAACATTCACATTTAATTGAGGAAGTAAAGTGTTCGCGAGTGTGTGTCGATTCTTATAGCCTCGATAGCTCAGTGGTAAGAGCGTATGTCCGGAAAGCATAGGGTTGTGGGTTTGAGTCCCACTTGAGCATGCTTTTTTTCTTTAATTTAATAATCTGTCCATTATGCCACAAACTACTTTTTCATAATTTCTCTCGGACAATAATTTCCCACTTTCACATTATATATTTGGCTGAATCTTATCGGTGGCTGGAAATCATCTTCCTAGATCTTCTACTGAAATCGTCAATTCGACGATGATGTTGGGTGAATAGGTACCAGGTCTCGAAGGCCATTGATAAGTACGTTCGATTTTCGATTCATTCCAACATTCACATTAAATTAAGGAAGTAAAGTTTTCGCGAGTGTGTTTCGATTCTTATAGCCTCGATAGCTCAGTGGTAAGAGCGTATGTCCGGAAAGCATAAGGTTGTGGGTTCGAGTGCCACTTGAGGATGCTTTTTTTCTTTAATTTAATAATCTGTCCATAATGCCACAAATCCTATTCCATAATTTCTATCGGACAGTAATTTCCCACTTTAATATTTAATACTATGAAAAAATTATTTTGTGTGATATACTGTCTCCAGCGGTGTTGCGCTCATGCCGTAACGGCCGCGCGTAGAACTATTGAATAAAAATTATAAATAATGGAGACAGAATTCCGGGAATACGGACTTTTTTATTGGAAATTTCCTCCTTTCACGATCTTTCTTCAAAAGTTTTTAAATATTAATAGTTTTTGAGTTATTAACGAAAAACTGTTTTTTTTTTCATCTCATTTTGTTAATAACAATTCAGTTTTTCATTCTGCTAATAAATGCTCGTAATACATTTTTCTGGACGTTATTCCGGATCGAATGAGCTATCGCACATATTTTTAGGACCGGGAACAAGAATTAACCCGTTTTTTACCTTGTTAATCATAACAAAATAAATGTTTTTGGATGGGAGGTATCTTTTACATAAAGTTGTATGGCATTGTTAGGGTTCTTTCGGGTCAATTTGTAAGAAGGAAAAAAAAGTTTTTCGCTTCTCCAAAAAAAAAAAAAAACAAGGACTCCTTGAATTATGTATGTGTATAATAATTTATAATATGGTGAAAAAGTGTTCATTTGTGAGGTTCGAAACTTTGTAACGTGAAAAATATATGAATTTCCAAAAATTTTTATTTCTGATGAAGGTTGGAGCATTGACCAAAATCTGAATACAATCGATGTTTCTTGAAAATATGCCCACTCTTTTGTCCTAACCAAGTTGTTACAGTAAAATAATAATAATAACTTTATTCAGAATAAATGAATACAACTGAATGGCTACATATTCGGAGTGGATGAAGTAGTAAAGAGATAAGAGCACTTGTTTTCCATAAAAAAATACAGATAAATAACGGAAAAAAATATGCGAAAGACTATGTAAAAAGTATGTAGAGGTATGAGGATATAAAAATGTTAAGATGTAAGAATGAAGTCAAAAAAACAACAATGTGAACATGTGAAATGTAAGAATGTGAAAACAGGAATAATATTATACATAAGATCCATTAAAAGGGAAATGAATGATGAAATCCAATTAAATGCTACAATATAATACACTATATGTAATAAAATACAATAAATCTCATTGACCCACCGCCGAGTACTATAAAATACAATAGAATAAAATACAATAATACAATTAGATGTGTAAAGAACAGGGTACAGTTATCTTTTTGTTAACTTTTATCAAATTTAATCAACCGTTAGATTCTATCATGGTAATAAAATATGTTCTGGGAGTCTGTAGTACGGACTTTTTCAGGTAAGATTTGTTTTTTTTTTATGTTAATGGATTTTATGCTTTCAGGGATGGTGTTATACATTTAAGTGCCAATATAGGAGTAGATCCTCTGTGACAGTGTTTTTTTTAATAATGGGTTTGTAAGTAGTTGGCGCCCTCCAGTCATGAACTGATGACAGGGCTAAGGCGCTTTATCTATTACTGAATGATATGTTATACACGTGTTGAAATAGAAAAGGTGACGAATATCCATAATCTGTGATGAACTATACAGGTCGTCAGTAGAATATCTACGCGGTTTTGACATAATAATTTTCAGGAATATTTTTTGTAGGATTTCGAGTGGGTTGATGTATGATCGCGCATCGGCGCCCCATGCCTGTATTCCATATCTGAGGTGACTCTCTACTAGTGCAAAATATAAAGATTTCCGTTGGTAGATACTATTTCATTGTTTGAAGGAAAAAATTATATTTTGTAATTTTTTTATCACGTACTTGATATGTCTATTCTACCTTAGATGCCGATCTAGGTATACGCCAAATATTTATTTCTTCCACTGACTGGATGTATCTTGCCATTTATGTGCAGCATTACAACTAAAGGGTAGACATTTTGTTTTTTTGAGGTTCATGGTAAGGAGTCTTTAATTACCATGAGGTCTTTCTCTACTTTCTTCCTTAGATTTGGCCAAATATCAGCTTCATAAAAAAATAGCAGTGTCGTCTGCAAAACCTATTATCTCTCCTGCTATTTTCAAGATAAATAAATCATTTAGGTATAGATTGTTGGTCCCAATACCGTTCCTTGTGGTACTCCATATTCAATGTCTAATTTTTGACTCATTCTATCCCCCACTCTAACAACTTGCTTTCTTGAACTCAAAAATAAATTCAACACCATCCCTCTGATACCCGAGTCCTATAACGCTTGAATTAATAACGTGTGGCTCACAGTGTCAAAATCCTAACATAGATTTCAAATATGCACAGACTGGGCCTTTCTCTGTCTAGAGATGTATGAATTTTTTTTGTTAAATTGAGTATGGTATCCACAGTTGATATTTTTTCCCTAAATCCAAATTGTTTATCAGACAAGTTAAATTTATTGATAAATTAAGTTATTCTGTTTTTCAAATATTTTTGCCAAGTGGAAAATGAGAGAAATTGGCCTCTAATTACTACCTATCACCATCTTTGAATGCCGTCATTGGCATCTTCAAAGATAAGAATGCCAAACCAGAACACATCGCAGTCGCTGGAGCCCGCTTTCTCATTACTTGTATCATGGCAACATGGAAGAGGAAACCTTGAAAGAAATCCGCTACCAACGTTTCGTAAAATCGCAATTAAATAGCAAATTTAAGCTAGCTTCTTCATCACCAACGAAGGACACTGCACGGTACCATGCATTTAGGACCTACCACCAAGTCCAAAAATGGTGTGGAATCCAAAAAAAAACGAACAACCAACTTGGTACCAATGGGCTCACTTCAGTCAGAGAAACCTGTCCCAGATACCTTATTTAATTGGCAATTGCAAAAAGACATGCGGTGGGGCATGTGGCTGCAGAAAAAGTGGGTCAAAGTGCTCTGTTGAATGCAGATTCTGCAATGGTGAATCTTGCGAGAATGCAACAGAGGTCATCATCGAGAGCGACGACGAAAATGAGGCAATGACATGGATGAAAGCCCAGAAATGGGTTGGAGGATAACACTGACAACGAAGACGATTATAAAGACATCAACATCAACCGACCAGGACCATCAAAAAGAAAGAAATAATAGAAATATTCTAGGAGGCATAAATTACGGAATAAGAGCCGTACTCAATCGCAACTAGAGAACATCTGCGGATTAGGCCTACTGAGGATAACACAATTTGAAAAAAATCTTCTTTAAAAAAAAAAAACGACGAAAAAAAAAACTGAAAACGAAAAAATTAAATGGACCTTTTCACTCTTAATACATGAGCTCCTTAACTAATGTGAGTAACTAATTTTGTGTGGGCGCCAAACAAACAAGCAAATTAATTACGTGAAGCGTGAAATGATGACAGCGGGGTGCGCGGCCCTTAGCCGGAAATTGCCGAGCGATCTCGAATGGGCTCACACGTGAGGGCACACATCGTTGCGAGTAGTCGTGTGGGAGCGCATTTTTGGAATATTATTGTTTATCGCTGTAGATTTCACGTTGCATTTTTATGTTATTTTATTTTGATCATTTCTTCAAAGTAATTTGATGATCTTTGTTGATTGTTTGGTTGGCGCTGACTCAAAATCAGTTACTTACATTAGTTTAGGAGCTCAGTTATCAAGACTGAAAAGGATTATTGTATTTTTGCTTTTCAGTTTATTTTTTCGTCGGTTTAATTTTTTTAATTTTTATGGCTAAATTTTAATTTTTATGGCTAAAATCTACTAATTACTACCTACTTAATTCGGATTACTTTCAAAATACTTACTTATCCACCTTACTTCAACTATTACCTATTATGTACTCTAACTAGCTGGTTCCAGCGACTTCGTCCGCATTGAACTTTGTAATTTTTGTGACTATTATTACAAATTCATTCATCCCTTCAGGGACGGTATTTCTAAAAATACCGAAACACGTATTTATTTATTTGTAAAAAACACCTCAAATACCAATTTTTCATGCCCTTACTTCAAAACTAACGGAACCCCCACACAAACTTTCATCCCACTATGGGTTGCATTCATAAAAACACTGAAACATGTATTTATTTATCCCTTACAAAGAACTCACATACCTTTTTCACGACTCTAACTTGAAAAGTAACAGAACCCCCATACAAACGTTTACCCTTTAGGGGTTGAATTTCTGAATACACTGAAATACATATTTCTTCTTTTTGTAACAAATACTTCAATATCAATTTTTATGACCCCAACTTGAAAACTGAATCCCTATACAAACTTCTAATCCCAATCCAACCCGCATTCCAAATATCAATTTTTATGATCCCAACTTGAAAACGGAATCCCCATACAAACTTCTAATCCCAATTCAACCCGCATTCCAAATATCAATTTTTATGACCCCTACTTGAGAACGGAATCCCTATACAAACTTCTAATCCCAATTCAACCCGCATTCCAGAAACGCCGAAACACGTATATCTTATATATAACAAGGATCCCCAAACACCAATTTTCATGATCCCAAGTTTAAAACTAACTATATAGTGTTTCAACCCTTATTTCACCTCTTTAGGATTGAATTTTCAAGAACCTTGAAACACATTCATCTTTATTTGTGAAGTAGAGCCCAAATACTAATTCCCATTCGAACATTCACAAATAGAATAACTTCATTCAGAATTAAATATTACAAAAGCAAAGTTTCAAATATAAAATAATATCACGATGAAAATCTTGATTGAAGCTCGGGACTCGAAGTGATGGCGCATTTGCTGTTTCAGTTGGAGGAAAACCCGGAAAAACCCACAACACCATCAGAAATCTGATCATCAACTTTCTCATAGAAAAGGACACATGCTCCCTGGGAGATGAGAGAATCAATCTTGGAAAATACACGGCAGTCATCGAAGAGGTGCCAACAATTAGGATAAGGGTGTTTGCAATATGCCGTATAGTGTCCATTGGAAATGCTGCCGCTATGATTAGATATGGCGTAGATATTATAAAGAGCGTTCATTCCATCCTGAGCAGAATTTTGGTACAAATTCAAATTTTGTATGGGAAAATTATTCACATTGTCCAATTTACTGCCATCAGTCAAAGAAACACGTTTTAAATGTATAACTGAAATTTTTGGAAATGTTTGTATACGAATCATCTTTTTGAATTCCCTTTTCATTCCACAAGTTGAACAGTATGGGCTCGCATCGTCAGTCAAAGTCTCCTCTTCTGTCAACAGTTCAATACATTGTGTTAAATTCACGATTGACAAGTCTGGAATAGGGATTGAAAGTACCCAGAAAGGTTCAAAAGTAACGGAGCAGTAATTACAAAAAGTACACAATATAGACTTCAGCTGACCGGCAAATGTATCTACAATTTTGGAATTATGGGTAGACAGATATCTTGTCCAAGAAATGGAAGCTTTCTGATTATCATTCGTGAAAACGAAATCGTTTGGTGATGGATGATTCTCTGCACTCGCCTTGTTTAAATCTTCATGTATCTTAGAAATTCTTCCGAATCTGCTGGACGTTATGATCAAAGGAAGGAGCAAAATTTCTGAATAGACGGACGAAATGTGAAGTATCCACCATTTTTCGAGAAGAATCAGGACTCCAGATATTTTCAAAACCAATTGTACGTTCACTTTCACTGCCCTTCTCACCCACCTTTTCAGCCCTTGTGGGATGGAATATCAAAAACATATGCTGTCAATATTCCAGCTCTTAGGTCCAGCGGTTTGATCTGGGCGTTGATCGTATATCAGTTGATCAGTGAGT
This sequence comes from Gonioctena quinquepunctata, assembly GCA_018342105.1. Classification (NCBI taxonomy): domain Eukaryota; kingdom Metazoa; phylum Arthropoda; class Insecta; order Coleoptera; family Chrysomelidae; genus Gonioctena; species Gonioctena quinquepunctata. Next base: position 67,796 of record JAFIRS010002718.1, read on the forward strand.
CAGTTGGTCAGGACATGTACATATATGTACATATTACCCCAAACACGAGTTAGCTGCAGTGAACCGATGAGGAGATCCTTCGACTGTCCTCCGTCTCCATCATCAGATTAACTCCGGGCCTCCATTATGTTGTAGTGTCATCAGAACTACTTATGTGTATTTGCCAAGTTTCAACAGAATCGGTTCATAGGTGAAAAATCAATAAACCATGCCCCATTTCTGTACCCTTAGGTGTGTGATTTTTTTTCAAAACAAATGGGACCAACTCACAAGCATAAAATGAAAAATAATCATCCAAATCGGATAACCCAGTACAAAGTTATGCGTGGTAGAATCGGTTAAAAAGTAAAAATTCAGTGGCTGAACCAAAAATCCTCCCCCATTTTTCTACCCGTAGGAGTGACATTTTTTTTCAAACCCAAATAGGACCAAATAAACATTTAAATGAACTACTCAACAAATTCAACAATTCCCACAAAAAATTACGATTTACCATAGAAAAAGAAAATGACAACAAAATCAATTTCCTGGACCTTACTTTAAAAAAAAACAACAACAAAATCATAACAGAATGGTACTTAAAACCATCATCTTCTGGCAGATACTTGAATAACAACTCAAACCACTCAATTTTCCCAAAAAGAGGGGTAGTTATAAACCTATCTGACAATGCCCTCATACTGAGCAGCCCAGAATGAAGAAAAAACGCTTTATATAAAATCCGCAAAACTCTCATGAACAATACCTACCTTATACACCTAAGAAACCGAATCATAAAAAAACGAACATATACAAGGAATGTATAATTCAACCCAACACGAATAATATCACTAACACATTCACAACCATTTCATATATGCCAGGCCTATCAGAGAACATAAAAACATTTTAAACAAACACAACATACAAACTAGCTTCAAATTCACTTAAACAACTGTACACCCCTATAGAAAGTAAAGATCCAAAAATGAAGAGAGTTAATTTAATATACAGTATCCCGTGCAATGACTGCAACCAAGTTTATATCGATATGACCTCCCAACTTTTATGTAATAGACTAAATGGGCACAAGTACATGAAAGGATCCAGTAGGGCCTTAAACAAACATATCCTAACCGAGAATCACAATCCTAATTTCGATAACACCAAAATTCTGGCGCACGAAAACAACCAAGAGGAAAGTAATAAAATAAATGATTTACATAAAAAAAATTACGCCATGAATAATAGAACAGATATACATAACCTCAACCAATTATACCACACAATACTATAAGACCCCTATGGCATCACAAATGCCTCCCATATACTCCCTTGCATAGATAGTCACTAATATCAAGAAATAAAAAGTATAAAAATAAATCAAATAAATACTCTTTCAACAAGTTCTCAACAACAATGCGCCTATCATCCCCAAAAGTACCCACCCACTCAAATAAGCATAAAAATCGAACCAACATATACACCAACAACACAAAACCCCCCAAAACACATTGCTATCGCTGTCAAATATACTGCCAATTTCACGTCGGTCCCAACTGTTTGGCTCGAATAAAACCAGCAAAACTTACCACACTATCAAACAATGAATATAGACCATATAAAATGAGTCATCTCAACAATGATGATCGCCAAGTTATGTACAAACATAATTTTTCTACCGCACTCTTTCCCCAGACCATACATTTCTCCCTTGCACATGTCAGCCACTGTTATTTTCATTTTCACCATGACTCACAATGTTTTTCTTTTCAGATCTCATTGTTAGTAATCACAAGAAAAAAATTAAAAACCAATAAAAGGAAAAAAAAATCCTATTGAAGATGCCTCCCTCCGGCCAGAGACGAAACGTCTAGAATAATATGGGATAGTTTTATTTTTAACACAAGAATCCCAAACCCAAGAACCCCCAACCAAAAAAATAAACATATACCAGTATTCAAGAAAACCCACACGTAAAATATATATATATATATATATATATATATATACATACACACATGTATGAGAGGACCCTTACTCATTTGTATAGCACATAAAATATATATATATATATATATATATATAAATGAAAGGTAGGAATATCGAGGGGAAATGGAAGAAATGTAATGGACATAGTCCTCAAAGAAAAGTGTTAACCGTAAACACCTGTTTCGTGCTTTCGGCCCTCATTAGTACGAAGAAGAAGTGCAAGAATAAACAACTCTTGGTAGTAAACGACAAATCAACGGAGTCAAAAAACAGAAACCAGCTGCACATTTGTGGTCTCGGTTAGCAGATCCTGCATTCCTTGGCAATAACCAACGTCACCACGGAGGCAGCTATAGCTACCTGCGTGACATCCGAGTCCGGGATTATAAAAATGAAAATTAGGAATATCGGGGGGACTCGATATTGTTTTTAACATATATATATATATATATATATATATATATATATATATAGAGTTGAAGAAGGGTAGTCTCGTGACTGGACTAGTTGAAAATAACTATGAATTTGAAATAAACTTTGTAGAAAGGATATTCCTTGAGGTTGCAGTCAAATTTAATGGCCAATGAGAAAAGAAAAACTCTTTCTTATTTAGTCAAGCTTTCGAAAATGTTTAGTTTCATTATCAAGACAGCTGTGAAAAAAGAAAACACTATTCTGAAATACGATTTTAAACAAATCTAAAGAACTTACTAAGGTGAGGTTAAGTGAAGACAGCGATCTAATCACCATTTTGTGATTAAGGTAGTTTTCAAAATCATATCACTATGAAACACTACTAGTAATATATATAAAAATTAAACAATTGCAAACGCACATATTGTTTAAGAAACTCAATTTTAAACAATTCAAAATTTGACAAGTACAAAAATTACCACATGGTTAAAGCATGACTGAAAAAGGAAAATGGTGGATGACAAGTAATGCATGACATGAAGTGTCAAGTGTCATATGTCAAAGTCGAAATGTCATGGGAGAAACATGTGTTTTGTCCACAGAACAAAAGGAATAGTACCAATCTATATGACAAAAATTATTAAATGAAAGAAAAAATCAAGAAATACTAAGTTAAAAATTTATAAAAACTGCTTAGTATTTCTTGATTTTTTCTCTCATTTAATAATTTTTGTCATATAGATTGGTACTATTCCTTTTGTTCTGTGGACAAAACACATGTTTCTCCCATGACATTTCGACTTTGACATATGACACTTGACACTTCATGTCATGCATTACTTGTCATCCACCATTTTACTATTTCAGTCATGCTTTAACCATTGGTAATTTTGTATTGTCAAATTTTAAATTGTTTAAATTAAGTTTCTTAAATAATATGTGCGTTTGCAATTGTTTAATTTTATATATATTACTAGTAGTGTTTCATAGTGATATGATTTTGAAAACTACCTTAATCACAAAATGGTGATTAGATCGCTGTCTTCACTTAACCTCACCTTAGTAAGTTCTTTAGATTTGTTTAAAATCGTATTTCACAATAGTGTTTTCTTTTTTCACAGCTGTCTTGATAATAAAAATAAACATTTTCGAAAGCTTGACTAAATAAGAAATAGTTTTTCTTTTCTCATTGGCCATTAAATTTGACTGCAACCTCAAGGAATATCCTTTCTACAAAGTTTATTTCAAATTCATAGTTATATATATATATATATATATATATATATATATAAATGGCTATGTCCATTAAATTCTTCCATTTTGTTTAACAGTCCACTCGATATTCCTTATGTTATGTTATGCCAGTTATAAGTTTTAAAAGGAAAAAAACCACAAAAAGAATAATTACTAAATAGTTATTAGTTTCAAGAGATTGTTTTGACATAATTTTGGAAGTTCTATCTATTTGTAAGCCTATGTATGATATGGATAGATAAAAATGTCAAAATACTATAACACAATCAATTTCATACACTGTCATAATTATTATAACCCATAATTGGTAAAAAGACAACAAAAAGTCTAGATTTACAAAATTTTCATGAATAAAAAGTGATCAACACATTTATAAATTTGAAACATACAGTATATGAAATTGTAGCTAACTAAAAGTAGCCAATGGTAGAACAGCAAACTTCTTGATGAGATTAGCCAATCAGGGAATAGATGGTATATGTAGAATTGGAAATTGTGAGAGAATAACAACGGGGTGGGTCATAAGCAATTATTATTGAAATTTGTAAATAGTAATAAGTATGGAAAAATAGTTGTATATATAAACTATATAAGATGAACCCAAACAGTGAAATGTGACAATTTGGTGCGCCAATTCAAAAATTCAAATGAAAAAGAAGAAGGAAAATTGGTATCTAGGTAACAACAAACAAAGCCACAAAAGAGATCGAAAATAAATTACAAGGGAATGCCACGCAACATTTTGAGAGAAAGAAAAATGAAATAATTCCAACATTTGAAGAACAAAACTAATATTACCTTAATTATACAACATATCCAAGTGTCCAAAGCTGATTTCTGCATATGTATGGTTCCTGATTTATGGTATTGGAGTTCCTGATAGAGCTTGGAGTGAGAAGGGATCCAGTTTCAGGGCATATCTTGAACACCGACATTTCCAGCCAGGTATAAAAACTTTAATAGTGCACATCCGGTCCATGAACAATATCACAAATAACGTATCTCACATCTGAAGAACTTTATTTCACTTTATTTTGAACCATAAAAAAAATTCTCTCAAGGAAAAAGTGAGGTTCTGTCTATCCTTCCATGATTTCATTTTTATGATTATCCGTGAATATTTGTAGATTCACATTAGTATAAGTTATTTCTCGTAGGCCAGGTAAAATTAAGTCTTCCTGAATAAAGGAAATAATTGCTTTTTGATACTTTGTTGTTTGTTTTCTACAATGATCAACAATCATTCCTACGACCATTGAATAAATTGAGTTTTGACATATCAAGTAGTAGCTAAATTGCCTTGAACCGGCTATCTGAGATAAGAGGTGTACCAACTGTGCTAGCTGTGGTAAGAAAAATGATAACAATTGGCAGCAACGTGACGAGAGAACAGTGACGTAGCTAGCAATTATTATTACATCATTGCAATATTATACAGGGTGAAAATACTTATCTATATCATACAATTTGGCTCATAAGAATAGCAAAAATTATTAGCAATCTTCATTTTATAAAAACAATTTATATTCAATTTATCAATACATAACAAATTGGCACCCAAAGTGTGGGGAGAAATAATAACGTAATAATTTATTATATCATCATTACATAACAAATGGCGCCTAACGCGGTGCAAAAATATATTTGTAATTTGTAATGGTAATAATAATAAAATTAAATTATAAAAATAATATAAAAATATAATATATATATATATATATATATATATATATATATATATATATATTTCATACTTTTTCATTGTCAGCATTACCTCCCTTACACCAGAATTCCACATAATTTAAATTATCATGAAGCATAATAATTTTGGGGAAAGATAATAACTAGATAAGACCTCCTAGTTGTAGAAATCCCCACAACAGATAATAGATACAAACAAGCCAGACAAGCTATCAAGTTTCATATATTTTAAGAACTGCTCGTGTTTTGTTTTGTGCATACATAGGTACCTAATCATATCTTATAGGGTCTATTATTAATCATATGCTGCGCGCATAGCAACACTAAATTTTTTTCTTTCCTTTTTGGTAATCTTATTCAATTAATCAGCAAGAATTTTGTGAGGGATGCAATCGCACTAATTTACACTTTATACTTTTAGTTAAATCAAATATAAATAGATCTTTATATATATATATATATATATTTATATATCGAACACGTCTCTGTTTTTCGGGTTAGGTGAAAGAGTATTATTGATTGCATCTAGCACTCAATCAAAAATAAACTTTGCCCTTTATTTTCGATCAAATCTTTGTTCACTATGACTGTATATGTATAACTTCATTTGAAAATTATATATATATATATATATATATATATATATATATATATATATGTTGAGATAGTTTCTCCGGTGTCTGTCCGCGTTATGTGTCCTCAAAAGGTCCGATTTCACGACGTTTCGGCAAATTCACATTTGCCATATTCAGGTGATGTCTAATTCATTCGATTGTTTCGAACTCGTATGAATGAATTAGACATCACCTGAAGATGGCAAATGTGAATTTGCCGAAACGTCGTGAAATCGGACATTTTGAGAACCAAGAACACAGAACGCGGACAGAAAACCGAGAAACTATCTCAAAACATTATTCCTGCGAAAATCTACGAAGAAACATATATATAAGTATATATATACCGGGTGACACAGGATATCGGGCCACTCCTGTAACTTCTGCATTCGTGAGCGGATTTCTCTGAAATCCGGTACAGTTATATAAACAACCATTTCGGACTTGATCTCATTACAATCCAATATGGCGAACTTCCGGTTTTTCTGCAAATGCCAGCAACTTTGGTTTTTCGAATAGAACACCCTGTATATTTTTACATATTCAAGTTCAGATTAAAACAAGTCCAAACCTCATGTCAAATGTCATTTTTTTGGAACATTTGAAATTCAAATTGTTTTTTCATTTGACCTCGTGGATAAATGAGATTTGGTCAAGGCTTCTCACAATGAGTCGACATAACAGAGAAATTTAATTTTTATCTGAAAAATTATTTTTTGTGTCATTTATTGATGAATCAATTCAGTCATATCACATTTTGATCCAAAATTCATTTTTTTTCAAATGAAACCCCTATGGGCCACCTGTCTCTCTAGAACATTCATTATGGAAAAAAATGACATATCATTTTTGTATTTCGGTGCAGTAACAAATTGTATACATTCAAAAATCTACAACTAGTTCATGAGTTTCCTTGCAGTTCGAATAATTTTTCAACTTAGTAAGCTGTGGAAAACAACATTTCTGAATCTTGTCAACTAATTGTGTTTCGCTGTCATCTTTCATCTCAACTCTCAAAAATTAGTTAACTTCCGGGAATTAGTTTAGTAGAAATGTAAAATCAAAATTATATAGGTTCACAAGAAGTGAACAGTGTCGCCGCTTGTCAGTTATACGCTGAACTATACCCACACAGAAAAAAAACCCAACAATGGGGAAGATGATCGTAAGTGAGAAGGCAGAAATGAACGTTTTGATTATGTTGATTTTGATCCAACCGCTTCGACGCGGGAATTGTAATACCAATGCAATGTCAGTCGAGGAAACGCTAGAAGAATTTAAAAAAAAACACCATTATCGTGCTTATAAGTATAACTTACACAATTAGTTGACAAGATTCAGAAATGTTGTTTTTCACAGATTACTAAGTTGAAAAATTATTCGAACTGCAAGGAAACTCATGAACTAGTAGATTCTTTAATTTATTCAATTTGTTACTGTACCGAAATACAAAAATGATATGTCATTTTTTTCCTTAATGTATGTTCTAGAGAGACAGGTAGGTGGCCCATAGGGGTTCTATTTGAAAAAAATGAGTTTTTGATCAAAATGTGATGTGAGTAAATTGATTAACCAGTAAGTGACACAAAAATTAATTTTCAGAGAAAATTAAGTGTTTCTGTTTTTTGCGACTCATTGTGAATAGCTTCGAACAAATCTCATGTATCCACGAGGTAAAATAAAAAAACAATTTTAATTTCAATTGTTTTGAAAAATGACATTTGACATAAGGTTTGGACTTGTTTTGACATGTTGAACTTGAATATGGAAAAATATACAGGGTGTTCCATTCGAAAAAACAAAGTTACTGGAATTTCCAGAAAGATCGGAAGTCCGCCATATCGGATTGTAATGTGATCAAATTCGAAATGGTTGCTTATATAACTGTACCAAATTTCATAAAAATCCGTTCACGAATGCAGAAGTTACAGGGGTTGCCCGATATCCTGTGTCACCTGGTATATATATATATATATATATATATACCATATATATATATATATATATATATATATATATATATATATATGTAATGGAAAGAATTTAGTGGACATAGCCCTCAGAGAAAAGATATATATATATATATATATATATATATATATATATATATTTCATCACACTATTTTGTTAACCTTATGCTAATCGTTCTACTGCCACTCAGTTATAGCATGTATTCATTTAAATGCTCACTAAGTAGTTTTCATATTTGAAACTCTTCATTTTTTGCATCACGTAGATTATGTTTTTTTATATAGCTTCAATTTGGAACTAGAGATAGTTGTAAGACAATATATCAAGTATTCATTATGTCAACAAAAATTATGGAATGGCAAAATTGACGTTATTTTGACCTTCGAATAAGTATGCGCTGAATTCAGAGAAATAAGTACCTATGACCTAGAAATCTCAGCTAGCGTAAGCTAGTAGGTAGGTACTCCATATGTTTTTTTTTGGTGAATAATCACAATGGTTCTCACCAAATGTCCCTCTTATAATTCGTCAGGACACGTCAATTTCAAGTAATTCCTCTGCTACTCCATTATCTCAACGGTGTCGATGAGTAAACAGTAGATACCTGTTCGTTTGATTTATACGAAATTGATTTTTTATTATCGTAAATTACCCCAAATTGGTGAAATATGCTAATTTTACCGATGATTAAAATATAATGGTCTAAAATTACATTTAACGGTGTTGTAAGTTCATCATCTTGTTATATAATTGGGTGCCTCATGTAATTATCGTTTGGAAACTTCATTACTTGTTGGGTGATAAAAAAGAGAGAAGGCTCACGTGTACTGATGTAGTTGTATCTCCTTCATTTGAGGCTGTTACGATACTTTTCCAACCAGAGTGCTAAGGCAACCAGATTTGATACACTCTATATATGCTGCGAGGCCGATATAAATAAAGCAAAATAAAGCATAAATAAATGAGAATTGAGGGCGGTAGACTCCGTTTCGCGACGAAGGAAATTTATTTGTGGGCCTAGTCAATGACAATTGTTTTTCAATCACTTATTCCGGATTTGCATTCAAAAGTGCCTTTGACGATACTGGTATATAGTCGGTTCATGTTAGGAACATGACAGATTACAGCGTTGCCAATATATACAATATTTCGAATTTTCTAAGATTTTTTGTACTATTGAACAGTGAATATTGAAATCAGTAGATTTATCAAAATATTTCCCTAGTCTCCGTTAGAATCCTTCTCTACGTTGAGTGATGAAGGTATTTTTTAATTTTCCGCTATATGTAAAATGAGTTAGGTTAGATCTCATGCACTAGAGTTCACCCCGTGGGGACCACTATGGTGGAGCTCTATAGAACGTAAAGTAGAAGGATTGAAGATACATTCTTGAAAAGCTACAGGGAACCAGTAAAAAGATATTGGTATTTGTAATTTCATACATTAAACATTGTACCTTGTGGGAAATCACAGGTTTCATTGTATTTTATAGAATATACTACTATTACTATTACTCTCTTTCGAAGATCTGAAAGGTTTCTGGTACTTTTTGTAGAAACCTGTGATTTCTTATAGGGCTCAATATTATACAGGGTTATTCATTGGGAAATGCGCATACAGTAAGGGTGGATGGAGGACACCAAGGTGCTTCTAAATAACCAATACTTTATGGGTTCATCGTTCTTTATAACCAAGATACAGGGTGATTTATCAATTTTCCCCATTTTTTCAATTAATCATAACTTATGAAACGCACTATACATTTTTGAAATATTTGGTTCGTATGTTCTTTGTCCACAGTGGTGTCGATTAACATTATAAAAAAAAGTTATATTGCAGGTCCGGCCTTGAAAAAATTAATAAGTAGGTTTCGAGTATCCCTGTATCAATATTTTAAAATTTTATTTTCAAATTTGTAAAGAGCAGAAAAAACTGAGTAAGACCAAATGTATTTACTTATTAACTTGAGTCAAATCTATATGTTTCGATGATGAGGTGGCACAAAATTAGATTGTTTTCCCCAAATGGTACTTTTCCAGCTTAAATCCATGAAATCATCAACTATTTCTTATTCTCCTAATTTCTGGATCCCAACCTTATTGAAAAACGAGACATGTCCGTATTCGGGACAAATTATTATTATCAATGACTAACTTTCAAACACCCTGTATGCGTAAATAAATTATCATAACATTTGTTCATTGCGCTACTTTTTTTTTCTAATAGAGGAAAAATGTCCATTTCGAAAAAAGCATAACTTGATTTTAAACAAAAATAACGTTGCAACTAATCTACATTTTAGAGGTTAAACATAACACAAAATCAAAAAAATAGAATTTTCTTTATCCGCGTCTAATTATTTTTTTAGCTAGAGCATGATCATTTCTCGACTGTTCTGATGCATTCTTGATAATAATAATAAAATCAAGCAGTCTGTACGTATTGTTCAGTTCAGTAAATAATACACTTTAGGTTTGATATCCCAAATTGTTGTAATTGTCATGTTGGCTGATGTCAGAGTACAATTTTCACGTCAGTTGATGACTTTAGAGTTTGTACTTGTGTTGTTACCTATTTGTTGATAACACTTATTGCTTATTTAAAATGCCACACAAATTTGATAATAGTGAATATGCAGACATGTTGTATGTCTATCGATTTTGTGATGGTGATGGGATAGCTGGCCGGCAGTTACCTAGTGACAGGACTTTTTCTAATATATTTAGTTACCTTAGAGAACATGGTAAATTTCCAACTGTAGCACAAAATGAAAGGTATGAAAGACGATATATTGATTTGAAGCAAGATATTTGTAACCTTGTACAAAATGATCCAAAAATTAGTACGATAAGAATCAGTCACGCCACTTATGTTCCTCAGCCTACTGTTTGGCGAAGATCAAGAAAAAATAATCTACATCCGTACCATTTACAGCAAGTTCAGAGGCTACAAGCAGGAGATGAAATTGCTCGATTGGCTTTTAGTAGATGGGTATTACAAAATAATATATGTTTATTTAGCGATGAAGCTCAATTTACCAGACACGGTGTTAAAAATTCAAGGAATTCCCATGTTTGGGCCGAACAAAATCCGTTCGACATATAACAAGCACATCCACAAATCAGGTTCCCCTTTAATGTTTGGTTTGGCGTTATTAACAACCGATTAATTGAACCCCATATCCTACCACATCTACTAACGGGTGAAGTCCATTTGGAGTTCCTGCAAAATATTTAACCCATATTGCTAGATGATGCAGGACTTGATGTTGGATGCATGTACTTTGAACATGAAGGGGATTTACCTCATTTCCGGGTAATAGTGAGAGAGTTTTTAAATAACAACTTCCCAAATCATTGGAAAGGCAGAGGAGGACCTCACAACTGGCCTGCAAGGGGGCCCGATTTTAATCCACTCCATTACCATGTTTGGGGTCAGTTGAAATCAGAAGTTCATTCAACTGAAGTAAACACTAGAGAGGACTTTCTACGGAGAATTGAGGACGCATGCGACGAACTGAGAAATGACCAAGCTATGACTAGGAAGTCAATTACAAATCTTACTTCAAGAGCACGGAAATGTAATGAGAAAAATGGAGGCCACTTTGAACAACTGTTATAAATTATGTTGTTTCCATTTTTTTGTGTCTAATTCTTTTCGTTTAACTTAATACAATTTGTTGCAACGTTATTTTGGTGTAAAATGAAATTATTCTTTTTTCTAAATGGGCATTTTTCCTCTTTTTATATATTTTTTTAAATGTAGCGCAATGAACAAATGTTATGATAATTTTTTTACGCGTACAGGGTGTTTGAAAGTTAGTCATTGATAATAATAATTTGCCCCAAATACGGACATGTCCTCTCGTTTTTCAATAAGGTTGGGATCCAGAAATTAGGAGAATAAGAAATAATTGATGATTTTATGGATTGAAGCTGGAAAAGTACCATTTGGGAAAAACATTGATTTTGTGCCACCTCATTATCGAAACATCTAGATTTGACTCAAGTTAATAAGTAAGAAAGTTGTATGCGGAAACACCAAATACATTTGGTCTTACTTATTTTTTTCTGCTCTTTCCAAATTTTAAAATATTAATATACAGGGTGTTGTTTCGACTCGAAACCTACTTATAATTTTTTTTAAGGCCGGACCTGGAATAAGACTTTTTTTTTATTATGTTAATCGACACCACTGTGGACAAAGAACATACGATCCTAATATTACAAAAATGTATAGGATGGTTCATAAGTTATGATTAATTGTAAAAATGGGGAAAATTATTAAATTTTCCTGTATCTTGGTTATGAAGAACGATAAACCCATAAAATATAGGTTATACAGAAGCACCTCGGTGTCCTCCATCTACCCTTACTGTATGCGCATTTTCGAATGAATAACCCTGTATATATGGAATTATAAATGCCTATATATTTTTAATGGTTTCCTGTAGTTCTTCAGAAATTCGATTCTTTTTATCTCAGTCTACTGCTATGTCAAATTTCATTACATTCTGAAGAGAGATTCCAAAACCAACAGTACTACCATAAAAAAGGTATCCTTACTGAATTTGTCAAATAAATGGAAGCAATTAACTTACTCAGTTGAAATATAATTGGAGTGGTACTCTACATAATTTTCTTATAATAGTTGTAATAAGGAAATAAAATATTTTATTTAAATTCATTTATTTTCATTTTTTTTTTCTGATTACAACTTATTATCATCATAATCGTCATTAAATTATCATCGGATTCAATATTTTGTATAGGTCTGAACATCTTCCTTATCAAACTCAATTTGTCTATCCCAGAATAATTAAATTTTTTGTCAGGTAAAGCTTGGTCCAAAGCTTTTTCCATATAGTCAGTGATTTTTCAGCTGAAGTGCCATCTCTTTCCACATTATATCTATACAAATTTATTGTTAAGGTGGGCGTTCAATATGGCCTGTAAAACCAATCCGATAGAATCCGATGCATTATAGTGAATATTTATTCAAATCTCCAATCGTGCAAATGAGTAATTATAGTCGAAACTAATTTCTACTACGAGACAATTACCGGAGAACGGCCGGCGAGCACTGTCAAAGATTATAGTTCTATTCTTTGGCACTGTTGCCGATAAAGTTACGTTCTCCATGTAATAGCTGTCTTGAAGTATCAATTATCATTTGGTTTGGAAATTAATCAGGAAGAAATGATTCGTGAAATAGTTATTCAGAAATAACGTTATTTGAAAATGAAAACCGACAAAGGTTAAAAAATTAACCCAGAGATTCATAATTATATTGGCGGGATTGGCAACATGCCAGTTGGGTTGTCCTCAGCAAACCCCCGTTACGGATTTCAGTATACATATTATTCCAGCGACAGAGGAATCGTTATTGTATTTTGAATTTCGATATTCTTCTAGTGAATATTTTGAAAATCTCGCATTGTCAACCGGTCATATATTTGTTTTGAATCCCAGGTTCATATGTATATTGATTGCGACTTTTGAGTTAGTTTGTTTGAATGAGTCGTTGGGAATAAACAGATTTTCATGAAATCAATGAATAATCTTTGGATGCCATAATTCATTGGTTGAATTCTTACAACAGAAGATTTCAGAGTTGGAAGTTGCAGCTCATAATTTTTTAGAAATAAAAGCGTCAGCAAAACTTTGCTCAAATTTCACAAAAAATCAGTTTCCAATATCTGTGGCATTTTTACGGTTCATTCTGAATGACTTTCTTAATATTCGTTGAGAAAGAGACAATATTTGGTGGAGAGAGAAGGAACCACGTTAGAAATATTTTATATGGATTGTGTACTGAAGGAAATTATCAGACAACGTTCTCTAAGGGATGAAAAATAGTATGACCTTCCGGATGGAAGATGCTGTAGAATCAAAAATAGAAAGAATTAAACGATATTTTTTTACGTCGTATATGTTGTTAGCAGAATTTTTCTTTGTTAAATCAGAAATCATTGATTTATTCTCATACATCGCGTGTGAGTGATGGATATTTTGGTGATTATTTTTTGACATTTCTAGAAACCAATGGAAACTTTCAAATCAAATCATTGGCCAATCAAAACAGTATTATAGTTCCGGATCTTCTATCACCATTACTAAACACGAGTGTAACCCTAAGGCCATTCACGGATTTGGAATTTTGACTGGATAAGGACTGGAGACCGGTCTCCAGCCCTTCGTATGATGACGGTTCTCAAAAATGCCCCCCCCCATACTAATTTTGAATTGAAGCGCCCCATAATCACGAAACTCGTCTGCCCTTTGGTTTTTACTGTTACAAAAATTTCATAATAGATTGTTACCAAAGTTAATCGGACGACTAGAAGTGGATCAGATTTCATTTTTCAAAAATTCACCCGAACGTACAAATCGATAAATAAATAATAATCACAGAAACAGACAAGGCAAGGTGGATAGAAGCTTGTAAAAAACGTTATCAAACCTACATTCCTATTTCATCGAAGAATAGTAAGCCCTGTCAGTGGCATCATAGAATCACTCAACTATGTACAGAAAAAACATATTTCCATATCAAGAACGAATTTTATGAACAAGAGTTCTCCTTTGTCACCCATTTTAAGTAACAGATTCATGGAATACTTCAAAGAATCCTTCGTTAAAACTTTCCACAATAGTGCAAAAGTATGGCAGAGATACTTGGTAGATGTTCTCGCTATATGGAATCGAAGTGAAAAAGAATTTAAAAAAATTATTGGATCATATAAACGAACAAGAACCAGCGATAAAATTCATGTTAGAAGCAGGAGAAAATAACCAACTTCCTTTTGTGGATGTCATGATCCAAAAATTATGATCCCGAATGGAAACATCTGTACACAGAAATAAGACACATACCAATCGATATCTACCATATAACTCAAACCATCATGCCAGTGTAAAAATGTCTCTACAATCGAGCCCAAACAGTTTTCAATTCCAACCAGAAACTACAGGAGGAAATAAACATCATAAAATATTTTCTCAGGGAAAATGCATATCCGGATCAGTTTGTGGAAAAAACAATCACTGGCATTGAAAACAACATTCCGCCAAACAACCAATCAACACAACCACCACCACCACCTACACATTTCACAACCAACATATTACCTTATGTCCCCGGATTATCTGAGAAGATCAAACGGATTGGACATAAGTATGATGTTAGAACATCATTTAGAACAACAAACACACTAAGATCTATACTAAGACAAACAAAACCAAAAAACGCCGAAAAAAGTACCAGAAACTGTGTTTACAACACCCTATTAGGGTAGTGATAGGTGAAACGTCAAGACCATTAGAAGTGCGCCAAAGTAAACATCAGAAATCGACAAATAACCGAATAAAAAATTGTAGAACATATCCTCACATCGAATGTCGATCATACGATTGAATGGAATAGGACGAAAATATTGATGGAAAAACCATATCAAGAAAGGCAAAAAAACTGCTTTCCAACAAATTCTGTTGAATTGGACCATACATGGGTTACCTCTAGGTAGAGAAGAAGTGAAAATGGCAGAATGTAAAAAACTGATCTGAACAACACCCCATTTTAAATTTTTTTGGCAGATCTCAATTGACATCCGTCATTTGAAAAAGCTACAAGAACTCTGCAAGAGAAAAAAACACATTATTGAAGGAGATTTAGAAGATTTTGAGAACGGGGGCAGATATAGTCCCCGAAACGTCAATCGAAAACTATATAGAGAAGTATCTTTTGAATTTTTATTATTTTTTTGATAGGCTAATTCAGAATACGGCAAGTTACTGACTAATTGAATACTTTTTCTTGAGGAAATATAATTCGGTGAACGCAGTGACTTATCGAGGTGAACTAATTAGTTTGCCCTTTCTACACTTGTATAGATTTTCCAGATTATGTTTTCATTCTCAGACTGTGGGAGGTTACCCAAAAAACCATGCCAAGAAATGAAATAGTTTTCATGATAAATGAAAATCTTTCACTTTTGACGAATATACAGATATGCACTTATTTTTATGGACGAGCATTCTGTAATACTGCAGAGGCCCGTCTTTATTCCGAGCATTTTTCCAATCGGTTGCTACCGGTAAGAGAAACTTTCGAGAGTGTGTGTGTGATCGACAGCTTGAGGAATTCATTTGAGCGTCGGTTTTTTCGATATTACGATAAGTACATTTTTTCTAAAACGAGGTGGCGAGGGTTATTTGGAAGAAAATATTTTGGAAGCTGTCGCTGATGATCCTTAGATGGATTGGTAGAAGAGGGCCATGTTCATGGCCTGCGCGGTCTCCAGATTTGTATAAATTGATTTTTTTCTGTAGGGGCATCTCAGAAGCCTTGTTTACGCTTTACCTATTCGCACGAGAGATGACTTGTTGAATAGAATAACATTACATTGTGAAGCCATACGAAACGATCCTGGAATGCTATTTCAAGTACAGAGGTGGTGTCTTCGCAGACTTCGAAAATGTATTGAGAGAGAAGGGGGTCATATCGAGCAGTTTTGGTAGTGGATTCTTCATTTCTGTTTGCTCTTGAGGATTGCGAATGATATTTACCATATGAGTTTTGTAAGTTACAAATGTTTGCATTATTGAAATTTGTATTGAAGATTTTACCCATTATTACTATTGTCATTATAAATCTTTTAAAATAATGGTGGACTCTCGGGTTGGATGTTGTCGACTAAAAGTGTATTTTTATTAAAAATCGTTGCTTCGATCGATTTTACACGTGAGTCTTTTATTCAGAAGATTTTCCAGTAAACCTTGTTTTCTTGGAATATCTCAGTCATTTCAAACTTGACTCGTGCATGAAACCTCATTGAAATATTTCATTTGTTTCTTCGATCACCAACATTTGGTTGATTTTCAATATTCACTCGAAAAGTTATCAAAGATAAACATTTTCCATTCTGTAATACAGTGGCACACCCAGGGGGGGAGCCATGAGGCAGCAGCTTCCCCCGAGCTTTATAATTTTAACAAAAAACTGAGATTTGTACTATAGATAATAATGATAAAATAAGCTCACCTTCTTATAGAAAATAAATCTACCTACTAATAGACATATTAGATCGTTGCCAAGGGATGCTGACTGACTGGTCATCATCGGTCATCCAACGTCCTTCCTTCCTTTCTTCCTATTTTATGGCCCTTGCTTCCTGATTAGACACAATTGGCCAGTACCGAGGGCCTCGTTGGGTAACCTCACTAGCCCCCCTTCGTGGGGCACCCTGGATGTCTCACTCGAAGTGATACCACGAATGCCCTAATCAATTTAAAATCCAATTATATAATGCAATGCACCTGTTAAATGTTCTTCTACTTTTGCTAATAGAGACCCCTTCTTCCGACAAATCCGTTGTCATCCGGCCTGGGTACCGGCGGAGAGAAGAAGGGACCTGAGTTATTCACACACAATTAATTGAACTTCACATTAATTTTCATATTTTTGTAAGGCACGTTGAAAACGGCGGGACTGTCACTCACATCTGACATTTATTTGACTTCCCACCACGAGTAGGCCGCTTGTCTTCCACCACGGTCAGAAGTCGAAAATCCACTCGGTCATCCAACGTCCAACAGACCCATTATGATGTACCGGAAACGAGAGTCTCGTAAACTTTGTAAATTTTATTACAGTGACATTAACGAAAATGGGGGTTTTGTAACCGAAAATTTGTTACAATCTGAGTATATGCTGTGGAGTGATGGATATAAAATGATTACGGACAATGCGGGCAGTGAGAAATATCAAAGTCCACTTACTAGCATCTATATTAACAAACAAATCTATCCGAATATTTATTTGTTAGTTAAAATATTCTGTACCATACCTGTGACAACAGTAACAACGGAGCGGAGTTTCTCGACTCTGAGACGTTTAAACGTATCTAAGAAATTCTATGTCGGAAAATAGATTAACAGGCTTAGCTCTGGTAAATATTTATTATGAAATGGATGTTGATCCAGAAAAAATTCTTGAAAGACATCTTCTGGATTTTGTACTTTAATAGATTATGTTTGATGGAAGTTTTATAATATGATTATATTTAAGGAGTAAATTTTGTTTCTTACATAAATGTTACATGTTAATTTAGCGGATTTTGTAGTATAATATATGAATATATGTTATATAAATATAATGTTTATATTTAATGAATAAATTGAATTTTTTCTTACATAAATGTTACATACTGATTTAGCCCTCCGCACCCTCCCCATACGAAATTTAAACTTGGGTGCGCCCTTGCTGTAACATCGAGGGCCCGTGACTCAGTAACGAAGGATTTAAGAAATAAAAGTTATATGGATTACTGGTGATATATTGACCCCATCTATGCATTCCCGAAAGAAAAACAGAAAGTCCTGGGACACTTTGTATATACAGATATATGTTTTGGATTTTTTTGGCCGGATTATCAAGTTTAAATAAAAGATCCATATGGGTTTATAATCCAGTTTCGTCTCAAATATCACCAGTTGAAATATTTGTACTCAAACTGTTATCACCCTGTATATACTGAATACAAGGTAATAATAATTTATTAGATCTCATAACATTCTTTACGGCGAGTTCTCAGACTATTCGTGTTTGGTTTAAATTATCATTTCCATAAGTAGGTACGTCTTGTTGAAAATAAATTGTCGGGCGAATGGGGATGTAAGTTTCATTTTAATTGAAATTGTGTCTCAGTGAATAGAAGATTGATCCCATTTTCGTAACTGGTCTTCTGTTGCGCCAAAAAATAATCAGCTGAACTCTGAATTAACAATAACTCATCCTTCGTGAGGATGAACTCTTGGGGCGTCGAACACGTTGCTATAAACATTCAAAATGAAATCGATAAATATTCCAATAAACGACCATAAAACATAACCTCAATTAAGATTCGGTTAAAATATGAAACGGCACGGCGTAACACCGATATAAATCGTAACATAGAATCGGTTGTTAGGAGGTGACAGAAGTCAACTTACACATTCGTATCAAACTGGGATCTCTGCAGGTTGTGCTTTAATATGAATTCATTTGAATGTATGTGTATTATGTGGGTATGGCTTCGTGACCATAGGAATATCACGGCATCTCTTCGTACTCCAGGAAAATTCGACATTTTATCTTGAGTTATTTCCTCATATACATATTTCCACCATCAAAGTGCTCAGCATACATTAATAAGAATGTGTATTCGAGGGTTCTATCGCTCAAAAATTCCTCAAATTTTCAAGAAAACATTTTGCCTGGAAATTCCACCGAGTGCGATTTGCGGACTTATTATTTGATTAAGCCACGAGAGCGAGGGCAGCAAATTGCACGAGTTGAATTTCCTACAGGCAAAAAGCTTGAGGGAAAATTGAAAAGAATGCGATAAAATTATCTAGCACGAATGATATTTGATGAGAATATTTTCCGAATCACATTTAAAACTGAATCAAACTAGCAGAATTCATGTTAATTCGAATTTTCAACGTGGAAAATTATAATCGTTTTACAGATTCATTCATGCATAATTATCAGAAAGAAATGTCAAATGTAGAGTAACAAGAATAAGAGCGAGACGGAATTGTCCCTGCAGTAAGTTATAAGATCCCTTCGTGTCCGGCATTCAGAAAACTATGAATTTTTCTCCATCTCACGTAACTTATGAGACTTTTTTTTTCAATCTCTGATAAATGCAACATTACAGTTTTTCGTTTGTGTAGCATTTAGGAAACAAAGTATTTTTCTCCAACTCAACAATGGTACAATCGGCGCCAGTCTTAAATGATTATCATTCATCCATGTCTCAATTGTCATCAGCGAGATATCAGCAGCACTAGAGATATTTTTTTTTGCTAACAGCCCCGATTTGCAGGCGCTGGTCTTCTACGTATGCAACTGGTCTACATCTGTCCGGCAGTTCGATTCTTGAAACGTTGTCGTACAGGACGTTCCACAAAGTTAGTCCAAGTATTGAGCCTTGTGGAACCCATTCCATAACACTTCTAATAGTTCTTCCACACACGTAGTTTTATACGACGTTCATTAAGTACCTGCGAATTCCAATATTATCAAGGCGTTTTATTATTAGACTGGATTTGGCTGTTTAGAACTTGTTCCCAACATCCACATACAACATCCTCTCGTTCTACCATCCAGTGAATAGCCAAGATTTTGAATCTGCCTTTACGGGAACCGTATTGATTTTCCGATTGTTTTTCTCCTTGATATGGTGTCCCTCAAAGTAATGTTCTCAGCCCATATTGCAGTCACATGACCAGAACTCAATCAGAAAGCAGAATCCGACTTTAATGAGAAACACAAGTGGTTGACTATACATTTCTCACTATCTTTCATTTATATAAAAAAGTTTATTTTCATCGTAGGAACTTTTTTGGCAACCCGAGGTGATGAATAATCGGTAACCATATCAGTTCAAAGCTGTTGATAGACATCACATAATAAAAAAACTTCACATATCCCAAACATTCTTACAACACTCGACAAGAGCAGTCACTGGCCATACCCCTAGCGCTGAAAAAGCAGTTGGTCAATGCTTCTATTCATTCTTATTTCCAAATTTATGTAACACCATTCCTCACCACATCAAAGAATCAATATACATGCAGAAATTCTATGTAATAACCGGATACTAACATTCAAACGATATTGCCCCTCTTACCGGATTTCGTCTTGAATAACCCAAGTGAGGCAGTGAATGATTTCAATACCCATATTCTCAGACCATCCAGAAATGTGGAGTAGTGGTTAGCTAACCAACTTTATTAATTGTAAAGGAACTAAACTGTTATACTCTTATGTTGACGTGCTGAAATATTTTTCACATGCCCATTTTCGACTCAAATTATTCCTATAACTCCCTTATAATTAGATGCAGTATCACTTCAATTATATGTTGAGTGACAAAGATATTGATTTTCTTCATGAGCTCCAATTCTTTAAGAAAACAACTGAAGCAGCTGAAGTCTTTATAACAATCACTAGTACTTTAACACTTATTGATGTAATTAATATTAATGTTGTCGCGATACTGTCATTGGGTTTTTACTTATAGACTGAGAGCTGGCTACATAAATTAAAAATTATAAGGTACCAGGAAAGCTTTCACATATAAACCTTCCTTACCTTCTGACAAGTGTGTAGCTCTGCCGGCAGAAGTCAGTTCCAGAGCTGAAAGTGGGGGCGGGCGATCAAAGATCACATAACTCCGATTACTTACTCATTCATCAAGGCCTGGTGGCCGCATTGAATAAACGTTCGCGTTCAAAGTGAAATGACCGGGGTTCAATCCCGAACTGGGAAACGCATTTTTTTTTATTCACTATTACTCTCAAATCAACCACAAAACTTCTACAAGCCACCAAAATATATTACCTCGGAACATTCACCCTCAAGACAAAAACATCATTTTCACAGAGCATGACTTGCTCCACAGCGGCCAAAGGCTGCGAAAATTTCACTGAACCTGCTTTTTTGGCGTACCAGTCCCAGGAAATAGCTCCAATGTGTTCAATAAAAGTTGAACGAGAATTGCAATTGTTCTATTATGATCAAAGCGAATAGCGGGAAGGGATATAAGCTTTATTTGACTTGAAATTAATTATTATTACATACGGTATCGCAAAACATCGCAAGGCGACCTCCCACTGCGTCTTGAACTATTAAAATTTACGGATAATACTTTCGTTGAACAAATTAGAGCTATTTCCTGGAGAAGGTACGCCGAAAAACCAGGTTCAGATACATTTTCACAGCCTTCGGCCGCTGTGGAGCAGGTCATGCTCTGTGAAAATGCTGTTTCTGTCTTGAGGGGTTGTGAGGGTGAATGTTCTGAGGTAATACATTTTGTTGACTTGTAGAAGCTTTGTGGTTGATTTGAGTGTAACAGTAAATAAAAAAAAAGCGTGACCCAGCTGGGGATCGAACCCCGGTCATTTAACTTTGAACCCGAACGCGAAAAAAGCTTTTGATACCGTCTTGACAGGAGGGTTGATCACTAAAATGTCGGAGGCACGCATGCCTTTTTACCTCATAAAACTCCTGGAATCGTACCTAACTGGGCGGACTTTCAGGGTTAATGTGAACGTAACTAGCTCGCCGGAGCATGCAATCGGTGCGGGGGTCCCACAGGGGTTTTCGCTATCACCGATCTTGTATTCGTTGTATACTTATGACTTTTCGACCTCGAAGTCGCTGCCAGGCAGCTCCAGATTCATCTGGATCGGTTGGTTATACCGTATGTGGGGAAGAACAAGATCAAGTTGAATCCTTATAAGACGCAGGTCATTAATTTCACAAGGAAACGAACTAACGTGAAGATCCTTGGGAAATTAAGGATTGAAAACAACAGAGTGACTGAGAAGCCCTCAGTGAGATACCTGGGTGTGCAATTGGACACGCGTATGAATTTGCAAAAACAAAACAGAGGGGGGCAGCCGCAATTAAGCGAACCTACCCCCTCATTGCACGCAACTCCAGCCTATCGCTTGACAATAAGATGAGAATTTATAAACAAATCATAAGACCGGCGATGACATACGCCTGTCCAATTTACTGCAGTCTGTCAAAAACTCAAATTTTGAGACTTGAGAGGCTGCAGAATAAAGCACTGCGTATAGCTACAAACAGTAGCAGATACACCCGGCTGGATGATCTACGCGAGCTAGCGAAAGTAGAAAAACTATCTGAGTACGTAATTAGAATATCGGACAAATTTTATAGGCATCACATCCCTGGAAGTCCGCTCACAGCGGAAATAACAAACATCAGGGCAAACCTAAGAAGAAAACACGGTGTAATATTCGAGGCCCTAGAGTTATATAACGGAATCGCAAAGTAATGCAAACGATTAGAGCATAAGCAGAAGCAACACCCGGAAGAACTCGTAAAAAATTAATTTTCTAAAATCAATAGATAGCAAGGCATGACAACAAATTTCAAAACTGGGTTTTTTCTAAACTTTTCCCAGACACACTAGAGTTAAAAATTATATGAAAGAACATCAACACAGAAATTTCTAAAAAAAACAAATAAGGAAATAGGCGCATAAGCACATAGCAGGAGACGCCTGCAACTAGGCAATTATAGTAAAAGAACGAAAGCTAGTATGTCGTATAAAGCTCGCCTGCTAACATCTACAGGGGCTGTCACTTCGCCCCCACGGGAGGGCAAGAGATCAGTCAGTAACGTCCCCAAACTATGAGCTGCAATCCCTTCCTCCTCTCCCGCCCCCCTACCCTGGAAGAGGAACCTGGAAGAGGAATCTGGAAGAGAATGCTGTAAATAGAGTAAATTGTACATAGTAGTTAAGTTTTTATTGTAAATGACATTTATGAAAATATATATTTTTGGATTTTTGGATTTATTTAACGCGGCCACCAGGCCTTGATGAATGATTGAGTGTTTGGAGTTATGTGAGCGTCAGGCTGCGCTCTGGAAGAATCTTTGATCGCTCGCCCCCGCTTTCAGCCCCGGAACTGACATCTGCCTGCCGAGCTACACACTTGTCAGAAGGCGAGGAAGGCTCATATGTAAAAACTTTCCTTGTGCCTTACCATTTTTATTTTACGTAGCTATCTCTCAGACCATTGCCTATTGGGTAGCAATCATTCAATTGAATATATAAACGGAATTATAGCCACGAATCCCAGATATGTGGACATTTTAACAAGCTTTTATATAACTAGCTTCGTTCGTATGTCATTCTGTCATTCTTTCCGGCTCAAAATTTGTAATCCATTTTTGGAGCACTTGCCGACATCCGATTGGCAGGTATTCATAATTCATTATAAAATTTTTGTTATGGTGGATTTATGCAACACCAATTAACAATTATCAAGTAACAATTATCAATTAACAATTAGCAATTAACAAGTAACGAAAATGATGGTATTTATGCACATTCAATTGATAATTAAGGAAGAAAAGTAAGCATGCGCACAACACGGAAAATTGCCGAACGAGGTCGATCAAAATGGCATGATCAATTTCTATTTTCACAGTTTATTTTCACAAACAAATAAAATTTCAAAAGACGCCACAACCCACAACAAAAACAAACCAGAATATTTTATTCAGTGAAAGTTGGGTTAACTTTCGTCATCGCAAGGACCAATCCACGGTCATCTGCGTACTGATTGCGCACTAGAAGAAAATTTGGTTCAATTAAAGTAAGAAGTTAAAAGTTGGCCAACTTTCTACTTGTTAATCGTTAATTGATAATTGTTACTTGTCTGCATAAACACAGCCATTGTAGGATGATGGTTGAACTTATAATTGCTAATTGTTAATTGATAATTGTTACTTGATAATTGTTAATTGGTGCTGCATAAATCCACCATTAGAGAAAAAACAAAATGGCGGCTCCAAGATGGCGGACGAGTTATGTAATTATGGTACGATTCGATTCAAAATTGGTATGTGGAAGTTTTCGGGAACGAAAAATGTGAATTTTTTGTCAAATTCAAAAATTCAAGATGGTGGCTCTAAGATGGCGGACAAGTTTTGTGATTAAGGTTCGATTCGATTTAACATTGGTATTTGGGTGTTTTCGGGGTCGCAGATTATAAAGTTTTTGTTAATATTTATAAATTCAAGATGGCGGCTCCAAAATGGCGGAGGAGTTTTGGGATTATGGTCCGATTCTATTCAAAATGTGGGGGTTTTCGGAGTGGGAAATTATAAATTAGTGAAATTGAAATGGCGGCCCATGAAATTTTTGTTATAGACAAAAAACAAAATGGCGCTCCAAGGTTGCGGGATGGATGTGGGGGTTTTCAGTGTCGAAAATTATGAAGTTTTCTTCAAAATTCATAAAATAAAAAAGGCGACTCCAAGATGGTATGTGGGGGTTTTTGGGGTCGGAGATTATGAATTTTTCATCAAAATACAAATTCAAGATGGCGGAAGAGTTTTTTGTATATGGCCCGACTCGGTTCAAAATTGGTATATCGGGGTTTTTGGGGTCGGAGATTAGGAATCAGGCGAAGATTATCGGTTTTTAGTTGAAATTCATAAATTGAAGATGGCAACTCCAAGATGGCGGATGAGTTAATATTTAGGTGGTCTCCTCATTGAAGGACTGGATAGCTCAGAACTTACGGGAAAAAGGCTTCATCATACACCAATAAAGCATCTCCTCCAAACTTCCACAATCTGTATATAAATCAAAACATGAATATAAAACCATGCAAGGAAATGAAATACCTAGGTGTAATTATAGATTTCAATCTAGGATGGGAAAAACACATAGCTTTCATAATAAAAAAAATCCAGCACCTTATGTTCAAGTTCAAAATCCTCAGAGATATATTGAATGTGTTCCAATTGAAGATATTATACTACTCGCTAGTGGAATCCCATATTACATATGGAATAATGTCTTGGGGCGGAGTTGGAAAAACCATACTTAAAAAGTTGAAAACCACCCAGAAAAAAATCTTTAAAATAATTTTCAGGAAGAACAATGATAACCCGTCAGAAGAACTCCATGTTGAAACCGGACTCCTGGATCCAAGGCAATTATTCTTCAAGAACTGTAACATTAAACATCATAAATCTCAATCTAACCTACAAAAAAATTAACAATTACAATACCAGAAACCGACAACAAAAATACCCTTTCCCTTTCATGTTCAAAGTCATAGGACAAAAAAGCTTCAAATACTCAGCCCAAGATTCTACAATTATTTACCCAAAATGATCAAAAATATCAAATCTCCCTTAGAATTCAAAAAAATAAATTAAAAAATCTAATCATGTCCCAAACACGTGAATCCATCCACAACATATTAGAAACGCGGTAAAAAAATGTTGAGTATCATATACCGTAATCACACACTTAAAGCCTTACCTTACACTATCTCTTACTACATGATTATATCACCTATCTCTAATATTTTATATGTTCCCAATGTCTAGTTTTATCAACTATTTTCCTTTTATCTATATACTTTATACACTATCCACACACTTATCACTAGTTAAGTAAAATTAAGCTTGTACCTCTATGTAAGTGAACAATAAACAACTATTATTATTATAACGATGCTTTAACAAAAATGCATAGATCAAGGCGTACTTAGTACTAAAAGCACAAAATAAAATAATTAATAAAAAACCTTTTCAAAAATAAACTCTTATTCAAATGCACTAAACAGTCGAAAGTTATTGCTTTGGATGTGTAAGGTTATTCCGTGAGTTATAGATTCAAAAGCTGAAAACTTTGCGCGACAAGTTTTCGAATCTATAACTTACGAAGTAACCTACATCACACATCCAAAGCAATTATTTTTTACTTTTCAGTGCATTTCAATAAGCTTGTTTTTTTATTAATTATGTTTTTTTATAGTTTTTGGAAAGTTTCGAAATTGAATCAAAAAATCTCTCGATTCTCAATAATATTTTTTCCTCGAATGCCACTACCGTTTTTTTCCAAACATTGTGTCTAGTTTAATCGGAGCAGTAGATTAATAATAGATTATTGTAGTGAGTTGGATTAGTAGAATGTAGTTACCGCCTCGGCTGGTTTAATAGCGGATTTATCAATTCATCGAGATGTGTATAGTCGATCCAAAATTGTATTCCATCGCATCGTGATGATTGGTTTTTGAAAATATGATGGAGAAACTTGTCACGTACATATCGCACGAGGAAATCGATTGAGGAACTATCCTCTTTCACATGATTTTGAAATAAATTACTTTCTGGTTGCCGAAGATTCAAACTTTGTGGGATCAAAACAATCAGAAATAGTATTGAAACACCTCTCAGAATTTCATCAATCCATATTATTCGTAGTATCTTGTTCCCATTCAGTATGATGAGTTGCCCTCCTGTCGAGAGTAATATTAAATACTAATAATAATAACCGGGACCTTTCGATGGCCTGAATCGATTATCACGACTCTTTTGACACAATGTCGCATGAGAATATTTTATGCTTATTCAGAAGCTTTGTATACCCGATCAAAAAGTGAGTGAAATACGTCGAATAACTGATGTCTCCTTGGAGGACTCGCTTCACTAAAACATCGGTTGAGATAATAAAAGTCAGGAATGGCGGTGCCGATACTTCAAATTTCCAACTGGAACTTCAACTGATAGGAAAAAATGAACTTTCAGACCAATATTCTTCAACCGGAGGACAAATTGACATTCACTAACGTCCAGAAAAAAAAAGAAACTGTTAGATGTGATGATTTTACCAATTTGTCATACTATCTTAATATCCGCAGTGCCACTAATAAGAATAACTTGATGGAGATATAATTTAATGTCTCAAATACATATTCTATTTCTTTTGCTGAAACATGGACCAAAGAAAATTTAGTACAACTTCATTAGGCATTACAGTAGACAGATTCTGAGAGGTGGCGGATGCGCCTTATGGGCCAGGAAAGAATGTTGAACCGGTGAATGTGGGGAAACACGTCTACCTATCCACCGATCATGGAATGTTTGATCAAGAAATTGACATACAATTCGTTGGAAGTGGGCCGCTGTTCGGTCATATTGCAACCACATTCTTTGACGAACCAATAGAGGTACGTCTTCAAGTAGCCCAGGTAAAACATGTTCAAGAAACACTCGGTAGTTCTGCCCATCATTCAAACGGGGAGGAAGGAGAAATGGTCCAACGATACTATTTTCGAAAATTCCCACCCAAATATTCAGTGAAAACTTTTGTTGGTAGCCTTTTCGAAACAATCCATGCGGATTTTGTTCATCCCATGAATGGGTGTTCCCACTATTGAAATATCCATATCTTGTGAAACATGCCTCATCCGTGAATAGAACATATCTGGGAAACTCGTTCGCTCCTTCATACATCCTCAAAAACCATTCACAAAAAAATCTACGTGGGCCATAATGACCAGCATCTAGGGCCATCACCTTCTGTAGGCGAAATGGATACAATAGTTGTTCACGTGCTACTCGACTTACTGTTGATTGTGACACTTTTCCAGATTGCTGGTAGGAGGATCTGCTGCTAATCGTTCAAGAATTTGTTCTTCCGTAAAATTATCTCTTTTTGTTCTATTCGCACCACAATGGTGTTTACTGAATTCAACGGTCCCCGTTTCCTTCAACACAGCACAGCAGCACAGCATTAAACGTAGTGAAATGTAGATGATGTCTGTTTGTATATCTATGTTGATATAACTCAGCAGCGCCTTTTCAAAACATTCCATGCGAATTTTGTTCATCCCATAAATGGCTGTTCCTACTATTAAATGGCTGTTCCTACTATTAAATGACTATTCCTACTATTGAAATATCTCTCTTGTGAAACATGCCTCATCCGTGAATAGAACATATCTGGGAAAGTCATTTGCTCCTTCATACATCCTCAAAAACCATTCCAAAAAAATCTACGAAGGCCATAAACACCAGCATCTAGGGCCATCACCTTCTGTAGGCGAAATGGATACAATAGTTGTTCACGCGCTACCCGACTTACTGTTGATTGTGACCCTTGTAACCTATACGAAATAGCCCGAGTGCTGGAAGAAGGATCTGCTGCTAATCGTTCGAGAATTTGTTCTTCCGTAAGATTAACTCTTCTTGTTCTATTCGCACCACAATAGTGTTTACTGAATTTAAAGGACCCCGTTTCTTTCACTCGTCGATGCACAGCTATAAAAGTAGTGAAGTGAATGATGTCTGTTTGGATATCTATGTTGATATAATTCAGCAGCGGCTCTGGCTTTCCCCTTGTTTCACCATAAACGAAATGCATATCTGTATATTCTTCGAATGAATAATCCATTTTGAAACGATGTTCACTGACTGAAATGATTACTGATGACTTAATACAAAGTGTTTCGGGTTACTGTCGATTAAAAAAGGCTTCATTTTTTTTTAGTTCCATATTTTGTGTATGTTTTATGTGTTGATCAGTGGTGTACTGAACAGCCTACCATGAACATGAAAGAATGAAAGGCTCGACTTTGCAACTAGTTATCACGAATCGAAAGAATTCATTTAAGTAGATATTAATACACAATAATTATTTTTTTTCATCAAAACCATGTTGATTGTATAATATTTTTCTAGTTAATTCAATCAGAAATGGCTTTGATAATGATACTTCAACATAAACTTCAACAAATTAAGAATACTTATCTTCGGTTTTTCGCAAAAATTATTTCAGACCTTAACTCTTATCTGAGTGGAGTATTATGAATTTGAGATTGGATTTGTTTGTCAGTCGATCTGTCAAAACAAACATATGCAAGAAAGTATGGTAACATATCAGTGAATCCTCGACATCGATTCAATCAAATAATATGATGAATGAAAACATGGAGTTATCCGTCTCGTTCTGACCCACCCGTACTATGTTTCCGATTCTCCCAACATTAAAAAAATTTCAGGAGGTTGACACATATTCCGATATGTTTAAGAAAACAAATTGAATCTTGATTTTAATCTTACTTTCGACACCCTGTATCTCAGAGAGGATGCATTTTAGGACATACCTTGATGGCAACTTTTCACCTCGAAATGAGGTGAGGAATCTGTAGTCGGAGTTTGTTTGTTCCATTCATTGACTCACCCTGTATATATATATATATATATATATATATATATATATATATATATATATATATATATATATATATATATATATATATATATATATATATATTTAAAGAAAGAAAAAGCCAAGTGAAGGGGGATAAAATAAGGAATGAAGTGCATAAAGTGCACAAAGTCATCTTCACAAAGGATTCAATATATATCTATGGAGTGTTTGTTTCTGTCACTAGGTGTCGCCGGTTAGAGGTTATCTTTTCCGACGCACCTAAAAATATTGTAAGCTAGATGGTGAATTTATTTATGTTGTGTCTCGCTTCAGCCAGTGCTCTCCGGATCTCTGACTGGTGACTACTCCGTACTGATGAGGGCCAATAGCCTGAAACCGGTATGCGGATTGTTAGGCGGACACGACATAAATCAAACATAATCGAGCTTATCGGAAAGAAGCATTTGCGAACAATTTCCATTTATATGGAAGTTTGCATGGATTGTCAGGTGAATATCATTCAAAGTTCTGCGTGGTATTTGCTAGGAAAGTAGTTGTTTTTCACCTGTGGTCTACCAACTGTGTTTCAATTTATATTGAATCCTTTGTGAAGATGACTTTGTGCACTTTATGCACTTCATTTTTTATTTTATCCCCCTTCATTTGTCAAGTCAAAAGTAATTTATTCAATTTTTCTCTTTTTCATGTTCTTATTCTAGTTTTAAAATTTGCCCAATGTCCCCGCTGTAGAGCTTTCCGCTCTTTTCAGGGACGTCTGTGTTTTGTTTTCCCAATGTTTACATTTCTAGTTTCTGTCTAAAATTTTGTTCCCCTTCATTTGGCTTTTACTTTCTTTAAATATATGCCAGTAGGGCAACTTATCCACTCCTACTGAGAAGGAATCTTCCATTCAGAATCCTATCGAGGTAGGAGAAATGTATGGAGTGTTTCTTTCTGTCACTAGGTGTCGCCGGTTAAGGTTATTTTTCCGCCACCTAAAAATGTTGTAAGCGATGGTGAATTTATTTATGTTGTGTCTCGCTTCAGCCAGAGCTCTCCGGATCTCTGGCTGGTGACTACTCCGTACTGATGAGGGCCAATAGCCTGAAACCGGTATGCGGATTGTTAGGCGGACACGACATAAATTAAACATAATCGAGCTTATCAGAAAGGAACATTTGCGAAAATTTCCATTTATATGGAAGTTTGCATGGATTGTCAGGTGAATATCATTCAACGTTCTGCGTGGTATTTGCTAGGAAAGTAGTTGTTCTTCACCTGTGGTCTACCAATTGTGTTTCAATTTATATTGAATCCTTTGTGAAGATGACTTTGTGCACTTCATGCACTTCATTTCTCATTATATATATATATGTATATATATATATATTATATATATATATATATATATATATATATATATATATATATATATATATTATATATATATATATATATATATATACATATATATTCATTTTTAGGGGGGTGTAGAAAATTCTTTATGGACCCCCTACAGGTAGTGTGGGACTCGCACTTTGAGTTTTCGGGTCTCTATGTCGTGAGGTGCACTTCGGTACCCCGAGTGTCGTTCTGGACCTGATTCGTTTTCCGATCCTCTTCTAGCGAATTCGTCGGTTTTCTCATTTCCTGGAAATCCCTGACGTTCCGGCACCCAAATCAGCTTGACGCGGTTTTGTTCTGCTAGGAATGTCAGTTCCTCTTTGCAGGTCCATACCAGTTGGGCCGTCACTTCCTGGATACTAATAATTTTTTTCGTGTTGGCTAAAAGTTTCAATTTTAATAAATAATAATTCGTTCATTTCATGTTACAGTACAATTATTTGTTTTTTGTTTTAAAAGGTTTGAGATTCGAATATAAACCTCAAGAATGTGATTTTTTGGTGGAAAAGTTATTACAACAAATTCGATGGCTTCTATCTGCGGTGTTGTTGATCAAATTATAG
Organism: Gonioctena quinquepunctata; assembly: GCA_018342105.1. Lineage (NCBI taxonomy): Eukaryota > Metazoa > Arthropoda > Insecta > Coleoptera > Chrysomelidae > Gonioctena > Gonioctena quinquepunctata. Next base: position 99,232 of record JAFIRS010002718.1, read on the forward strand.
TAGCTCTTTTTTGTTGGAAACGAAAAGTAAAAAAAAATTATCGATCAGCTCTAGAATTTCCTGGAGATTTGTATGCCAAATGTCGTTCTGATAGCTCTAGAAGAAAGGGTTGGGAAGGGGGTACTGGTTGACACCCGGAATGGGAACTGAGAATCGTTGATAACTCATGTTCATTATAACATGGTCTGTCCATTTCATACCAAATATTAGTCAAATTTTTCGTTTTTGTGTGATCAAGTGAAATATTTTTCAGTTGGAAGATAGCATTGGTTATTCCACTGACTTTCTTGATGGTGGTTGTATATGATCTGCATCTAAATAGGTTCCAAGAATCGAACAGAAGATGATGAGATAATACGACTATTCGATAATTTTTTCCGCTGAATAACCATACTGGCAGCTCTCAGGATTATCACTATATGCTGCCAGTTATATATTATCTTCATCACATAATACCAGCCAGTTTAAATGTAGGTTAAAAGACCGTCGATAGAAATGATGACTAACAATGGTCCCAGTACCGATACCTGTGCAACGCAAAGATTAATATTATACGACTTTATAACGAATCAAATTTTTCTATTTCCTAGTCCTACCCATGAATTTTCAAGAAATTTGAGTTCAGTTGAGCTTCAGTGAAATTGAGAATCAGTGTGCTACTTAAAGTCGAAAATTCGGAAATAGTGCTCAGTGAAAATTACCACGAGTATTTACCCTATTATTTTTGAGTCAAATGGCCGAAAATTCAAATATAGAACCAATCAGATCAGTTTCATAGTGATAAAACGTCTTCTCGCTATTTCATACTGATAAAACCATCAGTAGATTCGAGATTGCTTTGCGTTAAAACCACAATATCCTGTCATGGTATGTCAACACATTTTCATTATAACATCGTCTGTCCATTTTATACCAAATATCAGTCTAATTCCCCGTTTTTGTGTAATTAAATGAAATATTTTCCAGTTGGAAGAGAGCATAGATAGCATTGGTTATTCCACTGACTTTCTCGATGGCAATTGTCTATGATCTGCATCCAAATAGGTTCCAAAAATCGAACAGAAAATGATGAGATATCTTTGTATGATCATTCGATATTTTCTCCGCTGAATAACCTTACTGGCAGCACAGAGGATTATCACTATATATTATCTTCATATAATACCAGCCAATCAGTTTAGATGTAGTTTGGAAGACCGTCGATAGAAATTTTGACTACAAATGGTCCCAGTATAGATCCCTATCGAACTCAAAGATTCATATTATACGTCTCTGTAACGAATAAAATTTTCCTATTTCCTGGGTAGGACATCAACCATGAATTTTCGAGAAATTTCAATTCCAAACATTCAAAAGCTTCAGTGAAATTGAGAATCAGTGTGCTACTTGAATGAGTCGGAAGTTCGGGAATAGGGCAATTCCCTATTTGAAGTAAACAAGCTCTATTATAGTTATTTGTATGCCAGGCCGCGAAATACCTTTTCAGCGACCGAAAGAAAAGTTATCGCCACGACCGAGGCACGATAATCTTGAGGTTGCTGAAAAGTTTCGTGGTCATGGCATACACACTATTTTTCGTGCAATCGTCAAAATTATTGAACTAGATAATTGCAAATAAATACATAATTGCTTCAAAATCGACAGCAGCTCAATTTAATTAACAAAGTCACAGCGTTGCTATGGAAATGATATGGTTGAATATATACAAACCATTTTGGCAGTTCTTGACAGAACGCAAATATGTCAGATACTGAAAGTAATATTTTAGTATCCTCCAGAGCCAGTTGTAAACTTGGCGCCTTCCTTTTTAATACCTGAAAATTCTAAACGGCAGTACGAAAAATGTTACAGCGAGTTTAAAGATTGGTGTGACAAACAGAATGTATATTAATCCTTGTCATTGTCGTATTTTAGAAATGTCAAATTTGGAAGTGACGTTTGGTTTTGCGGCCGTTGCTATAGGTAACAGCCGCGAAATTGAATTTCGAGGACTGTGTTGGAACGCGAAATACTTATTTCGTGTGCGAATGCACGAAATACCTTTTTAGCATACCGAAAGAAAAGTTATCGCCGAGGCTGCTTGCGGCCGAGGCAGGATAATCTTGAGGTCGCTGAAAAGTTTCGCGGTCATGGCATACACACTAGAGGAAAGTGACCAAATATGGAATAGTATCCATAATATGGAATACCCCATTTTTCTCAAATGCAAACTCACACACGCAATAAACAGTGATTTTCTGTCTCTTTCTACTCCCATTTACGCGTACAAGTTGTAGCATGTTAGTCGAGCCAGCCCTTTCGTCGTAGTGACAGTGTTTCGTTTTATCGCTGCCGCATAACTTTCTAAGGTACGTAAAAAATAATTATTTTTCGTACAGAAAGTGCACACAGTATTGTTTTTATAACTTTTAGAGGCCCTTCAGATGTTCTTTAGTATGTTTTAGCGGTATTAGATAGTATTACTTCCTGAAATATAAATATGTGAATATCAGTTTGAAATAGTTGGAAAATCCAAATATGGACGGATCACTGTGACACTGTGACGTATCAGCTGACTTCATGACTTTGTTAGTTATTTTTTTTTTTCGGGTTTTATCAGAATGGCGGGCGTCAATTGGAAAACGAAGCGAAAAGAATGGAATTCAGAGCATATGGCAGAAGCTATAAAATTAGTACGAGAAAAAAAATGGGTTATTTGAAAGCTGCAAAATACTTCGATGTGCCAAGATCTACCTTGTTTCGTTTATGTCAGAAAAACGAATTTTCTCCAGAAGAAGCCGCAGCTACTACACTCGGAAGGAAAACTGTCTTAGGGACAACCCTTGAAAATCTTTTGGTAGACTACATTTTGACGATGGAGAGCAAATTTCATGGCTTGACGAGAAATGATGTTCGAAGAATGGCGTACATGTTAGCAAGTTTGATACCTGGATTTGCGATTTTCGTAAATAATTTGTGTTCATTTCTTTATTATACTAAAGTTTTCAAAGAGTCTCTTATGAGTTAAGGTTAATTTTTCACAGTGATTATATATTCCATATTTGGGGTACCTATTCCATATATAGGTACCTTTATCGTTTTTTAGTTTTGGAAAATTTTTCTTACCTCAAACTGAACAAAATAATCTAAAATTGTTACAAACTTAAGTGCAAATATATGATTGTTAATAATTACCACAAAAAGTATTTTATTTATAAAATTTGTGAAAGGTATGCCTGAAAATCAAAACGGTATTCCATATTTGGTCACTTTCCTCTATTTTTCGTGCAATCGTCAAAATTATTGAATTAGATAATTGCAAATAAATATATTATTGCTTCAAAATCGACAGCAGTTCAATTTAGTTAACAAAGTCACAGCGTTGCTATGGAAATGATATGGTTGAATACTTACATATACATACCACACATATACAAACCATTTTGACAGTTCTTGACAAAACGCAAAGTCTGATACTGATAGTGATATTTCAGTATCTTGCCCTCCTCCAGAGCTAAAAAGTATTGTATACGTGGCGCTTTCCGTTTTAATAACTGAAAATTGTAAACAGCAGTACGTAAAATGTTACAGCGAGTTTAAAGATTGGTGTGACAAACAGAATGTAAAATAACGTTTGGTTTGGCGGCCGTTGCTAAGGGTAACGGCCGCGGAATTGAATTTCGCGGACTGTGATGAGAATGCGAAATACTCATTTCGCGTGCGATTGCACAAAAATATATTTTTGTTGAAATACTGATTCTGAATACATTATAATAGATAGAGTCTCTGGGGAATTCAGCATGACGTACGATTCCCATTTCTAAGTTTGGTCATTTGGTCGAGCTTTATCTGCATATTTTCCCAAATTTTTCTCTGCATAACACTAAAACTACTCACTGGTTTTTAATGAGGCCTAATCACAATGAGAATTGATTTCAATCAGGCCTGATAACATTGAATCGCATTTCCCAAACCAGTAATATACGCATGTTTATTGTCGAAACGCATTATGAACAAAAAGGTTTGAATTGAAAAATCCCAAAATTAATTCATTCCATGATAGAGGATTTCTTAATTTTTATCAGTGGCGAATCTGTTAACATGCCCTGTCATATTTTTGATCAAAATAATGATACGCCAGTCTTTTTTCCAAATAAATAGTATTTTTGTAATTGTCCTCTATCGTCTAAAAAAAATGGTCTCCTGCCTTTTTTTCGTCCGGCGGACGATTTTGGATTTAAAAAATAAAATACATGAATTTGCTTGTTTATCCCTATTCGATTTTTTCTCTTAGTCTTAATTTCACAATTGTGGTAACCAAAGGATCAAGGGAAGATTTTTATAATTTTATGGTAACTATTATTCAGTTTTTGTAATGCATAAAAATACATTTTTTATTTAAAAAAACATAACTATTATGAACAAAAAATACCAGAATCAAATTAATTGTTCAAAATGTCCGCCTCCTGCAAGTATGCACGGTTCAGCCCTCCTTGTCATTGAATCGCGTACTCTTTGGAAAATTCCTGGAGTATTCCTTATTGCTTCACAGGAAACTATTACGTGGTTTCGCAATTCTTCCTCAGTTGGAATTGGTTGACTGTACACCGAAGTCCTAAGATGTCCCTGAAGAAAATAATCAAGACTGTTTAAGTTTGGGGATCTAGCTGGCCATGATTCTGTTCCCCCCCCGACCTATCCAGAGATTATGAAAGTTTTGCTTTAAATATTCGCATACCAGAGCACTAAAATGCAGGTGCATCGTGCCTAAACCACATGCGATTTCGCATTGAAATAGGAACATCTTCCAACAGAATTGGCAAATTATCTTCAAGAAATCGGCGATAATTATGTCCATTTAATGTGCGTGGTAAAAAAAATGTCCAAGTAGGTAATCTCCAATAATTACAGCCCAGACATTTAATGAGAACTGCTCCTGGTGATGAGATTCCACGATTGCATGCGGATTTTCCTCGGCCCAAAAATGATGATTATGATTTCTGATCCTGTTTTTAGTAAAACTAGCTTCGTCCGTGAATAAAATTTCCCTATCAAATGAAGGATTTTTGTTAACTTTTTGGAAAAACCATTGGCAGAAATTCACTTGTAATGGAAAGTTTCGAGGAAGTAGAGCCTGGACCCTTTGAATGTGATAGGGATATAATAAATGATCATGAAGAATCCTCCATACTAGAATATGGGCGATATTCAAATTATTGGCAACTTGCCTCGTACTTATTTCAGGATGTTCGTCAACTGAATTCAAAACAGCTACCTCAATTGCTGGAGTTCTTGCAGTCCGATGTGCTCTTTTCAAGTGATGATTTGGCTCAAAACTTCCTGTTTCATATAAATTTCTGTGGGTGCTTGAAATCGTTCGAGCATCAGGAACCATTCTATTTGGGAAGCGCTCTTGATACAGTCGCCTGGCTTCATATGCGTCTCCGTCAGCAAGCACTTTCAGGTAATGCGTGTCTGCTAATTCGGAATTTGTAAAATGTACCATGTTTTTTTTTAATAAATAAGTTTTTATAACGTAAATAATATCACGTATCTAGCTGAAGAAGTGTCAAAATTGTTTATGTTGAAAACAATGATATGTGTTCTCAGCATACATACTAGATGTTTCTAGCCCACACGATAATCCTACTACTCTCCAACGGCTGATTTCGCATAGGGACAAGCAAATTAACTCAAAAACCGTTCGCCGTACGAAAAACAGACAGGAGACCATTTTTATGAGAAGATGGAAGGCAATCACAAAAATGATATTTATTTGGGAAAAAGACAGTGGCGTATCATTGTTTTGATCAAATATAAGGCAGGGCATGTTAACAGGGACGCCACTGATGAGAATTAAGAAATCCTTTAGCATGAAAAACATGTATTTTTATGCGTACTTTGCATGAACCAAAATTGAAAAAAAAATTACGGGGCATCCTTGTTGAACATAAACCAAATTCCACGAGAACGAAGCTCCGCTTGGAGAAGACAATAATTTGAAATAAATCAAATCCTCTTCTCCGAAACTGCCACATGACTCAAAACTAAACCGCTGTTGAAAACCTTTCTTCAACTCCTTGAGACTAATTCTAATTGTCATTGCTGACGAGGCGTTTTCTTCGTAAAGAAGAACCACAAGAGTACCTTTTCGGTACAAGCGTGTCAATTCTACCGCCTCTGCAAAAAACATGCCGCTCGGTATCGAGTGTTAACGGGAACTGAATTGGGATTAAGAAAAAAGGAATTGTCGTGGGTGGAAGGAAAAGCAAATGCTATCAAAAATGGGAAAAGGGTCATTCGCTTGCGGTGAAATGTATATTGAAAGATTGATTAGTTGGGAACACTTCATGCATCACTTTTCCCACGTTATCACGAATTTAACTATTTATTATAACATTATCACTCGTTTGGAACCAACTAATAATTCAACTAACAAATTTGGCGTGTACGTGTATAATGATGATTTGTTGTTGTCAATGAATCTTCACATGATAAATAGTATATTGTTTTACGAGTGACGAAAGAAACATTTTTTGAAGCGAGAGAACAATTTACCAGCCGAGGCTGGTAATGTTCACGAGCTTCAAAAAATATTTTCGACGAGTGAAACACTATACTTTTCTACAACCCTGTTTATATCATAATAATATGCTAAAAAAGAACGATGACCAAATATTTTAATATAAATTAAAAATAACAGAATTTCTCTAAACATTACTTATGATTTGAATATTGGTTAATTGTTACATTCGAGCAATTATTCAAAATTATGGGAGTATTACAATCAAGATTTTCATGTATTGAGGTAGACGATGCCACATCTGTTATGTTGTTAACTGATGTCACTCCAGATGAAGACGCGCTGTAATCGGATAGCGTTGTATTTTGTATGCGTTGTAAATTTTTGGTTTGTATTTGATTTTTGCTGCTAACTGATTGATCAACATATCCCTTCGCAATGTTACTAGATTTCCAGCCTCCATGCTTTTTCAATTGAAGTAAATCACTTCCTGCATCCACTATATAGCGTTGCGGAAGTTCTACGCAAACAATGTCCAGTATATTTTTGCGGATCAGTTTAAATATTGAGCTATTTACATAGGAAATATACTGAATTTATTTATTCCCACAACCTGTCTTATACACTTTCCGTTCTGGTAGTTAATGAAGAATCTTGAATTTATTTTGTCCATATCTAGTGGACGGAGGTTCATATATATTTTAGAAATCTCGTAGAAGAACCCAGAAATGTGGAAGGAACGCGGTACTTTTATTTTTGTATTACGTATTGTAACTAACAGTATACTGCTGGTTTCTTCCATATCATTTACTGTCAAATCTTTCAATTCATGGCAACGACAAGCTCCCGAAATTCCAAAAACTAAGGCTACCTACAAACGTTAATATTAAAATCATTAGGAATTTGTCGCAATAATGAAGTGATTAACTTACCTTAGTAATTAAGTATTTGGAGTCGGGTGCATTCTTTAAGGAAGTGTGTATCTCATCGGTATATTTTTTTTTAGACTTTTGACTTTTAAAACCATCAGATTTTCGTTTAAAAAAAGAACGAAGCTTGGGATATTTACTGATATCGATATTATTTTTAATCGATAAAGTGGTTCTCAACATCGAATACATAGACCATAGCGTCGATGACTCAAATTTTTTTGACAACCATCCAAAATACGCAAGCAGCACAGTTTTCGAAAATGAATTTACGTGATTACCAACCCTCCAAGCCATGAAATTTGCACATATTTCTTCATATCTCTTTTTAGATTTTACTGGTAATAAAAACGATGCCGTTGTACGAGAAAATGAATGTAACAACGTACTGGTGCAGACTAATCTAGGATTGAGCGAGTCTATAGGCAGACGACGCGACGGGCTCTTGGTATCCTGGAGAAAAATACAGTTCCTTTCCAAAATCTTCTTGTTTCGTATGTGGCCAAGAAAAATAGTGAAAAAGATAACCTTCAAAGAGAGTTAAGAAGAGATAAATATAACGAAGATTATTCATACAGTATGGAAAGAGAGTGACTATATATGTATATGTAGGTGTCAAGGACAAATTTTCACATCATCTTGTTTGTTTTAGATGAAATAAAAAAAAAAAGTTTTTGTAGTTTTATTTTCAATTCGAAGGTTCACAAATAATTTGTAAATTTTGTTCAAAATAATTTATAATAATAATTCACACTAAGCTAAGCTAAGCTGTCTACTACTACGAAAAATATTTTTTCAGCAAGTAAATTAGAACATATTTTGTATGCTTCAAAGTGAGTTTTCGCAAATGATTTTGTCCTAAGGTTTAAATACACCACATACAAGCAATATTTTTGTAAAAATGCATTTTTTCTCTCTTAAACTAGAACTGATTGAAAAAAAAAAGTTGAGAGGTGTGAAGGGACACCCGGATGGAACGAAGTTCCTTTCGATTAATTAGTGAAGGAATTGTAATAATTTTTTTTTTAAGTTATAATAATATTTTTCTTATTATTAACAAATATAATGTAATATAAACGTAATCAGTAGGCTCAATTTTAGTACATTCGCATTGATATTGTAATATTAAAATATAATTTGCTTTTAAATTTATTAAAGTTATGACGCGTACACTTGCTAAACACACAATAATGGAGAGATTATAACGCGTATGACTCGGTTAGCACAATAGTGAAGAGAGGTTATAATGCGTACTTGCTAAAAATACATAAGCATTTATTATTGTCTGTATAAAATCTATACTTACCTGACTCTATCAGCAATATCCGGAACTTGTGCAGAAACACTGTCAGGATTCCTTATTGTTATTATTTTTTATTATTTATTATGTACAAAAAACCTGTATACACTCAACAAAAATAATCGTCGCGACACCACTCTGTTCAATGCGAAATAGAAAGACGAAACGAAAATAACTGACTTGCTTTCTATGAGAGAGAGAGAGAGACAGACAGAGAAACACGCGCACGCCGCACGGCTTACAACTACAGCAAAAAGTGTCGTTACAACTTTTGGTCTTAATTTATTCCGTCTAGCCCCCTTTTCCAACGCGCGATAAGGAACTTCGTTCCAAAAACAGTAACATTTTTTATATCACCTCATCAGACATACCTAAAATCTGGTCTGAAATCCTAGGCACCAAAATGTGTGGAGGTCAGTGTAATCAATTATGAAAATTGAACCAAAAAAAATTATAAGAAGTTCTTCATGTATTCACATACTTTCAAGTACACTGAAGATGATTTGGTAGATTTTGATAAAAATTGCACGATATAAAAAATTATGATTCTGACGTATGCACACCGCTCTACTATATCCACTTGTTCATTAGTTGTTTACGTTCGAACTACTAGATTATTGGTGAACTTTTGATTTGATATATAGTAACAATCATCTCTCAAAATGAATTATTCACAAATTCATAAACTACTATCTATTATCATACACAAGATTTTCAATTCGAAATATAGGCAAGAAGAGTGAAAAATACCCCATTTCGTAACTTTTTTTTTAAATTTTGACTGTAGGAATTGAGCACTAATGGTCTTTCCCAAGTATATATTTATCAATCCACTTTCTGCATCAACTACCAACGAATCAACACAATCGCCGTTAAAAGCTCCCCATTCAAAAAAGTTATTTATACAACAAGAATATAAAGCGACTCTTTTTTGCACGCACGAGAAGTTTTCATAAGGAGCCGTAGGCAAGTGCAAAAAAGAGGCTTATATTTTATACATAATTTGTTTCCAATACTTTGGGTTTTTAATATAAAAATGAAAAAAGCCTTCATTATCAACGTTTTGAAAGCAAACGTCCAATTTTTATTGTTTTGGCAGTGACAGTGACATTAATCAAAATTATTTCAGTCAATCGCAATAATATACCTACCAGAAAAAAATAGAACAATATTAGGATGTCAGAGTGCATAGTAACAATTTCAATTATTGAAGTCGCCATTACTGTTAAACCGTAATCAGATAATTTTTGTAAATTTATAAAATATCGCTTTAATTATGGATGAAGAAAGTGATTTTAGCGATACATCTGATAATCCTGCCGATGCGATGTGATAGGGTCAGCGGAAACAGTTAGCTTAGAACTTCTACCAGTAAAGTCCAGACTAGTATACGAAAAAGTATATGATGCATTTGATAGTTGGTGTTGGGGTTTGTTCGTGTTCGATTATAAGAAATTTAATTATAGTGACATAATAATAATAATAAATAATAAATGAAATTTATTCAGCAGCATCATACAGATTGGTTACAGAATGATAATGTTTACATAAAATCTGAATAAATTGAAATTACCACAGAAGGAGGGAAATCTCCTTGTGTGTGGTTCAATACAGAGTGTTACAAAATATATCTTAAAATAAAATCTTATATATAGTTTTAGTCATATGTCATGCCATATATACATATAGACATGCATACATACATATATATTTACAGATCACATTAGAGTTACTAATAATAAAAGGAATAGGAATAGACACAGTAATATATAAAAATAAAAAATAATGGATATAATTAAAAATGCTTTGGAAGTTTTTTTTATTTGTTGTCTATCAGTTTATGAATAGACAGACGAGGCATTTTAGTTATGTAGTCATGGAGAATTTTTGTTTGTTTATGTATTGAATTTGATTTTTGTATTTCTTGGGGTAAACTATTGAATTTTTTTGGCCCTAGAAATTTGTGTGATCGTTGTCCAATTGATTGGGTAGCGTAAGGTATTATATATTGGTTTTTATTGCGTGTTTTGTAATTATGTGTTTGCTTCAGGTTATGACCATTTTGTTTAAATTGTTTTAGAATAAGATTTTTGAAATGTAGTTGTCTGATATCGAGTACTTTTGCTTCATTATACAAGTTCTCAGTTGCATATCTTAAGTTTTTGTTAAGTATGAGTTTCAGAAATCTCCTTTGTATTACCTCAAGTGGCCTTAGGTGAGTTTTCGTAGCCCCACCCCAGCCTACCACGCAATAAGTTATGTGGCTCTGGACGAAGCTATAATAGAGTGTTTTTTTTGTTTCAAGTCAAATATATATTGGAATTGTCGAAACTTATATAAGACACATCTCAGTTTCCTAACAATGTAGTCAATATGGTGATTCCATCTTAGATGGTCGATCATGACTCCGAGGTATTTTATATATGTAACTTATTTAATTTGTAGCTGATTCTGAATTGTTAGGAGGCTGTAGTGTGGTAGAGAGGAATGGTAGTTACAGAATGGCAAAAAATATGTTTTTTCTATGTTGAGAGACAGTTTTTTATAGTCGAACCAGTCTTTTATGATTTCCAAGTCTTTTTCTGCTTTTTGTTTTACCGCGGCCCAGACATAACAATCAACACTCACTTCTCGATACCGATATCTATTATTATATCAACAAACGTCAATATGTACATTTTCAAATATACAGTGTGAACTTTTAACAATTGGTGTTCCCGGAAAAAAATATCTAAGGTATCAGAACCCGCCATTCTTGCGTATTTGGGAGAAAAATCCAAAACTATCAAGTCGTCAACCCTGTGGTCGAAGTTTTCTATGTTAAAATCAACTTCAGCTGTTAACAAGAACATACATATAGGTGATTATCCCAAAGTGAAGGCATTTATTAAAAGAAAAAGTGCCAAGTATAAGTGGAAAAATGCAAACGTTTTCACAAGAGAAGAGGTAACAAAATTTTTGTTGATGCTGCGGATTACATTTTTTTAATAATGAAAGTTGTTATGATTATGGGATTGTCAAGCGCCTGTCGCCGGGACAAACTTTCTAAAAAGACAATACATAATATTGAGGACAAGGATTCTTATATAATTGTTAAAACTCCTGATTCAAAAACGAAAATACAAAGAACATTTGTAGTTTCAAATAACAATGAGCACAAATTCAATCTAGCTGAAATTTGCCGCGTCACTGCGTCCTAAGAAAAGCAGTATAGGAATGGAAAATGTACAGTTCAAGTAGTTGGAACAAATACTTTTGCAAAAATTCCGAGTCTAATCATCATTTCTTGGATTAACTAATACTGCAAAATATACTGGCCATAGTTTTAGAAGGTCCTCTGCGTCGCTTTTAGTTGGCTCAGGGGCTGATATTTTGAGACTAAACATCATGGTGGATACCGATCGTCGACCGTTGCAGAAGGCTATGTGGAGCAGTCCGTCGAAGAAAAAAATGAAATTGGAAACGGTATTTTTGGTGGTGATATCAAGAAAAGTGGAAATGTCTGAGTCGAGAACAATAATACTTGTAGCATTATACAAGGAAAGCCATTTGATTTAGTATTACCAAATTCATCGTTTGGAATTATTATACAGAATAACAGCAAATGTACTATTAATATAAATCTTTAGAAAAATTAGTATGAATGGAATATGATTGTGATATGTTTAATAAAAAACAATTGAAATGAGAATGATGGGTATTATGTATTACATGTATTTAAAAAACGTAGGTCTGTACTTTTTTTGCACGCCGTGCAGACAATTCATTTTTGCACTCTGTTTAAAAATATCCTACTTTTGACATTTGAAAGTCATAAAAAATTACACATTTTTGACGTAAGTATCGGAAAAAATATTGGGTAAGATTGATTTGATATATCTACATTACATTCAGCATACTAACATAATTACCACATCAATCAGAATTGATATTAATTTTCCTTAAAAAGAATGGAATGCCCGAAGAAGGTGGTAAAAACACCAAAATTCCCGACATCGTTTTCGTAGTTAATCCAATCGTTAAGGACCATGAGTTGGCGTTTCGTCAAACGAAACACTGGTCAGTTCGGCAGCCGAGACACCTATAATTTTTCTCTCCCGCCTCGACTTATCTACTTATATTATTAAAAATAAACCCCGGCTTTTCAATCTTCGTTTTTGTGCTTATTTAACCATGTGAAATCCTTCTCATTGTCTGTACAGGTATATGACGATCAGTTGAGTTGAGAAGTCACGGGCTGTTTCTCATTTTAATTAATAAGAAATACCAAATAAACTGGACGGCAACACACACACAGACATTCTTTGTTTTCGTTACCCAAACGTTTTCTTTGGGAAGTATTTTCATTTGAAAATATCCTAAGTTATGTGTTGGTCCGCATATCCCATTGAAATTGATTTTTTCTTCGCGTTTACTAGTTTCAGGAATGAATCGAAGACATATTTTTCTCAGTGTACTTATCCATATTATAATAATGATACTAATCTTTGCGAAACTTTGTTCTACCTTATAAAATATCAATGTGTTAGTAGACCTAACCCATTGATTATGGCAGTAATTATATACCTCGAAATTATTTCAGCCCATCAAATGCATTTATCCAACTAATCAAATCCCAAATATCAGCGACTATTCCACGCACCTTGGAATTTTCACAAAATCTGACCAATCAAAAACCAGAAACAGCTTGTATTATCGCGAAAACACCAGCTGTCTTTCAATTCTGATTGGTCTATCAGCATGGTGTTTTCAACGACGTAACCATGGATACGGATCGCAATGCAAAGTTTGACAGTTTGACCAAAAATAATTGTAGCTGCAAACGTCAAAATGAGTCGCTTCGGTACTACTTCAAATGAAGTAATAAACCAAAATTTTGAAGTAAATATACCCAGTAACACAAAAAAATCAAAATCTTATATATGGAGACAATTTATGACGTTCTGTGCGGAACGCAACTACAAATTAGATGCAGAAAATAGCAACGAAAGATTAGCATTCATTCTGAAAGACTGGGCATTCAATATGCGAAAAATTGATGGTAGTGATTACAAGGAGAGTGTTATCAAAACCATATGGAACACTAATGCAAAATTAATACAAGAAAAATATTTTTGTGAGTATCAGAGACATATTGATCCCTTCAAAAATATAATGTTCAAGGAGGCGAGGGCGGCTCGAGATAGCAAGAGAAAATATAGAAATATGTGCTTACAATGGGACGAAGACACGCCAGAGGGACTCCAAAAGAAGTTTGTTCACATAGCTGCGTAGAACTAGCTTGGAGAGGTAACGAAGCAACGTTTTCCAAGTTACATTTTTTTAAGGGAGAGACTGACAACAAAGGCTGTTTAACAAACAGAATTGCATATAACCCGATATTCTCCAAAACCCGCCACGGTGGTGATAAAAACTGTGCAGATACTAAATGGCTTACTCAAAATTTGAAAAATCCTGAAATGTGTCCTGTGAGATTATACCGGAAACTTATATCGAAAAGGGGAATTATTACCAATGACAGACTTTTTCTGACAGTGAATGGCAAGTGGAATAAATATAATAATAATAATTGGTACAAGAATTGCCCTATTGGTATTAATACAATATCAAAACTATCTGCAGACAAGATAGGATTAGTTACTAGAAAACTAAAAATAAGAAATCACTTTAATCGTGCCACTGCAGTTAGTCAGTTACTACAATCCGGCGTTAGTGAACAACAAGCTATGGAAATTACTGGACATGGAAGTTCGAACTCGATGAAACCGTATTTACATCTTAGTGCTGAAAATCATCAGAATATAGTGAATACTTTTAGGAGTACTTCGAGTACATCAAGTAATAATACCAACAATACATTGTAGCCACCTAATAACGGTCATACTATTCAAATTTTTTCAATTGCACCATTTATAATAATTATAATCGAGAATAATATATTATGCTCGTGTTCATAAAAAATTATTTATTGTTATAGGTAACAAATTATAATTGAAACAAATCGTTTATAGTTTAAATAAATATTTCATGCTTATAATTAAATTTGAATTATTTATTATTATTAAATTTCTTCCACTCATTCTGCCGAATTTAAATTTTTTGACCTTTCATTTTGTTCGTGAAATAGTCTAATAAAATACCACTCGTGATTGAATTTATCTTATAAGTCTGTCTTTTATTTCTAAACTCAACTGAGTTGCTTGAAGAAAACACCACTCGTCCTGCGGACTCATGGTGGTTTCAAGCAACTCAGTTTCGTTTAGAAATAAATCGACAGACTTATCGCGAAAATTCAGCCACTAGTGGTATTACTACTGAATATACGACAATCTTGCTTGTATATTCGCGAATATACACGCTACTTGCTATAAAAGGTATTTTACCATTGTTACAACAAATCTATCAAAATAATTCAGTCACTGTCAAATTATGTCCAAGTCACTGGCAAATTGAAATATGATGTCCGATCTTTTCGGAAACACTTCTTTGGGAGAAATTCAAAAAAACCTAGAGATAGTAACACCAGTTTTTTTAAATGTATGTTTCTAATATAATCTTGTCATATACCACTTGTGATAGATATTTTGGGTAGAGTATGCTTTGATATTTTTCCGCCAATATTATTCCAAAACTACCACTCGACCAAATTTTTTAAGACATTTCTATAACAATATTGATACAAAAATGTCAAAGTATACTCAGTAGTTATATATATATATATTTTGGTGAGCATAATTTGACATTTTTGTATCAATATTGTTGTGGAAATTCACGAGATCAAATTTCTTTAGAAATACCCCGACAGCGAAGCTGGAAGGGTATTTTCAAAAAAAAATTTGGGGTGGTATTTTTGCAAAAATATTGGCGGAAAAATATTAAAGAATACTATACCCAAAATATCTATCACAAGTGGTATATGACAAGATTATATATGGAGCTATAGCTATTATGAACATACACTTACATAAAAACTTTTCAACAAAAAATTGAACCGACGAAACAATCAACTGAAAAGCAAAAAATAAAATGAACTTGCTTACTCTCAATGATAATTGAGCTCCCAAATTAATGTGAATAACTAAGTTTGATTCGGCGCCAAACAAACAATTATCGAAGATCATTATATTACTTTGAAGAAGTAATTAAAACGCCGCTATGCATCATTTTACGCTTTACCTAATTCAATTGCTAGTTTGTTTGGCGCCGACTCAAAATTAGTTACTCACATTAGTTTAGGAGCTCAATTATCATTGAGACTAAGAAGGTTTACTTTATTTTTTGCTTTTCAGTTGATTTTTTCGTCGGTTGAATTTTTTGTTGAAAAAATTTTACTTTTCAAGTTTTTGTGGCTGAAATCTTCTAATTACTACTTACTTAGTTTTTGTTAACTTCCAAAATACTCACTTACCTAGCTTACTTCAACTATAAACTGTTAAATAATATGATTATCTACTTTAACTATTCATTGTTATATAATATAAATTATTTTTGAAAGGTCTGATTGGTTGATTTTATCACTTGGTATATAATTCCATCCTTTCATAGAATTTAATTATTGTGATGGATGTAGGAGGATCTGTCAATGTCAACTACATATGTGTGCCAATGTTCACAAGTGTAAAATCATTCATCCTCTGTTTCTAGCCATAGGGATGGATTATTTCATTCCAAATCATGATAGGATCAACTATGAGGTATACCCTATCTAATAAAAAAAGAATCATCCAAATCGGAAAGCTCACTACAAAGTTATGCCTGATGAAATCAGTCAACGGACCAAAATGCAGAGGGTGAACGATCAATATCCTCCAGTTTGCTACCCTTAGGGAAAGATTTTTTTGTTCAAATTCGAATGGGACCAATTTTAAAGTACACCCTATTCAATGAGACAAAAATCATTGGAATCGAACTGCTCTGTGAAAAGAAATGCGTGATCAAACATTAAAAAAAATATACGCGTCGACTAGAGAACCTCCTTCTTTTTGGTTTCGTCGGTTAAAAATGGTGTTACTCTCTCTTTGATTGGTTAGATAAATGCATTCGATTGACTGAATTAATTTCGAGGTATATGATCACCGAAATATCACTTGTGATGGGTTCGTCCCATTTGTACATCTTTTGTGAAATAAAGTAATACTGCATAGCGTTATTGTAATCGAACGCAGTCTCACCTTACACATATAGTAAAAAAATTGTGGTTGATTTCCATTTTCTGTTTCCGCTTTCTTGTAATTTGTCAGCTAGCTCCACTCATCAGATAGCAGCATCTGAGGCACATTTGATCCGTCTGTGATCAGAAGGTAGCCCTTTTCATTTTCACTTAGCAGACAACCTTATATAGAAATACCCCCTCATATATGGTAAATACACTCAATTTCCCCGCGTAGTGTAATTTCTTTTTTTTATCCTCTGGTTCCTTTAGGATACAAAGTTCGGTTCAGCTGAAGATGAATAGAAGACCAAAGGACAAAAGTTGATACCTGTAGTTGAAACTTGAAATTACAATCCCAACTTGCTTCAAAAACACTATTAACAATTTTGTTTTAAAATTTATTCACAAGTCAATAGCTATATCTTTCAGGATTCAATGAGTCATGAATGTTTATCGTAACAATATTATTCTACGAGAGAGATAAAATTAATATGGTTAGAATGATTTGGTTCCGGAGCAGACAACTGGAGTATAGGAACATATTGACTGATTCAAATAATCGCTCAAACATATTTTCCGAACAATTTTCATTTTAAGTGACGAATTTACCAACAACTGTAGGAATGGATCCTCTAGTACATTCAAAGTACTACAATCAAGGGGTTGTTCATGTCCTTTTCCGATAGTAAGGAACCTTTTGTGTGCACCCCAACAGATCAACCCGTTACCATCCTGATGCCTTCCTTCTCATTAGGCCTCTTTAGAGCCAATAATATTTTTAAGGGTCGGGACTATCTACTAATTTGCATAAAGTAACATCGGGGCAATATAACTATTTAACAATGTAGAAATAATATTGTGGTGCTATACCTCGTTATTGTCAAGTTTAGACAAGTACTCTCTAGATACTTTATTCATCAGTCAGTTGAATAGCTTTTCCGGATTGGAGATTTGTTTCCTGTTAATATAGTGAACAGATACCTTAATTATACATTTTTCTGCTCAAAACTCCGGTTCTTGACAGTTGTTTATATCTGATGCTTCTGGACAATTCATACTTTGAAATTCAATTTTCTGCTCCGCAAAATTTAGATGTTAATCTCAACAAAATATAACTAGTGCAAACTTCCATTTGAGTAAGTTAGTAGAGAAATATGATTGGAAATTCGCAGAATACCGTGAAAGTTTGAAAGTAGTCACGACTACTTATGAAGTTCTCAGATTAGCTTTTGCTACTTTGAAAGTAAATATTCCATCCATCAACTCGATCAACAAAGTCTATTCTTTCATTTATGATATGGAATTAGCAGGAAAGTATGATTGGAAGATTGTAGGATATCGTTGTAGTAGAATCCCTACATATCTATAAAGTTCCCAGATATATCTTAACTTCTGTTAACATCGATATCAACCCCCTTGATTCCATCCCATGTTGAATTCACAAATAAATATTATTGGACACTTGCAGTGTTTCGTTGAAATCCAAACGCAGGGTTACATAAAATGTTACAGTTTCATACTATAATGTGTTCCGACTCATCTGGTTCTCTTCGTACAGCCCTAGAATTGCTTTTGTAAAATACTGTTACATGACTCAGGTCTAGGTGTGGGGAAGGAAGTATCAAATAAGTGTAACCTACTCTATATTATCATTGGAAACCTCTTCTGGTGTGGAAATATAATGATTTGGAATATCTGAATTGATTATAACCCTTCCGGATGGCATTTATTCCATTCTACCGAGCATATTTTTTTATGGATGAATATCATCCCCCAAAACTCTATAGAAATGTATTCATATTTATCAAAAACACTCTATGTAAACTTGAATCAAGGGATTTATGGAATGTAAGAAAATCCCAAGGTGAACTCAAACTGTAATATTTAAACCCTAGAATTCTATACAGGTGTTATGAAATAATATGCGAATATGCTTAAACCTTCCATGTATTTATATAGGGAATTCTTGGGGATGAGTTTCGTTTAACTGACATTCACTAAGGTTTGTTTTTTCTATTCAATTTTGTTGACCTTTCGACATAGGGCCCCTCGTCTCGGTAGGAGGAAGAAAACAGAAAAAAAATCAATACAAAAGAAATTGTAAAAAAAAAAAAATTCCGAAAATCCAGGATGTAGTTCAGCTCAAGAACGTAGGCAAGCTACGAAGAAAACACTGAGTAAACGCCAAAAAAAAGATTGGTCTTCATGAAGTGCTGAATCTGTTGCATCGAGTCCTTCTATGCAAAATTCTTCGGATGACGAGAAAGTTTTTCCAATCAAAACGTTGGGTGTTTTTATGTGAATATGAGTTTTCTGATAATAATCGATGAGAAATTTGGATAATGTACATTCTATGTAACTGTTGGGCAGGACCTGAAAAAAATCCATATGTTTGTGACTTCTGTCGTTAGTACTGTTAGTTTCGAATTTTCTTTGAATTTTCGTTTCAATTTGTATCTTTTCTTTTGAAATAAATTAGCTGTTCCAATTTCGTTACCCTAAAAAAACATATTTTGATGAAAAGTTAATAATTTTCCACTTAGGATATAGGTATTCCACATTATGAATCCATTTCTGAAAATCAAAAAAAGTTTCTATATATATCTTTGTATATCTATATATATATATATATATATATATATATATATATATATATATATATATATGTACAGTTGGGTGCATAAAAAAGTCGTACAAGGTTTGTATGGTATAAACCTGCCTATGATGTTCCAGATTTCATAAAAAAGTAGTACACGTACACATTTGACAAAAATAGTTTCAATTTTGACACTACTTGTCAAAGTCGATATGAAGTTTAATTAAGCCTGACTCACTGCTGTACGACTTTTTCATGGACACAACTGTACATATATTTATTTATATTTTTTCGAGATTATATATTTTTGAGACATGAACTATATATCCCTAAGACCCTTACCTATATGTTTCCAAAATATGTAAAATAATATATTTTTTTTTATTTAAATGAAATGCTATTCAACTTTGAATATATGTAATATAACAATTTCACTTTCTCAACCTAATAACAAAATTTAGCACACAAATACTTTTTATAAATATCTCGGTTGAGTTCAAAGATGAACAAAATCGGTCGGGTTGTTTCCAAATTACTAATCTTTTATTTTCATATCAATATTGAGAAATCATAAATCGTTTAGTAGAGCTTCCTAAGCTCCACAAGTTTCATTTAAAAAGTGTTCCTCTAAATTGTACACACAAACAAAAAATCGAAAGAAATCCAGTTTGTTACACTTTTTTCTTTTGATTTGAGATAGATCACATAGGTAGGTTTAAGGAAATATAAAACCTTCAACTTTGGATCGTATAGTTTAGGGTTAACAGAAAAATTGAAATGCTGTTTATGTTTCCCCATAAAAAATATGCCCCATAATATGTCAATAGATTGACGATTAATTCAGACTCAAAAAACATTGTGAAATCTACCTTTCCGACTGACCATTGTTTTTTTAAGTCTATCAAAAACTACTCATGTCATGTCCTCTCTATAAAATGTAGTTATGAATTCTTGTACTATGACTATCATACTGGAAAAGCCAAAGTTAAAAAAAATAATGGGTTTCTCCCATCTCTTCTCCACAATCTCAATACTGCTCCCCACGAAGCCTTACCACGGAGAGAGGCTCTGTAGGCAGAGAGATGATCGTTTCTTTGTGTGAATTCTTGTGCGGCGTCTGAAATATGATGCAGATGGCTGATTGACTGGATGTTTTATTTATAAAGTAATGATGTCGGGGTATATGTTCAGGATAAGGAAGGATGTACTATAAATTTAATTGAAATGTATCGATAGAGAACTCCGTGGCTATACGCGATGTAATTACACTGGCCTTTTTTCTCCTCATGGATGGCGAGTATCCGATCGGGTGAATATACAGGGGGCAGAACTTGATATGATGCTGGTAATTCCGAGGGAGTGTTCGATAGTTTTATCTTTTTGAAATTCCTTACATTATACAGTGTGTCTCACTTCTCATGGAAATACCCCCGTATCTTCTGTAATTATTGGAGTAGAATTCTCTATTTCTCACGATCGTTAGATATACCCGAGATGAGTCTAAATATCTTCTGGAGTTAACACTGCGCGCCAGGGGCGATGAATATACTGATTTTTGCGATAAATAGAAAAATAATATTAAGGTGCAAGATAGGCTCGAAATTCTTACGGATTCGTGATCAGGACATCAACTTAAGTCACAATCTATATTTTTGCTAAAAAAATTTCTTTAATGAAAAATCCGAATTTGTCTCACTTCTCATGGAAACTTACTTACCAACCAATCATTGTCCAATGAAATTAATTGGTACCTACTTGCATGAATACTTTGTAAGAATTAAATACTTTGACAAGTTCTTACTTACCAACCAATCAATCAATCAATCAATCAATCAATAAAATTTATTTTCTATATATACAAATCATTCAAACTTAGAACTACTATATACAATGTACATGTGGGTACTCCTTTCTTGTTCCTCTTCCTGGTGGTGGTGTAGAGGGAAAGGAGTTTGGCATAGGGGTGGAGAAGAGTTTTTTTTTTATACCGCCATCTTGCCCTCCCTAGGGGGCGAAGGGGCAGCCCCTGCTGGTGTTAGCAGGTAGCCATTAGTTAACATGTTAGTCTTGGTTTTTCTGACAATTCCGTTTTTAAGACGCCTCCTACTTTAGTGTATGCGTCTTTCTATTTTTTGACCTGACTCCAATAATTATAGTATTGTTATCATTCCTATATTTGCAACTGATGATGTTCTTATACTGGAAAAGTTGTTAAAAAAAAAACAGCTTAAAAAAATGATAGATTTCCTGTAATTCCCAGCAACCTGGGGTTTTTCCTGTAGCTGTTTTCTTGTTCTAAGATTATACGATTGAACTTTAGATTAAATTAGAATTAAATTGTGTTTATGATCATCCTACCGCTGCATTGTGGTTGGTCATTGTTCCAGTTCATGGTACACTTCCAAATTTTGGTAGATGACCCCGTGCTTCCTGGGGTGATTGACTCGGATACTAGTGATACCTGCCGTAAGTGGACTCTTGGGTATGTGGTATCTGTAAAATTCATCAGATATCTTATTAATGAAATCCGTGATTTTCCCAACATTAGCTAGTTCGCGCAGTTCGTCGAGTCTGATGTATCTATTACTATTAGTAACGATACGCAGTGCTTTGTTTTGCAGCCTTTTCAGCCTCATTAACTGGGTTTTTGCAAGACTGCAGAACACTGGACTGGCGTATGTCATTGCCGGTCTGATGACTTGTTTATAGAGTCGAAGCTTGTTCTCCTGTGACAGGTTGGAGTTGCGTGCAATGAGGGGATATGTGCGGCTGATGGCCGCCGCTTCCCTCTGCAACGCCAACGATATGTGTCCATGCAAGTACATCCGCTTGTCCAGTTGCACCCCCAGGTATCTCACTGAGGGCCTCTCGGTCACTTGACTATTTTTAATCTTTACCTTCCCAAGAATCTTCACGTTAGTTCGCTTCCTTGTGAAGTTAACGACCTCCGTTTTATTGGGATTTAGTTTAATTTTATTCTTCCTCAGATATGGTATGACCAACCGATCCAGATGAATCTGGAGCTGTCTGGCAGCCACTTCGCTATAGAACGAGTGGGCATAGATCGCGGTATCATCCGCGAACATAGCCGTATTCGTCCGAGCGAAAGTCGGAAAGTCACTGGTATACAGGGAATACAAAATCGGTGACAGCGAAGACCCCTGTGGGACCCCCACTCCGACTGTCTGTTCTGGCGAACTGGTACCATTCACGTTTACACAAAAGGTCCGCCCCGACAGGTACGACTCTAGTACTTTAATGAGGTATAAAGGCATGTCTGCCTCTGCCATTTTGGTGATCAATCCGTCTGTCCAGACCGTATCGAATGCTTTTTGCGTGTCCAACAGGACCATGACTGTGTTCTGGTCCCTGTGGAAGGCCTCTTTCACCCCATGGACAACCCGGGCTACTTGAGAGGTCGTAGAGTGACCCCTCCTAAACCCGAACTGTACCGGTGGGATGATTTTGTGCTCTTCCTCAAAGTCCACAACACGCTTTAAGATAATCTTGTCCACCACCTTGGCCACCACACTGAGGAGTGAGATGGGCCAATAGCTGTCAAGGTGGTTTCAGTTTTTACCCGCTTTAAGGAGGGGAATGACTTCCACTTTTTTAAGACAATCTGGATAATGTTGCCACTTTAGGATTGCGTTTATTATATAAATCAGCTGGACCAGTGATTTTCTCGGGAGGTTCTTGATCAGAACGGCATCCAACTTGTCTAGCCCTGGTGCTTTATTCCTAGGGAGTTTTCTGATGACCCCCAGAACCTCGTCATATCCCGTTAGGGCCTTCTGAAGCTCTGCGCGTCCCAGCCTTACCCCCGGTGTTTCTCTAATAATTTTGGCTCTATCAGTTATTCTTGAATGTTCCGGCGTACTATCAAGCTCCGTTGTGTGAACCCCGCTGAAGTACTCTCCAAACAACTTAGCTTTTTCCACCGGCTCTGCCACCGAACGCCCGGGTGGCTGGAATAGCTGGAATGGCTGGAATAGGTTCCCTTTTCCTTTGGAATCTTTTTGCCATGTCCCATAGTGAGTGGTCCCGGACATCGAGGTTCTCAAGTCTGCGATTCCACTTCTCGTTGGTGTTGGCGTTAATGAGATCCGTGATTTCTACCCCTAGTCTCATGAAATTGTCTTTATATTCTGGGTTTCTTGTTCGATGCCATTTTTTGCGTTCATTATTTTTTAACTTGATAAGGTGTTTGATGTTTGGTGGAATCGCAAACTTGTCACCCCTCACAGTTATTTTTCTGGTTGTCTTGTCCCTTGCTATCTGGATAGTTTTTATGAATTTTTTTGTTCGTAGTTTATCTCGTCTTTAGATATCTCAGAATTAATGAATGTAATGTTATTTACTATCTTACGATACTCCTTCCAGTTCGTGCCGGAGTAGTCATATCTGATTTTTTCCGTCTTGCCATATTTGACTTGGTTTAGCCTAAACAAAACCGGATTGTGATCTGATGTTAATTCATCTGCTACCTCCAGATCGCTCAAATCTGTTATATTTTCATGGACAACCAGATCTATAACTGTCGGCGACATGCCGTTAAAGGGGTAGTGAGTAGGTTCCTTACTACTCTCGATGATAACTTCGTTGTCTAAGGAGTACCTCAGCAACGTTAACCCATTGGGGCTTGCCTAGGTCGGGCTGCCGTTCCACTCATTGTGCCTCGCGTTAAAGTCACCGGCCAGTATTACCTTGTTCGCAACACTAAACAGATTGTCTAGATCGCGATCTTTGAATTTATTCCCTGGGGCGCTATACACTGAAAATGGGCACGTGCCATCGCTAAGTTCAATTCCCGCATGTTCGATATTCGAATTTTACCGATGTTTTTTTTTTTTTTTTTATGTTCTGGTTCCCACGAAAAGGGATATCCTGTAATGTTCAGAGAACATCGTGGGAACCTAGGGAAAGAAGGTAGGAGTTGGTGTTCTTCTTAAATTTCTGGAGGTTGTATGCCTCGGGGAACACCTCCCTAGGCAATGAGTTCCAAAGCCTCGCTGTTCGTTGGATGAACGAGTCTTTGGAAAGTGATGTGGGCAAATTAAATAAAGCAGGAACAAAGTTTGCAGGTTTCCAAAGTGACCACGAAGGGGTGTGATGACTGAACTTGACGGGTTAATCTCGAAGAGACTGCCAAAGCAGGAACGATTGTTGATATTTCAGAAGAGCATCGCCCATGAAAATATCTATAAAATAGAGACAAATCGCCAACTTTTCTACGGTGTTCCAGACAAGTGAGCGAGTTTGTAAGCGAGGCATCACCGACGAGACGAATTGCCCTTTTTTGGACAGAATCCAATAGCCTCAGGATATGTTTAGGTGCCGCACTCCAAATATGGGAACAGTATTCCAGGACAGGTCGGATCATCTGTATTTCCAACCAACCACTGCCCAATCAAATTAATTGGTACCTACTTTAATAAACCAAATTTGAAACCAAATAATTCATCAAAAAATAATTCAATTATTGTCAGTGATTACTTAAACTTATTTTATACGTTTTAATACACGACTTAAATAAAAGGTTGTCTTAAAAAAAATTTCATTATTTATTTTGTTCACTTGCTTTGAACCTCTTTCTGCCAGAATTTTGAGATGGTACTTTTGTTGAGTGATAGTGACAGTTTCAACAAGGTTGAAAACTCTGGTGGTATTAGCAAAGCGTTCAATTTTATATTAACAATCATGCAGTGCAGAGACTGATTTCGCTTCCTGAATCCTATCATCCATTTTTTCCTGCCAATTTTCGTGTTTTCCAACTTTCAGGCATCTCAGTATTATTTGATTTTGCCATTTCATAGGTCAGCTGCCTGCATTCAATTAGAGGTAATCCATGGAACATTTTGCACAAACTTTTGCCAATATATCTTATTGCTTCCTAGTGAATATTCTTCGTACATCATAGGCCTAACCTTTTTTGAGATAGAGTGCTCAGTCATATATGTCATAACGCAAGGTCAACCGTGAATCCATAGTACGGCTTATAAAGTTAATTTTTCACTAAAAAAATCAAAATTATGTAAAAACCTCAATTATTACCTATTTAATACATTATATCCATAAATGTTATTCATAAATCGAAGACTCAATTAAAAATCCTTACTTACTTCATATCAATAATCAAGTGAAATAATTTAATTATATTTTCATTTAGCAATTATGTAACATTCATTCCTTACAATTTCTCAACTATTATTATTAGTGCATGCAAGAGAGGAATATCGAGGGGACTGTTAAAAACAAAATGAAAGGAATTTAGTGGACATAGCCCTCAGAGAAAGTTGTTAACCGTAGACACGTGTTTCGGGCTCTCGGCCCTCATCAGTACGGTGGAGAAGTGCAAGGATGAACAACACTTGGTAGCAAACGACAAATCAACGGAGTCAACAAATAGAAAGCCAGCCCCACATTTGTAGTGAATATGTGTCTCAATTGTCTTCTTCATCATCGTCTTCTTCTTCCGGTCGCTATAGAATTTCCAATTCATTATCATCATCCTCGCTATCAATTATGGTCGTCTCTAGATCTTCAAGGATTTCAGGGTTATATGCACTTTCCTCATCGGGATCATTTTGATAGAATGAAGCGTTGAGGTATGCTTGTCCATTACACCCGTCACAAGCTGAAGAGAGCATTGTTACTCCGATTTTCTGCATCCGTAGCACGAACCAGAACCATTCTTGTAGTTGCAAAATATTGTATTGAGCAGTTCATCTGGTGCTGGTGGTAATGAAGTTGTTGTCGGTTCCAGGATTTAATTTTGCAGTACCCAAACCCATTCCAGTGGTTCTAAATTGTTTCCTAACCAAATTTGAAACTGATAGTAGATACGATTTATATGTTGATGAGCTGCTGCACCAACTGATAAGTGAATAATTATTGACGTTGACCTTGTGTTACGACATGTATGACTGAGCGCTCCCTACTCTTCGCCCTCTATCTCAAATACGGTTAAACGTATAAAAAATTACTTGAAACAGAATTTCATTCTCTACAACTTTTACGATGAATGTAAATAATATTTAACGCATAGGAAGCGAGATATTTACGAAAAAACAATTTTTTCGACCTTTGACCTTGAATATTTCAAGATCACTTACTCCAGATAACGATTTACATGATGATCTTCTCTAACATATTGAAATATGACGTGTTGACGTTGTCGATGTCCGATCTTTTATTCACACATTTTCCTTGGATATTTCTATCATATCGTTAAGTAGTTTTCTTTCAAAATTGTTTTTCCAAGGTTAAAAAAAAAGGGGCCGGATTAAGAGTGTTTCTGCAAGGCTCGTAGGATTTGTTATTTTATTGAATGGATTGTGAATATTTTTGCAGTCTTTTTTATGTTCGGTCATCCTGGTTTTGGAGTATCTTCCTGTCTGTCTTATGTATACTTTTTCACAATCAGCACATGGTATCTTGTATTTGATATTGGATTTTTCATCTTTCTGTATTTTAGTTTTTGACCGTGTTTTTTTTTTTTTCTTTTTTGTGGATGTTTCGATTTAATTTTGTTATCAAAGATTTGGGACTGTTCTTTAGTCACATGGTTTCAATTAATTTGAAGTTTTTGTTTTCGAATATTTCATGTGCTAAGGGTCTGGCTCTGTTTTTAAGATTGTTGATGGTTATAATTTTTTGTATCATAGGGTGTGAGGAATGGAAGTTGATGAATATCTCTGAGTATGTTGGTTTGTGATACCAATCAGTTATAATTTTATTATTTGTTTTTATTAGCATAATATCCAAAAAAGCAACTTTTTCCTCCATTGTAAATTGAATCCTGGGATGAAAATTATCAAAAATTGTCCTTATCTGATCAATGTTTTCTCTTTGTTAGTATAAAACAATATCACCCACGTATTTTTTCGAAAAAATAATATGAAAATTACATTGACTTAACCATTTGTTCTGTAAGTCTGACATAACAATATCAGAGCGAATAGGAGATAGGCAATTTCCATCCCAAGACCAAAAATCTTTTTATGTTTAATTCAGCCTTTTTCTGATGCTATTAAATTGTTTACTAAAGAACAAACTTACCCTTCATTATCTAATTTTAATTTATATTAATAATTGAAGTTGAAACAACTGTTGTTTGTAACAAAGTGGAACACTTTAATAAACACGTTCAATGGAATTGTGGTGATTAATCTTTTATGAGACTGATTACTAGGTCTATTGGTATGTTGGTGAAAAGGGATACTAAATCCAATGATATCAAAATGAAGTCAACTGGTATTACAACATTTTTTATTTGTTCGACATCCTCAAAATATTTTTTTACGCAATAGTCATCCTTAATATTTGAGAAATTCTTTCAAAAATTTGCTTAGAGTATAAATGAGTGAGCCAATGACACAAACAACTGGACAAAATGGTGCATTTTCTTTGTGTATCTTTGTCAAACAATATAGTTTCGGAAAAACACCATTGGAGATTATTAGGTCACTGCTTATTTTTTTGTATAAGTATATTTCTCATTTTTTTAATATTCTATACGAGTTAATTTTTTTCTTGAATTTGTTTCGTTGGGTCCTTATTTAGTATGATGTTGGTTTTCATGTAATATTGAATTGGCTTTGTTCAAGAAATCGTCCTTTTTCATTGTTATATTTCCTATATCGCTTTTTTTTTTTCTTTTTTGAAGTCAGTTATCAAGTTTTCTCGATATACCGAAAGTTATAATCAATGAATTTTTGTTTGATCAGGAAATTTGAAATTACATTAATTGACAAAATTATTTTTCTTTTATTTGTTCATTCACATCTTTCAAATTGCCTAAAATGTATTCCACATCTATTAAAATTTGTTGAACTGGTATATTATCAAATGTATATGGCAAGTTGAATTCGTCTCCAAGACTCAAAATTCTTTTTATTTCAGTCGGAAGCTCATCATCAGTTAAATTCACGTACCATTTATTGTCTGTATAGATCCAGAAAGCTTGCAACTTTTGCTGATTTACAAGATTTTCAAGTTTTTTCTTTTGTTTGTTTCTAATTCGTAACTGATATTCTTGTGGTTTTCAAAGGATTGAAAAATATCCCTTGGTAGAGTTTTCTCAGTAAGCCTTTATCATTTGTTATTTTACGCTATATATCTTTCAATTTCTGAGTTGAGTATTTTTTTTGATAGGCAAGTTAAAATTTTGTGACAATTATTTATTTTCTGTTATCGAAACATGCATAGTGTTAGAATACACTAAGTTGAGGTTGTTGCAATAAATAAAGAAAAAAGTACAACTATCATTACTGATTATTTACAAAAAAAAATTACTGATTGTATCTATAAAACCTACCAGAGTCAACCTGAATGAATATATGTCGAAATTGATGAATGGAATGTGAGTAGGATTTGTCAATAAAAATTATTGAATAAAATGATTTTCAAAAATTTAAAAAAAACCAAAAAAAATTGAATTAGAATTCAGATCAGAAAATGAACCTCAACAATATTGTATTGTACAATAATAAATTCAAATCTTCACCATATTGAAAATAACAATATGAATGTAAATATCCCCTCTCAACGTAGGACTGTGTACATTGGATAATATCCGTATTGCAAATAAATCATCTCCAGCCTTTATTCTCAAACTTAAACCCATTTCACTTCACTTCAATGTTCGGTTGAAAGTGAATTGTCAATTATTGTGTTCTATGCTTGGATTGACAATACAATACATTGACCATAAATCATAAATTTAGCAGGTCCCATTGTTTTTCATAAGAGTTTACCTAATTGTATGAATAAACGATCTGATATTGCAATTTTAAGTGTCATTCATGACTTTGTTCTCAAATCAGATAGAAGTAGTGGTTCTCATTCTATTTCAAATCATCCCCCATAATGTTATTTATGTTTTGTTTTGTTGTTCAGCCATGATTACAAATGATACACCAATTGACAAATGTCAACTGGTTCTGAATTCAACTCATTGTTTTGTGTTCTGTTTTAGACTAAACTATGTGATGTTCTGTCCTAACCTGCTACCTAAATTTATTACTTCGCATTCAGGCTTTGTTCACCAATTGTTGTTCCACTTTTTCTGTGACTTTAACTAAACTGTATATATATATATATATATACACGATATCGATACGATATCGATGTTTGCGTTAAACGCATGAGAAGTACGACTATTGATGTCGTGGGTAGGTCTTTCTAACAATTTGTTAGTGACCTGTTAAAGTGCACGAAATCTCGTGATTTTAAAATTCCACGATATTAGGTCCAAGCTTCACCGCACAGATTATAGATGTCACTATCAATAATCTGATGCAATTCACATGTTTGTATTGGCCTAAGGCTATGAACCAACGAGAAATCTGATGCGAATTTGAAAGAGACCACAAGCCGTCCTGATGATTGGGAAACCATGAAACAGGCTGTAGACGGATGGTGTGTCTTTTTGGATTCGTAACAGATTTCTCTCACTCTCGATATATATATATATATATATATATATATATATATATATATATATATATACAGTGTCACACATAAAGTACGCAACATATGGAAGTTTTTTTTATTAATAGATATATTGAAAATTTGACTTCGCAGTTAGTTTGTGCTTGAAAAATGATTGAAAAACAGCCTCTTTCCTTTTGTCATGTGCTACTCTAAACCTGTCAACTTTGACATTTTTTTCGAAAATCCTCAAAAAATCAGTTTTATTTTGGAAATTTAGAAAAATGCCAAAAAAAAAGTTGCTGAGTATCCAATTTTATACCTTTGCTCCAAATTTGGACTCTCCACTGTCACTTCGACTTTTTCCCAACTTTTTTTATTTTTTGAATCTTTCGCTCTACCGATTCGAATGAAACATGATTCAAATATCATAATTTTGATGAATACGAGACTGCAATGTCATACATGCCTAGAAAATACCCACATTAGCCTGTTACCAGAAAAAAAAAATGCACCTCCAGAAGTTCGTCTTTGTTGTTGCAAAGTTCATCTAGTTTTTTCATTTCTTTGTGAAACTGATTCGGATTTTCAATGTATGGACGTTAATATATCAGTAATCGAATAAACGTATTTCGCTTCATTCTTATTACACTCGTATTTGTATTTGTATCCCGTTAGCTGCAGATGAGTTCGAAATATTTTGATGTAGTTTACACCCAATAGTGTGACTGTTGGATGTAAACTGTTTGATGTAATTTTCGAGCAAATAATAGTTTTTTGCAACAATTCTTGAATTAATTTCATAAACTTCATATTCTTTATTTTCACCATTAGATGTTTAAAAAACATTGAACCAAAATAACTATAACCAAATTCACAACAAAACATCGTAACATTCATTAATTTATCTTAATAATCTTATGAGGAACCCGAATTCATCATTCAGTATGCCGTCCTTCCCGTTCTATACAAATTATAGTCCTTTCATTCACAGACTTGTGGCATTTTTAATAAATAGGGGATTTATATTAGCACAACACTCTTGAATGGTATTCTCTAAATGTTCTTTGTTTGCAAATGGTCTGTGCTTATACACTTTTTGTTTCAGATAACCCCATAGAAAAAAGTCCATTGGAGATAAGCCCGGTGATCTTGGTGGCCAATAATCTTACCAATCTCGTCCTATCACTTTGCCCCTAAACATCTGACTGAGACACTTCTTCACTTCTACCGTTTGGTGCAACGGTGCCTCGTCAAGCTGATGCCACAAATTTCATCAGAGGCAGATTATCCAAAACTTCAGACAACTGATTCATAGGGAAAGTTCTGTACATGTCTGCGTTCAAATTTTCTCTAAAAAAATGGTCCAATTAATTGGTTCTGTAATAAACCACACCACACATTTGTCTTGAATGAATATTGGTCACGGCATTCTATTACAAAATTTGGATTATTGTTGGACCACCAGCGACAATTTTGGGAACTAACTGTTCCGTTCGACGTAAAAGTTGCCTCGTCTGTCCATGAAATCCTGTATGGAAATGTGATATCATTTTCTCTCTCACCTTGGAACCAAAATGAAAATCCTGCTCGAATATCGAAATATCTTTCTTTAAGAGTGTGTATACCTTATTGGATTATGTGGTTTCTTGAAACGATTGTCCACAGAGCCAGTTTCTTTGAATGTTTTCAATATCCTTCCCACGGTACTGAAGTGAATATTTCTTCCTGGATGCCGGTGATTATCACCAAATAAAAGAACGATTTCCACTTTGTCTTGTGTGGATAACATTGTACATAAAACTTATTTGTGAATTATAAATGTAGGAAAATCTGCACACAAAACAACTCGCTTTATTAAACGCAATTATTTGACATTAACCAAAACTAAAAATTTGTTTCAAAAGCCTACTACGGGAAACTTTTATTTTGATTCGATCAATTGTACTATTTAAGGGAGGATTGGCGCGGTGGGTTAGCGTCCGACTCATGATCGAAAGGTCGTGAGTTCGATTCTCGGCCAGGGCAGAAATTTTTCTATTTAATTTGAGAGAATTAAATGTTAAATTTCGTAGCCGGGCCGAGGATGGTCCTCGACGATTCGCTGTTGCGTTCAAATTAACAGTGCTGCTCCTAGGTGGCGTATGGAGTTAGTAACAAGGCCTACCCAGAACACTATGAAATGATACATAAAAATACTCAACTTGTGACTGGCCGAATGACGAAATGTCAAAGCCATTTAAAAAAAAAAAAAAAAAAAAATTGTACTATTTTCTTTCCAAGATGTTGCATTAGTCTTATATTGTTTAAAATCACGAAATTTTATAACATGTTTAGTACAAATCGCTAGAACGACAGTCTTTTGAATAGTTATGAAACTGTAGGTCATTGTTTGGTTTATAGAAAAGTATGATATTTCGGGTTTGTTTGTAACTGAATTATTGGTCAGAAAAACAATCAAACTGGATGAAAATCTATTCAAAAAAGGAATACGAGTGTAATAAGAATGAAGAGAAATTCGTTTATTCGATTACTGACATATTAACGTCCATACTTTGGAAATCCGAATCAGTTTCACAATGAAATGAAAAAACTAGATGAACTTTGCAACAACAAAGACGAATTTCTGAAGGTGATTTTTTTTTCTGGTAACAGTCCAATGTGAGTATTTTCTGGGCAAGATATGATATTGAAGTCTTGTATTCATCAAAATTATGAAATTTGAATCATGTTTCGTTCGAATCGGTAGAGCGAAAGATTCGAAAAATTAAAAAAATTGGGAAAAAGTCGAAGTGACAGTAGAGAGTCCAAATTGGAAGAAAGGTATGAAATTGGAAACTGAGCAACTTTTTTCTTTGGCATTTTTCGAAATTTCTAAAAAAAAACTGATTTTTTGAGGATTTTCGAAAAAAATGTCAAATTTGACAGGTTTATGTGTGACATATATATATATATATATATATATAATATATATATATATATATATAATATATATATATATATAATATATATATATATATATCATAACAATCAACGTTGTGTTTTTAATATTATTTTTTTCTTCTGCTGAATAGAGAGGATAATATAACGAAGGATATCGATACAGAAAACTCACCCACACATGTATACAAACAAGAACAGTGGTCAGCGGAACTAACTCCCATACAAATTCGAACAATATGCTCGTTAGATGTGCGCTACTTCATATAATACTTTATTGGCGGTAATCCATCAAAGTTTACACTTCAGAGAGTGCATCAGATCCAAAACATTACCCTGCCTCCAATGTATACCGAATTCAATGAACTTTTATCGATTGTTACAGTCGGGGACATCTGTCGAGGATTTAAGGACGATATAGTAAAGATTAAAGGTTCATGTTTGCATTTTGTTGTCGATTTCATGTGTAGGGGTTGTTATTTGGGATATAAAGTGGATTGGATATTAGCGATATTCAGATATTCAAATAGGATTTCCGTGCTTATCTTCCGTCAACTAACAAAACTCTTGTTATTATAAAGGAACACGCATCTCAGAATTATCGAATAATTTGAAAAACATGTGAACCTCAATATTGGGTCTATGAAAAATGATAACTATATTGATATCGTTAACAATTTCTCACTTAATTGAGAGTGTATTTTATCCAATGGAATATGTCCGAATGTACTCAAGGGAGCGGTCCGCACACCAAACCATAAGAAAGAGACTGGAAAAATATTTATAACTACTTGAGCCTTTCCTTAATTCGCCAACTATTTATACAAAAACGAATACAAAATTATACTGAAAATTTTATACCAGTCATTTTCAACCAATCAGATGCTTTATTTCGACATTGTTACTATGGTAACCAGCAAATTTTCTGAAAATTTTTCATCCACATTAGCATGTAGACGTAAAATTAATAAGTGGAAATTTCCCGGCACGTGACAGCTATCATATAATTAGACAAAAATAATATTGAAATAATATTGACAATATTTTTTATTTACTGACTTTATAAGTTGGAAATATTACAACAATTTATTAAGGTGTACATTCTATAATATCATTAATTAATTTTAAGTTCTTCAAAAATTCCACATCTACCTCCTCTTTCCTAAGTGGTGAATAAAACACAAAACCGGTGTTTTTTTCAACAATATGCCTGTGTTTCATAAAATAAAACTAATTCTGAGACACCAGTTCATTTCTTTGAGTATTAGATTTGTGTCCAAAAGAAGGCACAGTATCACGCATAATGTTGCCAATCTCTTTGAATAAGTTTTCTTGCTCAGGATTTAATCCAGATTCTTCCACTAGGTATGTAACATATTTTACATTTTTATGGTACATTTTAATGTGCTGTGATTCTTTGCAAAAGGAACACAATTCATACGATTGAAAGTTAATTATAACTTTTTTACTAACTTATGATTGTATACAATGTTATGAGGAACTTATAATGGCACAAATAAAATATTGAATGACAGGAGTAGTGAATGTCAAATCCATGGCTAACTTTACAAAATATTTTTTTAACCGGCAACATACGTCAACAACATTCTATTTAGAATAAAGAATAAAATATCCCGATTTCCTGAATTATTTGAAAAACAAATTATTACCGCTGATATTAATTTTTCTTAGAATTAAACCTAAAAGAATATGAAAAATATTTGAGTTTATATGTATAGGTATAGTTACATATTTTTTGCTGTATATCACCTTTGTTTGTAGTCAATATTGACATTGCCCTGAAACCTAGCAAGAAAATTATATGAAATCAATTATTGTTAAATAATAATGAATCTGATATTATAAATTTTATTTTACTAGGGCACGGTAAAAATAAAAAAAAATAACCCGCAATACGAACATCCACTTTTATTTTTAATCAATATTGATATTTCCCTGAAACCCAGTAAGAAAATTATATGAAAACAATCAATTTTATATAAGAATTTATCTGATATTATATATTTTATTTCACTAGGGCACGGGAAAAATAAAAAAATATCTCCCGCAATACGAACGTATCCACTTCCATTTTTAGTCAATAATAACATTTCCCTGAAACATACTAAGAAAATTGTATGAAATCAATTAATTTCACATAATTGTTCATTTATTTTATTTTACTAGGGAACGGGGAAAATCAGAAAAAAATCTCCCCCAAAACTACCATTACACACAGCCTTCTATTCATTTGTGAATAACGTCAAAATAAATATTTACTTAATGTTTTCTATTTAAATATAATTCCGGTATAAAATTTTCTTACCGAATTCCCCGCGTGCTTGAATTAATTGCGGGAAATTTGTCTCGTACATGAATTCTTAAAGAAAATTATCCCTCGTCGCTTCGCGATAATTTTCAAAAAATTCATGTACTCAAAAAATTTCCGACAACAATTTATGCTCTAGGGAGATTATAAGCGACAATTCAACTCATGTATAAAAAATCGCATATACCACAGTGCAATTGTCAGTTTGACAGCGGCAAAAGTTAGCTGCAACTTTTACAGCTACAAATGCACTAGTGGTTTTTTCTCTTATTCATTTGTTTATCAATTATCGAGCTGTTGGTTGCCAAAATAAATAAAGTTTGCATTGATATGTTTCTAAATTTCTCATTAATTAAATTGTCCTGCCGAATTACACTCGATGTTTGTCTTGATATCGGATAAATTTGTGTTGTTCAAATTCTAAACTGTTTCCTTTAGCAATTTGACTCGAAAAACTGTCAACCTAAAAATAGTTGACAGTTTTTCTCGTCTAATTGCTAGGCAACAGTTTCTCATTAAACAACCCAAATTAACCCGATAAAATACAAACCTTTCGTGCAATTATAAGTGAAAAAATAACGAAATGAAAGTTGTGATTTAAAGAGAAAATATTTTGGAGGATGCAGAAATACGCAGAGATTCCCTCCAAAACCATATGCAGGTAGTCAGAGCAATATGTATATTGTGGAATGCCCCAAGGAACCATATAGAGACAATTCCATCTATATCAATATCGTGCTCACTCTTAATTCATGTGACGACCTTTAAAGTTTTGCTGATGATACTCCAGGACTTCATACAAGAGACATAGAAGGATTGAATACGTCCTATTTCAATTTGATAAGGCAGATGCTGTAATGATTTGTTGTCATAATTTTTTTAACACAATTGTTTTCCTCCATTGATATTAGAAAACTATATGTTTCGCGGATATGTTTAAAATTTTATCCCAGTATTCGTTTGTCTCGAACTCAATGAGGAAGCTGTTGTCCAGTGAAAGTTATTTTCGTGTATATAATGTTTGTTCATGTATTGAGTTTCATTTGCATCAAACTTGAATACACAAATTTTTGGTACGAGTCCCTTTTTCAATTCACTGGAAATGTTTCAATTATTGCTTATTGTTTCTAATTGTTCTTTTTTCTTTTCTAAATATCTTCAACTCACAAAAACCCAACCCACAGAGCCCTCAAGATGAACGTAATCAAATTCGAAACGTTGGCACAAAATACTATTCTTTTTTTCCTAAAACAAACTGATTGCCCAACAAATATTATTATAGGGAATATTGTTTTCGACAGTATACTTTCAGAAATAATTACCTACGCCAGTTGTTTCTCTTGAAATCATAATATAAAACGTTTCAACTAACACTAAGTGAGGATGATCCAACTCCAAGATTGCATAAGTACCCATTTTCCCAACAGATTCCATACCGTATCTCCAATTAAAGTGGACTTTTCATCCTACCCACTCAACCATATGAATTTATGGCCGATACTCTCGAAGGTACTGCAGAAAGCATCAATAAAACTCTGGCTCTGCTTCGTACTATGCCCCCATGAATTTCGATCTGAATTGACGGAGATATTGACTCAAGTTATCAACGAAATTTAATTATATGCACTTACTGTGGTAAACTGGTTGTGTAAGTAGTCAGGTGATGCTGTCGTCACGAGAGATTTTCATCAAGAGACTTGATCAAAACAATAGGCCAACCAATAGAGATTTTCTCGTGACAAAAATAGTACCAGGTATAACGGGATTTTCTGGGGCCAGAAAATCGACGGCTAAAACTTCTTCTGGAAGGGTAAATTACTCATGGCGCCAAAGTACTATACAGGAAATATGTTACTCTCTCAACTTTAAATCTCGGGCGCTAGATTTCATAGTGGTTTACTCCGCGCACTAGGGTAGCAACAGATACGGTAGAATCTGGTATTTTCATACTATTTTACTCTTCAAAAGACTGTAGACTTTTATTACAATATTTGATACTGGATACCGGTTGTATTTATGTCCACAGAGAGACAGACAAAGCCGTTCTCACACTAGCAGACAGACACTACCTTCCACAGTGAATGCAGCGAGAAAAAAGTATTGAATTGACTGGTACATTCAAATTTTGGTTATGGCAATTCCACAAAATGGTTTAGATATATTTCGTTTTACAGAACATAGTTGTCGGTCTGACAAACTTAGATAGACATAGGTACGATACATAACAATATTTTTACTGCGAGTGAGTTGGTATTATCACAATAATATGTAGATACTAGCAAACTGAATCCTAGAACAGGTATGTTGCTCGTGAATCGGTATTACCCTAACACTTTTGAAAATAATATCTCCAATAATACGGTTACGGGGAGAACTCAGAAAGTGACTTTTATAGGTTATGGTAACTAAATTTTCCTTCCGAATTGAATCCACATTAATATCGATAAATGATTACCACGTTCCACTCGGTTATTCGCTTTACGCCCACAAAAGTTTGACATGTGAAGTTGGCGAACCACCTCTAGAACACCGAAGGAAACAACTACGCCGCCAGGATAGCTTCGCTCAACAACATACCAACATACAAAAACACAATCACAAGGCGATTTCTCTCGGCATACGAACGACCAAGGACTGATCCACCTTTCTATGAGAGAATTCGAAGATATCTAAGTTCACTCCAAATCCATGAATTTCCCCCCCTATATCCCATGAATATAGATACTTTCCCTCCCTGGATGATAAATCAACCAACCAAAAACACCAACCTCTGTGAATTTGAAAAGAAAGAAACAAACACGCAAATCATCATACAAAATTTCCGAAAAATCATCAACCAGTATCACGATTTCATGGAAATATATACAGATTCCTCCAAAACGAACCACGGAGTAGGAGCCGCAGTAGTAACACCTTTTACAACATCAACATATAAACTTCCGGAATATACAACAATTCTCACGGGGGGACTCTTTGCGATCCTCCAGGCAGCACGTTTCGCAAACTCATGTAATAATAACAAAAAGTTCATAATTATATCAGACTCCCTAAGTTCACTACAACTATTACGTCGCACGTATGTCTCTCACTCGATAGGCAGTTTAATCAAAAGGGAATTCCACAACATCCAAATATCAGATAAACAAGTGGTACTTCTCTGGGTCCCGTCACACATAGGAATCGCTGGAAACGAAACAGCTGACGTGAGTTCACGAGAAGCAATTTATAATGCGAACCAGGTAGCATCAAAGTTCACACCTTCGATAGAAATGAAATCATATTTCAAAAACAAGCTACTGGACATCTGGAATACCCAGTGGCAAAACTCCGAGAAATCAAACTGAACGTTGGACCATGGCAAAACACATTGATGAACAGAAGAGAACAAGTGTTAATGACTCGACTACGCTTAGGACACACAAGACTCACCTATGAATTCTTAATATCTGGTCAAAATGAACCGTTATGTGATATTTGTGAAGTTCAGTTATTAGTGAAACGTATTATAGTGCAATGTCCCATGTTACAGATCCAAAGAGACACGTTTCATATATCCCATGACTTTAAGGAAATGTTAGATTATAGTAATAGTAGCAATATCATAATGTTCTTGAATAATTTGAATCTTAGCAACAAACTATGACTGTAACTCATCAACTACACCGCCAATGACCCAAAGGGTTGAAGCGGTTATTTTGTAAATGAAAAAAAATTGTGCCACTACTGTGCAGTAATTACTGAAAATTTATATATATTGTGCATTCTTGTAAAAAATTCATCAATGCTTCGAAAAAATACAATTTTGGCTGGTTATTTTCTAACAAGAATAAATGACTCAAAGCGTTTACCTTCTGAGATTGTAGAATTGGGGTAGAATGTCGTTGCTGATCGGCTGCCAAAGAGATCTATACACATTTTGAAAATAAAGTATGATCAGTATGGAGGTTGGTGAAGACTGGCTAGACGCTGCGATGTCACACAATCAAAAATTACACAAGTAAGCCCTTCACCACATTTGGGGGAAAGTGGGGGAATTGAGAACACTCAACTTCCAACGCTAAAAAATAATAGAAAAAAGTCACAGACATAATCACTGCAACATGAACTTTGCAACATGAACTCTGCTTATCTATCTACTCATAAGTAAAAAAAACTCAAAAATCAACGTTTCATCAGAAATATAAACGAAAACGAAAAACCTTGCCGTTGAGATCATCCCACGGGGAAAATGGGAACGGTAGGGGGTAATTAGGAATGACACAATTGAATCTTCATAATAAATTACAATTTCTTTGTGTTGCACATATCACACACGTAACCTTCACTTGTCTCGCCGGTAGTACATTTTTCATATACCCATAGTTTACACATGGCGCAAATGATCCAATCTTCTGTCGGTGGGGATTCATACTTTTCGTTGCACATTGAACTTTTCTTCGTTTTCATTTCCGTGTAAAACCTTCTTCAAATTTCTGACTCCTCTACCCTTGACTCGTGGCTTCCTTTGTATGGTTTTAATGT
Organism: Gonioctena quinquepunctata; assembly: GCA_018342105.1. Taxonomy (NCBI): domain Eukaryota; kingdom Metazoa; phylum Arthropoda; class Insecta; order Coleoptera; family Chrysomelidae; genus Gonioctena; species Gonioctena quinquepunctata. The sequence continues at coordinate 138,935 of JAFIRS010002718.1, forward strand.
TCTCCTCTGGTTTTTTGGTTGGAAATTTTTTTTGTAGCAAACCTCTCACTTTGTCTTTTCTGTTTTTTCTCTAGTTGAATTTTTATTGGTGTGCTGGATAAAATCTGAGAATGCTTCTTATTTTGTCGCTCAGAAGTGGTACCCGTTTTAGGAACGACAGGCACATTGATAATTTTGGCAAGAGGCACAGAAGTGGATAAAGGAGTATTGATTAATTTTTGCAGTCAGCTGTCTTTTCAATGAAATTATGGCTGGCTATCAGGAATGTTACAGATTTCTGTCTATTATTGCAGATATTGATGGTAACGCTCAAATCGTTGTCATTTTCAGGAATAGAAGTGACATCCTGTGTTGGTGTTTGACTCTGGTTGACAGTGTTAACGGACTGATTCGAACTTTGCTTGGCTGCAGTTTCGTGAACATCACATTCTTGAGTCTGACTGGTGTGGGATTGATCAAATAGCGTATTCTCAAAGCTGTCTCTGAATTTGTCAGGATCAGAACGATGAATTCCAAACGGCTCTAAATCTACTGACAGCCTTGCTTATGTTAGCTGTTTTGTTGTACAGCTTTGTAAAAAGTTCTCCAAGCCCGTATTGGCTTATTCGTTTGCCAGAATTGTTAACTATGTAGAGCTCTATATTGTATGCCATATTCAGTGAACCGATAGGTCAATCGATAGAGATTTTCTGCTCTATTGATTCTGACAAAAATACTAGCAGGAAACCGGGTGTGCTATCATACGGAAGAGGTCCGTAGTTATATCCTGTTATGTTTCCCACTCTCAACTGTCATTGCTGAATTTGTTATAAACATGTAAAAGCATTTTTTGTTTTTTTTGGTTTTTGACTTGTAACTTGAAAACTAATAGAGCAATCTGGATACTTTCAATGGACAAATTGTAGAGAATCTGAATGCAAACAAAATAGTTCCAGCACAATTCAATCGGATTATTAGTAACGGAGGAAAACCGAAAAAGTCCACCACTTTTCAAGTTGTAGTGCAAACTTTCCACGAAAAAGTAGTGATTAATATGTACTTTATGTATGGAAAACTCAGGCGCTGTCGGATCATTAGTTTTGGCATAATTGCAATCTGCATTTTTTAATGCACTTTATTGCAGCAGAACTGGATGCGTCATAGGTGGTCCGATTTCAATTTTTCAAGAAGATTTCGAGAGTAGAAGTATAGTACTACAAAATGTATATTATCATTTTGCGTAAAAATGCTGCAAAACAGGTGAAAAATACTTGCAAACATGGTCGAAAATGGGCGAGTGCGTGGAAGCGGCTGAGTAGTGGGGTTAGGGCAGCAGACGCAGGGAAGCGTAGGTATAGCAATAGGCTGCGCCTGTTATGAATCTGCTGCTCTACCCCCACTCCTGAACCGCTTTTATGCACTCGCCTGTTTTCGGCCATGTTTGCAAGTTCTTCTCACCTATTTCGCAGCATTTTAACGCAAAATGAAATTAGTCATTTTGTAGTACTATACTTTGACTTTGAATGACTCTCAGAAAAATTGAAATCGGACCACCTAAAATTGCAATTATGCCAAAACTAATAATTCATCAGAGCCTGAGTTTTTCACATATGAAGTACATATCAATCATCACTATTTCGTGAAGAGACTGCTTCAAAGCTTGAAAAATAGTGGTGTAAGGAATTGAAAAAAAGCAGGTTTTTTCCGGTTCTTCCGGTTTTTCTCCCTTACTAATAATCCAATCGAGTTGTGCTGAGGCTCATTTTCTCTGCATTTTGATTCTCTACAATTCGTATAATAATAATAATCATTTATCAACCACTTTGGTACATCAGAGTACATATGGTAGGTCAGATGAAAGGTAAACAAATACATTAAACAACATAAAAAGAATCACAGCTTTACATACAGAATTATGAAGGAAGTACATAAAATTGAATAAATAATTAAAAAGTATCATTCATACTCTTGCAAAGTATAGTAGCACTTGTCAATCAATAAATATTCAACTCTATTACAAAAAATGTTGTCACTTTGAGAATTCATTATCTCATTCGGCAATTTGTTGTAGAGAGACAAACCATTGTAAGCCGAGGAGCTTTTGTATTTAGAAGTTTTATGTTTTGGCATCCGCAGCCGAATCTTGTACTATATGTATGAGTTGAAGCAATCGTTTCGAAGAACACGAGGTTATTTCTTGCAAATTTAACAGATTTAAAAATATGAATACATGGAACAGTTAACAGTTTTTCTCTCATAAAAACCGGTTTGCAACTATCTCGATAGTCCATGTCGAAGATGAGTCTCAAAATACGCTTTTGGCCCACAAAAACTCAACTCAAGTCTGTACCGCGCCCCCATGCCATTATGTTGAGTGATATATGTGAAAATGCCATTGCAAAATAAATGCTTAATAACCTTTCTTTTGTTATACGGGATTTCATTCGTTTGATTGCAAAGAATGCTGAATTGATTTTATTGCAAACACTATTGATGTGCTGATCAAAATTCAACGTTTGTCTAATAGAGTTCCCAAAAACCTTACTTCCTGTGACATAACTATTTCCTCACTGAAGACTATTTCTTTTGGTATATTATCTTTCCTATTGAAAAATTCCATAGATACTGACTTCTCAGGGTTCAGAATGAGTCTGTTTCGGTCACACCAAGATGCAAAAGTATCAATGATGTTGGTAACCTTAACAAGTAAATTGCATATATCGTACAGGGTTGGATACTGATATTATTGAGTCTAGTTCTGAATTCATTTATATTACTATCATGTACTTGCCGTTTCAATATTTTAACGAGTGGTTCTTTGTCTGATTTTATTTTTTTAATTTCACATTTTGGATCCTTAAGAGTACCTATATGTGACAGGTGATCAGCAATATTAGGTTGTATTAATTGACAGTAAAAAGTTTGATCAGAAAAAAAAGTCACCATATAGTCAATACAAGTGCGACTCGTATGACCGTTCGCATTGGTAAAAATTCTTGTTGGACTGCCTATATTGACATTAAATTTGAATGAGTTGAAAAGATCCATAAAAAAGTTTGTATTTGTATTTTTCGACAGAAAGTCAATATTAAAGTCTCCACATAAGATAATATTGGGAGACTTTGCCTCAGCAATTTTTAGTGCCTGTAATAGACAATCAAAAAAAAATATTAACATTGTTATTGGGAGCTCTATAAGCAGTTATTATAACAACTTTAGACAAGTTCACTTTGTAGCAAATAGCACATATTTCAACTTGACATTCGCTAGATAATTTTCTTATTGGTACAATTTCATTGAAGTTAATACAGCTCATAACAAGAATACAAAAGCCGCTTCGGATATGCTCTTCTCTACAAAAAATTGATGCCATATAATACTCTTTGAAATAAACATCCCTCAAAAAATCATGAGTTAACCAATGTTCAGATAAACACACAATGTCTATTTCATTGTTACACAAAAATAGCTCAATTGAGTCCAAATTATTTAATAATCCACGAACAATGATATGGCTCACTTTAGTAGAGCCCAATTGTTGATAAGTTAGTGGATCATTGCTGACTGGTATCAAAGGTCTGGAGCTACTTGGGAGAGTCTGGGATATAAAAAAACTCTTTTATGAATGGAATTCAGTGCTTCCATGTTTTGATCCAAATCATGTATTTCCGAGAATAATGTTTGAATATTATCTTCTGCGATAGCTACAGGCAAGGGAAAATGTAGTTCCTGGACTGCAGCAGGCACGGAGATGTCACAGGTTGGAATAAATGTTAACGTTTTGTACGAAAGTTGGTTGTGAAAAATGGAATCCACTATACCGGAAACCGCTTTGAAAGTGTTGAACTTTCTTAGTTGACCCTTATTAATATCTACAAAACAAAATTTACCTTCACAACATGCATTAAATTTGTACAAAAACTCATATATTGAACTTATAGATAAATTCATTTTTTGGGTTGTCTTTGAAAATATACGGAACAGATGCAAAACTAAGATTGGTATGAGCACATTGCTTGAGTTTGTCACAAATGTTTCTGAAAGACGGTCCTTTATTTTTAGCAATATCATTTCGTCCACCTACTATTGACATGATCTTGAAAACTAAAATTACTTGCCAAAGTTTCCATATTTTCTATCACTTGATGCAAAAGTGCACCCGGTTTCTTCACTGAAAAAATTTCATAGAGATTTTTGTCCAGACATCTCTTGAGTTGGGAAGACACCTCTGTATCATCCGTTAATAACAGAATTTGTCTCTTAGTGAGGGTACCGTGATTGATAGGAGTAGAAGTATTACCAGTTGAATTATTTGTGCTACCCTCTATACCTGGTTCGTTATATTGCAATTGTTTAGGCACGTTAACTTCACTAAGCGATGTTGGTGTGACTAATGTATCGTTGGAATTATTATTGATAGCCTGAGGCTCAGATGTTACCTTCACCTAATTAACAGACACGCCACTGGTCAATTGCTCAAAATTTGTAGAAGTTGATGCATTTCTTGTACAGAAACCTGTCTGTGTTTCTTCATTACTAGTCTGTATATTTATTTTAACTTTAGCGTTTTTGTTTAGAAATTCAATCTGTTCCTTCAAATCGTCGATAATTTTTTGCTGTTTTTTATTAAGTCAGACAGCTCTTCTTCAGTTTTCATAGCATCCTGCATGAACGCGTTTTCATCCAATTTTAGTATTTCGATATATTTTGATTTCAAGTCGCTATCTTCTACCAGTTCACTTATAGTTTTTTCTAGGATACTTTTATTACTATCCTCGCCACTGCAATCACTGTTTATAAGATCTTTGCAAAACAGTTAATTTGATTATCTTTGACAAAACGGATTTGGTTTTTAAAACGTGGTAGACAACACTTATGAAAAACACTGGAACAATCAATACATACGAAATGTATAAATGATTTACTTTTACAACATTTGAAGCTAGCCATTATATTGAGTTCTATACTCTACGCACAACCAACAACTGAATCGGGGTTGCATTATCAGTTCTCAAGTTACAAGTCAAAAACGATGAAAAAATTAATAAAATGCTTTCAAACGTTTATAACAAATTTGGCAATGACAGTTTGGAGTAGGAAACAAACAGGATATCGTATGATGGCACAGTCTGTTTTCTAGTAGTATTTTTGTCACGAAAATATCTCTATTGATTGGTCTACGAAGATTCTAACAAGAAAAGAACTTGTAAGTTGTGTTCTCGAAAAAGCTTGTATGCTCCCATGCAGATATGACTTTCGTGATTGTGAGTATTAATGATGGTTCTTCTTTGGTAGTTTTCACAAGAGAAATGGAGTGTCGCAAGTAGTCAAGAAATATGGACCCATTTATCCAACCGGAATCAGAAACCGTGGTAATCATGTCGCTGTTACAGCCTTCAACTAACAGTTCGTTCATTCTCTTTCTTTTGAAGATAACTATGGGAAGTACATATGTCACTAGCGCTGACAGCACAAACCATTGTTGTTGTGACACTGCGTCCTCTGCCCGTCGCTTTTGCTATCAGTTTTAATCGTTTTAGAGCAAAAATCTTGTAATTTTTTTGAACTGTGCTAATGCCGGTTTCATCAATATTGTAAATACCATGATCAGGTATATTGTGTTTTGTTTGGATCTTTTCAGTTGATCAAAAAGCAGATTCACTGAGGTGGTGTTAAAAGCTGTATTCTATTAAGTGAAGTAGCTCTGGAATCCGTAAGCTGATGGATGGATGTTGAGACAGAAAGCCAGAGTACCAGTCTCTGCCTGCCAGCTGGGTTTCTTTGTTAAAATTGTGTTTCAGGTTGTTGGATTCAGCAAATCTAAAAGCAATTCTACGTAATGAATTCAGTGTTATGTTATTGCAGCAATCAAGTATGTATTTTTCCTCCTGGTCTTCTTGTTCTTTATTGAATACAGTGTACCGACCTTTTTTTGAGGTCTTGAATTCGTTTTGTTTAGTTGTTTGTTTAATGTTGTTTTTGGTACTGAGTATTTGGTAGAGCAGCTTGGCCCAATGTGAGCTCTCTACTTTTGACATCTTCGATTGCATGGCGAAGATCTTCAATTTGATATTTTGGTTCATCTTTCGTATGTAATTTCGGGCATCTAAAACAATGTATAACGCAAGGGGTAATTGGAAATTGAATGATCGGTGAAATATATCAAAATATATTGAAAGTCTTGTTGTGATGACGGGACCAATAGGTAGTATTTCTGTTGAAATCTACCTCAAATACGGGATTCTTACTGAAGAAAATAAATAAATTTTATATCAAGTAATTGAATTATTGAATGATTTATTGTTTTTTTACAAATCATCAGACAAAAAGTGTACAAGGCAAATAGTGGGTGATAAATGTAACTATTTCTGAAGTTGCCGCATGTCAAATAATATACTGAGCAGTGCTCTAGAAGAACTTCAACTTCACATGAGGACTTGCCGTTGATCTTCTCACTGCAAACGCCATTGTTGCCAGAAGAGTACATTCGCACAATGATTATTAAGATTCATAAAACACTAATTGCTATGATACGGATGTTCTTGGAGAAAATACATCAGTGGTATCTTCAACCGTTGTTAATATATTGGTACTGAAAATGTTGGAAAGAACCAATCTCTCTAATTAATAATTGCGTACAAAATTTCACCATAAATTTTTTAATGTTTCACATAAATAACTAATTTGTTGTTTATTGTCTAATTTAACCAATACTGAGTACCATGATGGCCTTTAAAGTACTAATTCCAAGAACATATATAATTTTGCAATGAAAAATGTGACATATCAGACAAATTATAAAATTGAAAGAAAAAAAACATCCCCAAGCAGGATTCGAACCCACGAGGATTGTTTTTTCTTTAATTTAATAATTTGTCTGATATGTCCCAATTTTTCATTTCATGTATTTCTCACAGACGTAATTTTCCACTTCATGAGGTAATTATGCGAAAGTAGTGAGGTACCTACATATTTCTCTGATGATTTCTCATGCTTTGGAAGGTAACAAACTCTAAAAATGTACAGATTTATCAACGTTTCAAGAATAGCCGATTTAAAAATGAATGACCTTTGTATATGTACTGTCCGCTAACCTATCGCCAACAGGAGAGCCGGTGGTATCAAGATATCGCAAACCGAAATCATAAATCGCTCAAACAAGTCGCAGATCCCGCAGTTCGGTTCACGCATCAATGGTCGCCCACTTTTTAGTGTTTACTAACGATGTGAGCTGAATTTCAACCGCTCTTCACTATAATCCTGGACAATTTAATACGTTGGTTGGACCTACTTTCATATGTCGCCCGATACTCAATGATGTGTGTGATGTTTCTTCATTTTGGGCGATGCGGTGCGATTTTTACAAGCTTTTATTCAGTTTCACCTGTCCCGTTGTTTGTCATCAAATCTTGCAAGTTAAATTCGATTAAAGTGAAATTTGGCAGGTGTTCATAGTTCCCGTGACAATGCATATGCATTTGTTAGAGAAAAAGAACAAAATGGCAGCTCCAAGATGGCGGACGAGATTTGTGAAAATTGGTATGGGGGGGTTTTCAGGTCGAAGATTATGAATTTTTGACAAAATTCATAAAATCAAAATGGCGGCTTCAAGATGTCCGATGATTTCTGTGATTATGGTCCGATTCAATTCAAAATTGGTATGTGGGGGTTTTCGGGATCGGAGATTATGAATTTAGTCAAAGATTATTGATTTTTTGTCAAAATTCATCAATTGAAGATGGCAGCTCCAGGATGACAACCGAGTTAATTTCTAGATGGTCTCTTCGTTGAAGAACTAGATAGCTCAGAACTTACAGAAAAAAGGCCTCATCAAAAGACTTTAACAAAAATGCATAGATTAAGGCGTACTTACTAAAAAGCACAAAATAATATAATTAATAAAAACACCTTTCAAAAACAAGCTTTCATTCAAATACCCTAAACAGTACAAAATAATTGCTTTGGATGTGTGACGTAGGTTATTTCGTGAGTTATAGATTCAAAAGCTTGTCGCATCTATATTCGAAATGAAAACTTAGCCCGACAATCTTTTGAATCTATAACTCACGGAATAACCTACGTCACATATCCAAAGCAATTATTTTGTACTTTTTAGGGTATTTGAATAAAACCTTGTATTTAAAAAGGTTTTTTTATCAATTATTTTATTTTCTTATGGGAGCTATGTCAATTATGTATCTGTTTCTTCACAATTTTCCGGAGGCACTGCAACCTCATGGGCATATCGAGTTTCTCCGCATTTTTTGCATCGCTTGCCTCTATTTTGACGCCCTTCGAAAAATATGTTGATCATCAATGAGTCGAGGGTCCTTTTTTTACTATCTGGCGTTCATAGTTTTTCACATTTTCAGAGGAGGTGCATACATAAGAGACTAGCGAGTATCGCGGTAGTGAAATTCCCGTTTTTTTCTCTTGAAAACTTTTTCAGGGCCATAACGACCAGAAAAACGCATATCCATCGTACGAATCGTGAGTTATGGTTTTGAGTTCATACAAAAATCGCATAAAAAAAGCACTTTCCTGAATTGTCTAATTTTCCAGGAAACTTTTCCAATTTTGATTTCCTTAAAAACCTTATTACTAACATTTCAAAAAAATAGCCAAATCGGTGCAGCCGTTCTCTAGTAAAGCGCTCAGCAACACAATTTGACATTCTTTTTTATTATACAGAGTGGCCATTGAAAACGAAACAGCGGCTCTGTAGGTGAATTTAATTGCAATGATAGCTTCAAACAACGCTATGGTATGGTATCGCTAAGCATATATACAACGACGAGGAGTCACTAGAGGCCGAATCAAACCACATCAGAGAGGACCTTCACCGGAATGGATACTACAAGTAACTCCTAGGAGAAGTATTGAAACAACTCCAGAGAACAAGGACATCTGAAGAGCAACAAAGCACAGTGATCTGCCTTCCGTACATCAGAGGTGTTTCCGAAAAATCAGAAGGATCGGAAACAAGTTCAACATCAAGAACTGCTTCCAATCCGGCAGTACTTACGGAGTTTCCTCAACAAGACCATTCCTGACAACAAAAATGAAATCAGTAAGTATAGCATTTATGAAGTTCCACGTGAATGCGGAGATTCCTACATTGGAGATACAAAAAGAGGCCGTTAAGGGTAAGATTGGATGAGCACAAGAAATGGACTCAACGTAGAGAAACTCAAAATCGGGAACTGCTGACAACGCCTGGACTGAGCACCATCGAATTCTATGGGACGACGCACGTGTTCTGAAAAGAGAGGAGCAGTGGTTCAAACGAAAGTTCAAAGAGGCCGCCTACATCGAAGCCAATAACGCCTTTAGTCAACCAAGCGTTGAGATAAAAAATGTATGGAAACCACTAATTGCTCTTTCTGGCGGACTGCAAAGGCGCGAAACTTCACGCACCACCACACCGCGCGAAATTACACGTACCACTGCACATGGCGGAATTACAGGCACCATTGCACCGACAGACATATAAATTGGTAAGTAGCACCTAAACTTGTCACATTCCAGATACCATTCAAAACGTGAAAATCTTTTAAATCCATCAAGACGATGGACTTCCGAAACGAGAGTAATCATGTTAGAGGATGCTATCTTATTATTCCAACACTATTTTCATAAAACATTTCCATTTCAATTTGACTGCTCATATAATTTTTCATTAGATGAATAATGTATTGCTAGAAAATTTGTTTTATATTTCTTGTTTTTCTATTGCTGGATTTTTAACAATGGATGTTTGTAGTGTATGATTGCAGGTGATGTCTCCCAAATAAACTAATGATGATTGTCCATAAACTTCACTCGAAAACCTACCCTGCAGTTATTTTCAGGCTATAGCCTTGGATCTGATAGTTCGAAGTGGCCTACTGCTTGGATTTTCAGTTTTTTGAGAAATATTTCCCATCTGTTGAATATCCCAATGATTTGTTTCGAAACGTAAGATTACCTGTACGACCTCAACAACGACATTGTAAAGTTGATAATAAAAAAAAATCAGTCAATTAAACTGTGCGCTTGTTTAAATTCCAAGAAAACGATCAATGGGCCATAAAATTATATTGAATACAGTGGTTTGTATTAACTTCTTGGTATTTACTTGTTAAGGAAACATCCACATGAAATGACAGCGATAAATAAGATACTAAGGGGTATTTACAATGCAAAATTCGATTAATTGACTTTTTATTGGGAGATCATTATTAGCAATATATTTATGATAATGAAATTAATGTTCTTCTGAAGGTGGAGTAGTAGTCGATCACGTTTAGTTGCAAGAACATGGAAGCAATACTTTTCCATCCTTTTAACATCGTTTGAACATGATCGATATTTTTTTTACCGACGTGAGTTAGATATCTTCTCTGCATACAGAAATACTTAGATAAGCTTCATGATTTTCTGAAATTGATATAATTATATAAAGCACTAACTGGTACCTTAATGAAAGATAAGTGCCATGTGAAGCGGAATGAATAGAAAAATCGAATTAAACGGTTATCTTCACATAAAGGATTCAATATAAAATTGAACCAGAAAATGGTAGATCTCAGGTGAAAAACAACTACTTTCCTGGCAAATACCACGCAGAACGTTGAATGATATTCACCTGAAAATCCATGCATACTTCCATATAATATCAATGGACATTGAATGCAAATGTTTCTTTCTGATAAGCTCGATTATGTTTAATTTATGTCGTGTTCACCTAACAATCCGCATACCGGTTTCAGGCTTCTTGGCCCTCATCACCTTTCTGTCACTAGGTACCGCCAGTTAAAGTTTATCTTTTCCGGGGTTCCTATAGGTGTTACAAGCACGATGATGGTTTGTTTACGTTGTGTCTCTCACTTCAGCCAGAGTTCTTTGGACCTTTGGCTGGTTGACTACTCCGTACAGATTGTTAGGTGAACACGACATAAATTAAACATAATCGAGCTTATCAGAAAGAAATTTTGCTTCAATGTCATTGATATTATATGGAAGTATGCATGATTTTCAGGTGAATATCATTCAACGTTCTGCGTGGTATTTGCCAGGAAAGTAGTTGTTTTTCACCTGAGATCTACCATTTTCTGGTTCAATTTTATATTGAATCCTTTATGTGAAGAAAACCGTTTAATTCCGTTCTTTTCAATACAAATATTGGACCTACCAAAACAATAACCAGGTGCCGTATCTGGCATACCATATATGATCTGAGGTCACAATAATTACATTCAATGAAAGGATGGAATGATATACAGAGTGATGAAATAAACTAACCAGAACTATCAAAAATAATTTATGTTATATAACAATAAATAATTGAAGTAGATAATCATATTATTTAACAATTAATAAATGAAGTAAGGTGGGTAAGTAAGTATTTTGGAGGTAATCAAAAATTGAATAGATAGTAATGAGTAGATTAGAGCCACAAATAATTGAAAAATAAAAACTTTTTAACAAAAAATTGAACCGACGAAAAACGGAACTGCAAAGCATAAAATAAAATAAACCTTCTTAGTCTTATAACTAAGCTCCTAAACTAATGTTGGTAACTAATTTTGAGTCGGCGGCGCCAAACAAACAAGCATATGAGTTAGGTAAAGCGTAAAATGATCGCATCGAGAAGCGCGGTGACATTTTGATAATTTTTTTGAAGTAATTTAATGATCTTTGTTGTCTGTTTGTTTGGCGCCGACTCGAAATTATTTACTTACATTAGTTTAGGAGCTTAGTTATTGAGACTAAGAAGGTTAATTTTATTTCTTGTTTTTCAGTTCCGTTTTTCGTCGGTTTAATTTTTTATTGAAAAGTTTTTATTTTTACATTTTTTGTGGCTGAAATCTACTAATTACTACCTTTTCAATTTTTGAATACTTTCAAAATACTTACTTAAATGACAAGAAATGTCAGTACGACAACGAACATCATTGTTCAGTGATAAATATTCTCATTTAGTTTTCGGTTTTACTAGTGAATAGGTACCACGTGAACTGTCTCTAAAATGATCAATTCTCGTCCTTTGGAAGAAAAAATCGAAACGATTTTTATTTACGGTGCGACGCGTAACTTTCACGAAACCGAAAGAACTTTTAATGGTCGTTTCCCAAATCGTCCTATCTGTAGAAAATATTTAAGGGAACTTGTAACCAAATTTACAACTACCAGTAGTGTACAGAACAAAAAGCCCCCAGGTCATCCGTCCATTCCGGAAGAACAGCAAGTTCAAATAATTGATGAGATGATAGTAAATCCTCAACAGTCTATTTCCTCCGTCGCGAATGTTTGTGAGGTGTGTCCTTCTACTGTGTGGAGACTTTTGAAGAGGAATGAGTATCATCCATACAAAATTAAAATGGTACACAAGTTACCTGAAGATGACCCTGATCGAAGAACAGAATCCTGCGAAATTATGACGGAAACCATTGCAAGGCATCCTACCTATCTCCACAATATTTGTTTCAGTGACGAATCTACATTTTATCTCAACGGCAAGATTCACAGACAAAATTGCCGTTATTGGAGTGACACCAACCCTCACATTTTTCGGGAAACTCATACTCAATATTAAGAAAAAATTAACGTCTGGGCAGGAATATTGGGAAAGCATATTGTAGGACCTCTATTTATTGAACGAAATTTGATAGGGGAACTGTAGTTGAATATGCTGGAAAATACTGTTGACCCTCTAATCACCGAAATCGTCGAAGCGAATCCCAATGAATTAGATATGGATATTGCATTCCAACAAGATGGAGCACCACCACATTACTACGGACAAGTAAGAAACTATTTGGATAATACTTTCCCCGGTCGTTGGATTGGCCGTCGAGGTCCTACGGAATGGCCAGCCCGCTCGCCAGATTTGACACCTGTAGACTTTTTTTTATAGGGCTATTTGAAGCAGAAGGTGTACGAAACTGAACCTGCTTCCAATATTGGATATACTGCAGAGAATAAAAAATATTTGTAGAAATATCGACGTTACTGTGTTCGAAAATGTTCGGTGTGAAATATCGGATAGGCTGTTCTTATGTCAAGTAGTTCAAGGCAACCATTTCGAGCAGCTTCTGAACTGAACTCAGCTTATCTCCTCAAATTATGAAGTTAAACGTCGATGTATTCAGGCAATTATTAAATGTTCCGCCATTTTGCAGCAGGTGAAGACATTGACTTTATATTCTACGGTTGTGAAGTATTCGCCAGGAGCTTCAAAAGGATGCATCACAAGACCCCCCTTTCAATTTTTTTTTTCTCTGTTGTGCCCAGTCGCCACCTTGAAAGTTTAATCTGTCAATTTTACTCCAAAATATAGTATTCATGCATCAATTCCATTATCCCAGGTTAAATTTTTTTGAGTTGACCCGTTCAAAAAATTAAGAAAAGCACTGTATATATATATATATATATATATAAACAGTGGGGAATAACGGGGATCTTCAGTCAGCACAAATGTTGAACTATGAAAAATTTTTTAATTTTAAATTTTTCAGGGTCAGTAATCTGAGTGGTTGATTAATGAACATTAACTTTAAAAAAACGTAAAATATGTAAATATTTGTCGGAATGGTGTTATATCTTTAAAGAGTTTTTCATAGTTCAACATTTGTGCTGACTGAAGATCCCCGTTATTCCCCACTGTTCATACCAATATATATATATATATATATATATATATATATATATATATAAGGGGGGATTGGCGCGGTGGGTTAGCGTCCGACTCATGATCGAAAGGTCGTGAGTTCGATTCTCGGCCAGGGCAGAAATTTTTCTATTTAATTTGAGAGAATTAAATGTTAAATTTCGGAGCCGGGCCGAGGATGGTCCTCGACGATTCGCTGTTGCGTTCAAATTAACAGTGCTGCTCCTAGGTGGCGTATGGAGTTAGTAACAAGGCCTACCCAGAACACTATGAAATGACACATAAAAATACTCAACTTGTGACTGGCCGAATGACGAAATGTCAAAGCCATTGAAAAAAAAATATATATATATATATATATATATATATATATATATATATATATATATATTCATATACTCAAGCAGCCAACGATCAAGGTTTCCCTTATTTGAGTTACTTCAATTTATTTGCATCAGATAAATATGTGTGATATTGATGTATTGCAATTAGTTGAGCAAATAAATTATAATAATTATTGTTATCATCTCATTTGAAAACAAAACGCAACTCTATTTGCAAAATCCGACCTTACAATTCTTGATCTAGATTCAGATGATAAGGGTGAAACTTATGTTCAAATATATTTTTGTCATAACACTTTGTGAAATATCCTTTCGCTGATATTTCCCCAGTGCTCAAGTGAGGATTTTCCGGTAGCATCAATAATACTCATTTTCCTCAATGATCAGACCACCAACACTTTTTTTTCGTATAAGAAATACTACCGTGAGTTCAATCCGATCTATTATCTTTTGGAATGAAGAAGTTCTTGCTTCTGGGTATTTTTGGTGGTAGATGTTGCCTACTAATGAAGGATTTCTGTCAGCTCCGCCTATACAGTGGACAATATTCACTAATTCTTCGCAAGTGGAATTCATTATTAACAATTAGACGAGTACGATTATTGTAAGTACATGGATGTGTCAAATTTAACGATTTTTTTTTTTCCGAAATAACCATCAACATTCCCTATTTTGCAACAAATCTCGTGAACTTTACAAAGTAGACCCCACAATCTCCATATCAAAACAGAGCACATGGAAAATTCCATGCAATAAGATATAGGGTATTGCATTTGAAAAAGTCGAGTTAATGCCATTTGTAATTTTCAAAAAATCGTAGTAGGCGATGGAAGATCGTCTCCCAGTTCGCTTGCATCTCAAAAGAATCAGCCCAAGGAATCGACTGGAAAAAAGTTGGTTGAGTCATCTTGAATTTATCGGAAAGTATGGATTTTTCTGTGGGTCTATGCACTACGCTTTTTTTAACACATGAATTGATAGACGTCAAAAACTATTCGAAATACCGGTGTGTTATATCGACAATTCAGTGGTGAATCTAAAAATGTAATAAATAGAAACATAACTAGTTGTGACCTTATTTGAGACATCCTGTATTAAACAAAATATTTCAGAATATGCCCATTGTCGAACCATCGTTTAATAAATCGATAACTTGGATAGAAAAAAAGTTGTGGAACTTGCACGCACCCTGTATGGCCTATCCTTGTTACATTTGTGAGTGAAACTGACCAACTGCACTTATGTGGAAGATCTTTCATAACTCGAAATACATGATTTAATAGTTAGAACAGCGAAGCGAGTTTCGCAAAAGAAAACGAGTTACGAATAAAAAATTTTTAACAAAAAATTAAATCGACGAAATACGGAACTGAAGCGTAAAAAATAAAATAAACCTTCTTAGTCCCAATAACTAAGCTCCTAAACTAACGTAAGTAACTAATTTTGAGTCGGCGCCAAACAAACAAGCAAATGAATTAGATAAGGCGTAAAATGATGGCATCGAGTTGCGCGGTGACATTCTGATAATTTTTTTGAAGTAATTTATTGATCTTCGTTGATTGTTCGTTTGGCGCCGACTCAAAATTGTTACTTACGTTATTAAGGAGCTTAGTTATTGACACTAGGGAGGTTTATTTTATTTTACTTTTCAGTTCCGTATTTCGTCGGTTTAATTTTTTTTTATAAAGTTTTTATTTTTTCAATTTTTTGTGGCTGAAATCTACTAATTTCTACCTACTTGTTTTTTTATTACTTCCAAAATACTTACCCACATTACTTCAACTATTACCAGTTAAATAATATGATTATCTACTTTTACTATTTTTGTAATATAAATTATTATTGTTGTTCTGGTTAGTTTATTTCATTACTTTGTATATCATTCCATCCTCTCATAGAATATAATGACTGTGACAGATGTAGGAGAACGAAAATAATGACATAAGCGATTTGTCATTGTCAACTACATATGTGTGCCAATGTTCACAAGTGAAAAATCAATTATTCCCCATTTTTCTACCCGTTAGAGTGGATATTTCCATTCGAAATCCAAATATGATAAACTATGAGGTATGTCCTATCTAATAAAAAAAGAATAATCCAAATCGAAGAACCCAGTACCAAGTTATGCCTGATAGAATCGGTTAACGGACGAGAATTCAGAGGGTGAGTGATCAAAATCCTTCATTTTGCTACCCTTAGGGGTGGATTTCATCTTTTAAATTCGAAAGAAACCAACTTCGAAGTACACCCTATCCACTGAAAAAAGAGTTATCGGAATCTGACGTCTCAGTCAAAAGTTATGCGTGATCATACAAAAAAAAAATACGCGTCGACTAGAGAACCTCCTCCTTTTTGGTTTCGTCGGTTGAAAATAGTGTTTCACACATTCTTTTTTCTAATCTTGAATATGATATGATCCTTTTTAATTCAAGTTGAAATTAAGAAAATATATATATATATTTTAATAACTAAAGAACTCGCTTTTAACGCAATAACAAGTAGAAAATATTCGAATGCGAAATGTAACCTGTAGGTAGAAATAACTTCGGAAATTTTCCAGTAATGATTGCTGTTTTTACAGTTGCCAAACCCCTGTTTGTACACCGGGCATTGTTTTCGGCCGTCATCGACTACTCTCCTTGCAGATTCTGGGGCCGATTTGCTTTTAAATTAAACAGCATGAAGGGTGGAAGTCTAATACAGTCGCTAGGCCTATGTGGAGAATTCCATAACTAATAAACAGAAGATTGCCACCAACATCCTTGAAGAGGCTTCCATGGAAAATATCCAAATTAATACAACACAGAAAACTACATTGTCAGCTGGGGTCAATATCAAAATCAATTGTGTTATTATTATATATTTATAATAAGTTTTCACCATATATATTATGTATTGAATTCAAATAAAATTAAATCTTCATAAAATTCATAATGAATATAAAAACAATAAAGAAGTACTTCAAGTAGCTTAGCCTCAAAATTATAACAAATTTTATTCCTGTATTTTTTGCAACCAATGGTGAAATTCACTTTGCCTACGAGTATGTGGAAAAGTGCACTTTTCCGCTCTAGTGCGGTAAAGTACTTTTTCCTATACTTACGTCAAAAATGTGTAATTTTTTATGATTTTTAAATGTAAAAAAGGTTATTTTTGAATAGGGTGCAAAAAAATCTGCACGGCGTGCAAAAAAAGTACAGACTTACTTTATTCAAATACAATACAAAATACCCATAATTCTCATTTCAATCGTTTTTTTATTAAACAAATTACAATCATATTTCATCCATACTAATTTTTTACAAGATTCATATTAATAGTACAATTGCTGTTATTCTGTATGTCCATCCAATATCAATTGCAGAAGTTGTTTCTATAGGGAGCAAATAAAAACTCACTTCGCTAACACGAGCGTATAGGCGAAGAAACGGAACGAAAAATAATGTGTACTACTCGTAAACATTCGCCGCCGGCGGAGGGAAGATCATAAGAGCCGATAGTCAACGTGATCTGAGTGACTGCTGTCACCGATTCGTCTGGGCCAATCGAATCGAATCGAATGCTTGGGGGTGTGTCTATACGATGGGAGGTCATAAATCACGCGTTATATTTGTGTTTTAATAGCTCTGAAAGATCAAAAACCAGTAGCATCTGTGGTCTTGGTGTGTGCCGATCGAAATACGTTTTAGGATATAACAATAACCTACATCAAACAATCAAACAATGAAAGAAATTAATTTTCTTTCTTAATGTATTTGTATAAGTAAAAGCTTGTCTTTAATTTTTTTTTATTTCTCATTATTTATGAAGTATTTTTAAAATCTTAAAATATCTTAATAAAATAAGTTATCTCTGCCACTGCTGCTCACAGGATTTCGCCGCGAGACTTTTTTATGCTTCTGCAATTGATATTGGGAAAACTATAATTCCAAACGATGATTTTGGTAATACTGAATCAAATTGCTTTTCTTGTATAATGTTACAAGTATTATTGTCTCGACTTTCACTTTTTTATATATCACCACTGAAAATACCGTTTCCAATTTTAACTTTTCCTTCCATGGACTGCTCCACATAGTCTCCTGCGACGGTCGACGATCGCCATCCACCATGATGTGTAAGTCTCAAAATATCAACCCTTGAGCCAACTGAAAGCGACGAGGACTTTCTAAAACTATGGCTAGTATATTTTGCAGTATTACGTAATCCAAGAAATGAAGCAATTAGACTCGGAATTTTTGCAAAAGTATTTATTCCGACTACTTGAACTATGCATTTTCCATTCCTATACTGAAGAAAAAGTCCAGGGTTTTCTGCTATATTAGGACACAGTGACATGTACTTACGGCAAATTTCACCTGCATTCAATTTGTGTTCATTGTTAAATGGAACTACAAAAGTTCTTCGTATTTTCGTTTTTGAATATCATGTATTGTCATTTTAGAAAGTTCGTCCCGGCGATAGGCGCCTGATAATCCCATACATAACTAGTTTCATCAATGGAAAAAATGTATCCGCAGAATCAAGCAAAAATTTGGTTACCGTAAAACGGGGCGGCTTGATAACACCGAGGCGACTTGATACATTCTACCCCTCTTGCCTAAAATGCGCACACCACTGTGCTACACATGGATGCGACCGGCAAATATGTACTCATTCGATGCGTTAGTAGGCACTTTTTCAAAGTGAGGTTAGTAGATTTACAGTGGAAGACTTGTTGTTCCCGCAGTATTTTTCTATAAAAACGGGTAGAAAACCAGGTATTTATTAACTGTTATACTTTCTATTGTGTATAGACACTAGTGAATGCAAAGATATCTCCGTATTTTTTTCATGGGTACTTAATTAGTCAAAAACAATATCCTAACCTCAAAGTTGGATTATACAGAAATATTCACCAGTGGCGTATCATTTTATTTTTTTAGGACTTTTCAGGGGTGAGTTGATAATAAGGATAAATATGGTCAGAACATATAAAAGAAAACCAGGCAGCAGGAAATACTGCGATTTTGATGAAGAAGCAGTGAAGATTGCTGTGTCGCGTCATAGAGACGAGGGTGTTGCAGTTACACAGCTAAGTAAAGAATATAATATACCTATTGCCACCTTATACAGAAAAATTAAGGGAAAATACCCAAAAAAACATGGCGGATGAAGAGGATATGCTTGCTAATGCTATTGGTGTTGCTGCTGATTGGGGTTATCCGTGCGACTCAAACGATATCAAAGATATTGTTCAAAATTATTTAGGGAGACATGGGAGAACTGCACCCCAATTTGTAAATAACAGGCCAGGGGAAACTTGGTTACAATTTTTTTTATTGCGGCATAAGGAAAAGCTGTCAAAAAGGTTATCCCAATCAATAAAAGAAAGCAGAGCGAAGGTATGCCATGAAACAGTCAATAATTATTTTGATAACTTGGCAGAGAGTCTAAAAGATGTTCCACCGTCTGCAGTTGTAAATTATGACGAAACGAACTTCACTGACGATCCAGGTCGCGTAAAAGTAATCGTCCGTAAATCGTGTAAAAGAGCAGAGAAAATAATGGATTCCTCAAAAGCCGCAACCTCAGTTATGTTCGCCTGTGCAGCCTCAGGATCCTTACTGCCCATCTATATAGTTTATAAAGCCGACCATCTCTGGTCCACGTGGACGGAAAATGGGCCACCTGGGGCTAGATTCAATCGTTCCCATTCGGGCTGGTTCGATGGAAATATTTTTGAGGATAGGTTTATCAATATAATACTGCCATATTTTCGAACTTCAACACTTGGCCCTAAAGTACTCATCAGTGACAACCTGGCAAGTCATATTTCCATAACTGTTATCCAAAAATGTGAAGAAAACGAAACTCGTTTTATACTGCTGCCACCCAACAGCACCCATTTAACGCAACCTTTAGATGTTAGTGTCTTCCGGACAATTAAGACTGCCTGGAGATAGATACTTCAGCAATGGAAAAATAAAAGGGGAGTGGTGAAGAAAGATGTCTTTTCCCGATTGCTGAATCAAGCATTAAATCACGTTGAAGCTAGTGGTGAGAAGAACATAAAATCTGGCTTTGAAGCAACCGGCATATGTCCGCTAAATAGGAAGAAGGTTCTGGATAAGTTACCGAAAACAGACGAACCTGCATTACCAGGTGATATGGCGCAATCATTAAAAGAGATCTTCGAAAATTCAAGATTCAAAACTGCAGTAACTGTTGGAAGAAAAAAGAAGCTGACTGTACCAGCAAGCAGAAGCATATCTCGACACTACGTTGAAATGCCACAGACATCTTCAGGAAAAAAAACCATTGCAAAATCTAAAAACAAACAAACAAGGTCTTCATCGTCTGCCTCCTCTGAAAGTGCTATAAGTGAGAAACTATTAACTGTTGATAGTGATGCGGACCCTGAATCATTCTCGGATTTGGAAAACGAAAGGGACATGGACCAACATAACACAAACAAAAATGACATTCCACGAAGTGATTTAAATGATTTGAAATCAGGTGATTATATTTTTGTTGGTTTAAAAACCGAGTCAGGCACTATTAAAAACTACGTGGCAAAAATAACAAATTGTGAAGAGAATGAAACCCATCTTTGCACATTTTTAAGACAAAGCTATAAAATGTCATACACTTATATTTATCCTCAGGTAGAGGACGTTGGTATTGTGAAAAAGATAGAAATTAAGCAGAAACTTACGGAATTTGAAACATTAAGGAGGGGACAGATCAAATTTGAACATTTGATTTTTTTTTACGATTTGCAACTAGGTACATGTATCAGAATATTGGCTAACTTTTATATTTTTACCTATGTCGATATAGTATATTATTCTATTTTGAGTTCCTAACACACCACAGAATGTAGGTAGTACCTACAGATATAGTTTATTACGTTTATTATTTTTAGAGTTTCGTTTTTATATTTCCAAATAAATTCTAGAATACAAATTCAATTTGTTTCATTGAAAAGGTTTTTGGGGTAGGCAGGTAGGTACCTATGCTAAAAAAATGTGACGCTCTATTGCTATAGGGATTTTTGTATTTTTGATTTTTTTCTATCAAGACGCCTCAATTGAGGTTTGAAATGCTAAAACAGGCATTTATCAAGTCGCCCCACTATGGGGCGACTTGATAATCTACATATATATATTTTTTGCCCCTAAGATGGGGCACCTATTTTTTTTAACTTTGCATTGGATAGTCACTAGCCCAAAGTTATCTGAAGTATTTTTTGTTTGATCCCAAATTGTCTGGTAACAGCTGCAGAGCGATCAATTTCCGAAAACACTGATCAAGTCGCCCCGTTTTACGGTACCTCTTCTCTCGTGAAAAACGTTTGCCTTTTTAACCGACGAAATCAAAAAGGAGGAGGTTCTCTAGTCGACGTGTATATTTTTTTTTTATATATGACCACGCATAACTTTTTACTGAGACGTCCGATTCCGATAATTATTTCTCCAGTGGATAGGGTGTACTCCGAAGTTGGTCCCATTTGAACATAAAAGATGAACTTCCACCCTTCATGCTGTTTAATTTAAAAGCAAATCGGCCCCAGAATCTGCAAGGAGAGTAGTCGATGACGGCCGAAAACAATGCCCGGTGTACAAACAGGGGTTTGGCAACTGTAAAAACAGCAATCATTACTGGAAAATTTCCGAAGTTATTTCTACCTACAGGTTACATTTCGCATTCGAATATTCTCTACTTGTTATTGCGTTAAAAGCGAGTTCTTTAGTTATTAAAAAATATATATAAATTTTCTTAATTTCAACTTGAATTAAAAAGGATCATATCATATTCAAGATTAGAAAAAAGAATGTGTGAAACACTATTTTCAACCGACGAAACCAAAAAGGAGGAGGTTCTCTAGTCGACGCGTATTTTTTTTTTGTATGATCACGCATAACTTTTGACTGAGACGTCAGATTCCGATAATTTTTTTTCAGTGGATAGGGTGTACTTCGAAGTTGGTTTCTTCCGAATTTAAAAGATGAAATCCACCCCTAAGGGTAGCAAAATGAAGGATATTGATCACTCACCCTCTGAATTCTGGTCCGTTAACCGATTCTATCAGGCATAACTTTGTACTGGGTTCTTCGATTTGGATTATTCTTTTTTTATTGGATAGGGTATACCTCACAGTTGATCATATTTGGATTTCGAATGGAATTATCCACCCTTACGGGTTGAAAAATGGGGATAATTGATTTTCCACTTGTGAACATTGGCACACATATGTAGTTGACAATGACAGATCGCTACTATCATTATTTTTGTTTTGAAGTGCGTGATTCCATGTATAGTGGCCAGGAGATCCGACGATATAGTCTGGCTGCCAAAGTTCGCTCTAGCTCATTTAGCGTTACCCAGGGTGCACCACGAGGAGGCGAACTAGACTTTGCCTCGCCTTGAGTGGAAAATACTCAACAGGATAAGAACGTCCCACGGCATCTGCCGTGACTCGTTCTATAAATGGGGACTCACTGATACCCCGACTTGTGACTGCGGAGAACCTCGCCAGACTGTTCACCACATTACAACTGAGTGCCCCCTCACAGCATATGGAGGAGAGGAGAGCGACTTCTTTGAGGCCAACGACTCAGTGCTGGACTGGATTAATGGCCTTGATTTTAAAATTTAATTTTTATTGTGCTGCACATATAATTTCATTGAGGTGTCTGTACTATTGTATCCTCTGTCATGTTATGTGAATTTGTATTTGTGACATTTCTCTCAAGAACTGAATCCATGTAAGCCATACGCTAAATAAATAAATAATTATTTTTGTTCTCCTACATCCGTCACAATCATTATATTCTATGAGAGGATGGAATTATATACAAAGTGATAAAATCAACTAACCGGAACAATAACAAACATTTATATTACAACAAATAGTAAAAGTAGATAATCATGTTATTTAACTGGTAATAGTTGAATTAAGGTGGGTAAGTAAGTATTTTGGAAATAATCAAAAAACTAGTAGGTAGTAATCAGTAGATTTCAACCATAAAAAATTGAAAAATGAAAACTTTTTAACAAAAAACTAAACCGACGAAATACGGAACTGAAAAGTAAAAAATGAAATAAATTTTCTTAGTCTCATTAACTAAGCTTGTAAACCAATGTAAGTAACTAATTTTGAGTCGGCGCCAAACGAACAATCAACAAAGATCATTGAATTACTTCAAAAAAATTATCAGAATGTCACCGCGCAACTCGATGCCATCATTTTACGCCTCACCTAATTCATTTGCTTGTTTGTTTGGCTCCGACTCAAAATTAGTTACTTACATCGGGAGCTCAGTTATTGAGACTAAGAAGGTTTATTTTATTTTTTACTTTTCAATTCCGTATTTCGTCGGTTTCATTCTTTGTTAAAAAGTTTTTATTCGGCTTATAGACAGCATTTTCTCTCTTGAGGAATGCCTTCAATTTGGGATAATAACCCATATGTTTGTTCTTGTTAACAGCTAAAGTTGATTTTAACATAGAAAACTTCGACCACAGGGTTGACGACCTCATAGTTTTAGATTTTTCTCCCAAATACGCAAGAATGACGGGTTCTGATACCTTGGATATTTTTTCTGAGAACACCAACTATCAAATGCATTATATTCTTTTTCGTATAGTAGTCTGGACTTCAGTGGTAGAAGTTCTAAGCTAACTGCTTCCCTGACTCCATCGGCGGAAATATCAGATGTACACTGGAATCACTTTCTTCATCCATAATTAAAGCGATAATTTATAAATTTACGAAAATTATCTGATTACGGTTTTACAGTAATGGCGACTTAATTGAAATTGTTAATATGCACCCTGACAACCTAATATTTTCCTGGTAGGTATGTATTGCGATTGACTGAAATGATTTTACTTAATGTCACTGTCACTGCCAAAACAATGAAAATTAGGCGTTTGGTTTCAAAACCTTAATAATAAAAGGTATTTTCATTTTTGTATGAAAAAAAACAAAATATTGGGAAGAATCATATATACGCTCGAAGATAAAGGCTCTTTTTGGCACTTGTGAGGTTTCATAACTCGCCTACGGCTCGTTATGAAAACTTCTCACGCGTGCAAAAAAGAGTCGCTTTATATTCTTGTATAAATAACTATTTCATCACCAGTTGCGAAAGATTCTACTTTTCGCAATTGATGATGAAAAGTTAGACATTTGATAACGGCAAAAAGTTTTGAAAAGTTTTACTTTATATGTCAAAATTAGAAAAAATAAAATAATCAATGAATCCACGACAATTCATTTATTCTCAAAATAACATAAACAATAGAGAAATATTCAATCTTTTACTTGTATATGGATATAATTAGAGTTTTTCCGGCATGATATAGGCTTCACTTTTTCAAATCAGGCATTTCGTTAAAAACTCTACCCATCATATTTTTCCATGTACACTTCATGAGTGTTCATTATAAAATAACCCAGGTCATACACAGACAATATTATATATAAATCATATAAATACAACGGCATCTGAAATAAAAAATATTGTTAATACTATTGTGAATATTTTGGAAGAGTAGTATTTTTGTCACACGCCAAAGTAAAAATAAGCTGGATATCGGGCTACCCCTGTAACTTCTACATTCGTGTTATATAAGCAACCATTTCGGATTTGATCACATTACAATCCAATATGATGGACTTCCGGTTTTTCTGGAAATGCTAGTAACTTTATTTTTCCAAATGGAACACCCTGTATATTTTTACATATTCAAGTTCAACAGGTCAAAACAAGTCCAAACCTCATGTCAAATGTAATTTTTTTTCAAACAATTGAAATTAAAATTGTTTTTTTATTTTACCTCGTGGATGAATGAGATTTGGTCGAAGCTATTCACGATGAGTCGCAAATAACAGAAAAACTAATTTTTTGCTGAAAAATTATTTTATGTGTCACTCACTGGTTAATCAATTCAGTCACATCACATTTTGATTAAAAATTCATTTTTTTCAAATGAAACCCTATGGGCCACCTACCTGTCTCTCTAGAACATTCATTAAGGAAAAAAATGACATATTGTTTTTGTATTTCGGTGCAGTAATAAATTGTATTGATTCAAAAATCTACATTTCTGAATCTTGTCAACTAATTGTGTAAGTTATACTTATAAGCACGATAATGGTGTTTTTTCCAGCGTTTTCTCGACTGACATTGCATTGGTATTCCAATTCCCGCGTCGAAGCGGTTGGATCAAAGTCGACATAAGCAAAACATTCATTTCTGCCTCCTCACTTACGATCATCTTCTTTATTGTTGGGTTCTTTTCGGAATCTTCTCTCCACATTTTTCAAAAAGGTTCTTTGTGGTTGTCTTCTGTGTGGGTATCGTTCAGAGTATAACTGACAAGTGGCAACAATGTTTTCAAGACATTCTCCGTAAATTGATAACATATCAACCTGTTCACTTCTTGTGAAGCTATAATTTTAATTTTACATTTCTACTAGACTGATTTCCGGAAGTTATCTAATTTTCGAGAGTTGAGATGAAAGATGACAGCAAAACACAATTAGTTGACAAGATTCAGAAATGTTGTTTTCCACAGCTTACTAAGTTGAAAAATTATTCGAACTGCAAGGAAACTCATGAACTAGTTGTAGATTTTTGAATGTACACAATTTGTTACTGCACCGAAATACAAAAATGATATGTAATTTTTTTCCTTAATGAATGTTCTAGAGAGACAGGTAGGGTTTAATTTGAAAAAAAATAATTTTTGATCAAAATGTGATGTGACTGAATTAATTCATCAATAAATGATACAAAAAATAATTTTTCAGAAAAAATTATGTTTTTTTTGTTATGTGCGACTCATTGTGAATAGCCTTGACCAAATCTCATTTATCCACGAGGTAAAATAAAAAAACAATTTTAATTTCAATTGTTTAAAAGAAATGACATTCGACATAAGGTTTGGACTTGAATATGTGAAAATATACAGGGTGTTCCATTTGAAAGAACAAAGTTGCTGGCATTTGCAGAAAAACCGTATTGGACTGTAATGTGATCAAATCCGAAATGGTTGCTTATATAACTGTGCCGAATTTCAGAAAAATCCGTTCACGAATGCAGAAGTTACAGGGGTGACCCGATATCCTGTGTCACACCAACTACGATTCAATAAATATAGAATTACGGTTATAATAGTAACCTCACCTCTTCGTTTAACTTCATCGTCAGTAGCATTGTAGCTTGTGCGATCATCACCAAAAGTCTCTGTATCACCACTACCGTTGTATTCCAGGTCCTCATAATCCTTTCTCTCATGATGCCAACTATTTTCTCGAGCACCCACTATGTTTTCCTCATCGTCATCATTGTTTCCATCAAAGTTGCCATTCTCTTTCCCATAAGTCCTAACTTGGTTTCTTTTGTCATGAACTAACCTCCCTAGGGAGGCAATTTCATCAATAACCAAATCATCCAGATTTTCTATTTCACAAGGGATTTCATCTTGGCTCTTATACATCTCTTGTTCATCGAACCCGAATTCCCTTGTGTTTTCTTCACGGTATCCTTGTTGAGATACCAGGTGTATTCTACGGCTCCTGTAGTGAGTTTCATGGTCCCATAGTATCTCTCATTTTCATCACGGGGTTCGTGATGGTTTTCCCCATCGTATCTGCGATTATCACTTTGATATCTAAGGATATTACTGAAATAACTTTCGTGACTGTATTTTATATGCCCAACTCTCTCGGTTTCGTATATCCTGTCCAGTCTTCTGATATCACCTGGAAACAAAAATTATTATTGACTATTTCCCTCATTATGTTTGTTTTTTTTTTGTAATTTTGATAGAATTTTCTGGTAAAATTATAAAATAAATATTTAGAACAGTTTGTCTATATGGTTATTTTTGTTATTTTTTGTTCCATTCAAAAAAAAATATTGTTAAGTGAATAAACAATTACATAATTATAAAAAAAAAAAATTATAAAATAAACATTTAATATACTTTTAAATATTTAAAAAACAAAAAAAAACTATTATAAACATTTAAAAAAAAGGTTTTTTTTTTCAATAATAATAAACTCTCAGCAACCTAATGCAAGGAAACAATTTCTGAAAAATATTCAACTTATTCATTTGGTTATAAATATTTCTTTTAAAAATTGCGTTTTTTTTTAAATTGTAAAATGCCTTCGTCATACATAAAACTGACAATGATGTGAAATAACAATTAAAAAAAATTACAATATTTACTTAATTACTCATATTTTGTTAACTCCAGAAATGTATAATTAACAAAATAATAAATTTTTATACAATTTTATAGCGTGATATTATCGAGTACACATGTAAAATATGCTCCAGGGAGCGAAACAGAATATGGAGTCATTCTGTGAACAATTATTAGGTTTTTGATAAAATTGGTGGTTTCAAAAAAATTACTCAAAACAATAGCATCACATTATCAAAATTCTACGAAAAAACTATTTTCCAATGAATTACATTTTTTTCAAGTGTTCAGAAATAGTATAATTTTTTTTTTGAATTTCTTTTTTTTTTTTTTTAACTAACATATTTCCTTAAAAAATTGGCCGGTTAGAGGACTTTCATATGATATTTAGTCTGATTTTGCAACCCTTTTTTCTGAACGGAAAATGTTAAAAATCAGGATTTAATAAATTTTCACATTATTAGCGCCGAAAAATTTGTAAAAGTTATGCAAACTTTCGAAATTTTGAAAAATAGCAATTTACATCCTCTGATAAATTTGCAACCACTCATACAAAACGGGAATGACTGTTTTATCGAAAAAAAAAAATTGTTGGTCCCAATTTTTTTATGACAATTCCAAAAGTTCTGCAAACTCGAAAAAATAACTAAATCAATGTTCTTGACAAGAGTTTTAATTTGCAACCTCTTGCGTCAAACGGAAAATATATTTTTTCATTAAATGTTTTTTTTTTATTGAAATAAGTATTGGAATTATTACAAAAGTTTCAAATAATGGTTGCGAGAGGAGATGTCCTGACGTAGATCGTTTTCATTAATTTGCAACCTCGTCTGCAACACGGAAATGAGGGTAAAATCAAGGGAAAAATATTTCCGTACTTCTACTCTACCAAAAAAAGCAAAAGTTTTGCGAATCGGACAGACAACTCATTTTACCAATTGGTGGCAGTATAATAATTTGCAAACTATGTTACAATGCGGAAAATTAGGAATTTAAAAAATATTTATTTCTGCAACACTTGTGTTTTCTGAATAATAAAGATTTTTATATATCTGATAAATAACATTCATTGTGTTACCAAGTTAACTATCGACCAAGAAGATCGTCAACGGGTGCATTCATTCAATGTTGAAAGCTAACTTTTTCGATATGAATTCAAAACATATTACAATTAGGAATTTGCATAACAAAATACTCTTGAGTACGTTTGATGGAGGATCAAGAATCTCTTGACACATTTTCATAATTTTCTTGATTCATTAAAAAATGTTGCAAATAGAGAGATTTAAAAAACACTCGTACCGTTGTACTTTAGTACGATTAACCTACAACTGTGTTACGCCACAGTGTTCTGTTTACAGAGTAATGAATGCACAGCAGTTTAGTAACATGATTAATTACCAGAATAACAAGAAGACTGACAATTGTATTTTTATGATAGACAACTATTTAACTAACCAAAACAATGTCACATTCATCTAATAGTCCTGGAGCTACAACTGAAAGAAGGTGCCTACCAACATGTTTTCCCTCTTTATTTTCAAAATTTTTATAAATCAAGAAAATGATTCTTACGTGTCGATTACATTTCAGTCCTCCATTCGGATTCACTAGAATTTTTCATGCGACAACACAATTGGAGTAAGAAAGTCGAGTGGAAAGGTAAATTATAATTTTATTCATTTTGAGAAATACATACCTGTAAAAACTAAATTTGAGATGTAATATCGATTTCTTTATTTTTCAGCAACGTTTCTATTTGATGATGAAAATTTTGTACTTGCAAGATATACAATCGATAACGTTTTGATAGCCTTTCTTCCATAGAACATCGATTATTCATTTTAAAATCTCGTCGATTGCTATAATGTCATGTTGTGACAAGTGAAAATTTTAAATGAAGAATGATTGCATGTCATTTCTAATGCGATAAAAAATTATTGTCTTACAACAGTCTTTTAGCAGAATTTATAAAAAAAAAATATATTCTCTCGATTGTTACATTCGAAAATATTAGATTAAATTTATTTCGCTGATTAGTCGAAAACAGTGATTGTTTCTGAAATCAATAATTGGTTTTAAATCGTTTAATGGTTGAATACGTAACCGTATCATTCTTCGGATGCAATTTCAATCAACCAGTATAAAATATAACAGATATACGCGATGGATAATCAAGTATTTAACTGGACCACTGTAGATATGTCGGTCTAATAAATATCTTGAACATATTCACACAATGTTTGCATTTATGGCCAAATTATTAAGAAAAACAAATCACTTATACAAAAAAATTGTTCCATTGAATAATGACGGTTGCAAATCTCTTGCTTCACGTAAAATATTACTAATAATTTTAATTGCAATTTGCATAACTCTTGCAATTATTTCAGAAGTTGTAAAAATGCAAAAAATATATTGGTGGATAAATAGAATCCGTTTTTTGAAAGGGGGGGTCGATGAAAAAGTTTGATAAATAAATGCTGCGTTTTAAAAAAAAAAAAAAATCAGAAATGGTTGCAACTTTTCCATTTTGCAGAACTTTTGTAATTTTTTTAAACAAATAAAAAACTTAAAAAATACAAAAAATGAGGTTACGTAACTTTTACAAGGTTGCAAATATATTGCATGTTGTAAAACACCATTACTATAGGTATGCCTAGTTTGCAGAACTTTTGCAATTTTCAGGGGAATAATAAAGCATGAAAACATTTTTTGCAATTATAACAATGTTCCGTTCATCGCAGATTTCTGCAAAATTGTATAGTTTGTTTTCATTGACGCACTAACATACCATTGGAATTTGAAAACTTTTGGAATTAATGTTAATTGATTGTCTATATCTACTGGCCTATATCTTGATATTTTAAATACAATGCCAGTTAGTGTGGTTGGCTGGATTAGCTATCAAGCAGCATTATAGTGACGGTAACTGATACTGCAACTTCGACTCGGTGGTTATCACGTAATCACCACTAAATCTACCACTATACAGTAACAATAATTACAATTTTATATTTGTATGGTTGTAGTCACGTAGTTCCCATCTATGGTAGCCACTCTACAGATCTATAACTTATGAGGGTCATTTGAAGTGTCTGAAACATTATGGCCACTGAGCAAATCGCTTTAAAGGATTTTAAACTTTAAAGTGGAAAATAACCGTTTGGGGAAAACCCTCCCGTTCCCCTTAAAAAATCACTTATTAGTCCAGTCAATTTCGAGAGGTATAATTTTATTTAAAAGAATTTTTTTTTTTGGCAACCCTACATTTTTTTTTACTCCCCGAGGGGTATACAAAAATTTTTAAATTTTTTATGGGGGGATAAATTTTGAAAAATTGATAATTTTTGGGCAAATTTCATTTTTTGCATTTCAACTAAAAAAAGGGCCGGCAAAACCCTTTTGTTTTTTTTCTGGTTTTTTGGACTCGAACGGGGCTTTTTAAAATTTTGGGGTATTCACCCAATGAAACCCAGGGGGAATTTTGTTCTCCGTTTACAGGGGCGTTGAAAAATTTGTGATTTTTTTTAAGATACAAAAATGGTGGGAAAATACAGGTTAAAAGGGCACCCTATATATTACAAATATCCTAAAACCCAAAAGTCCCTTTCAAATGATGAATCATTTCCTGTACCTAAATATTTGGTTTCCGAAATAAAAGAAAAGTTTATGACAATCGGATTATTTTGCCATTTTTTTTTTTTGTTCAGGAAACGCTTTATGAAAATTCGACAATTAGTGCACAATAAAAAAATTTGAAAAAAAGGAATCAAAATGGAAAATTACTACCAAACAATTTTTGGAAATTTTTATTTTCATGGTAAATTGATCAAATTATATCGAGAACATCAGAAGGCTGTGGGTAATAAGTGTGAATGATGGGATGACGAACTGATAGTAAAAAAGAATATTAATATAAGGGTTTTCCAAACCGGGCCTATCGGATTTTTCCGGAGATCTGAGATATGAATAATGTTCCACGAAATTTTAACTATCAATTTTCAATTTCTAATGGCACCCGATTTCCTGTTTCTGGATTCTACGCAAATACAAATAACTTTTCTGAACATGTATACCTACTTTTAAAAATCCCAAAGTGGAAAAAACCCTTTTTGAGGCCTGATTTTATGTTTTTGAAGATAAACTAACCAAATTTTCCCTTCTTCCCCCAGATGAAATTTATTTGGATAGATTAATTAAAACATATCTAAAATTTTTTTTAAATAGTTTAATCATATTGAAAAGTCAGATTGGGGAGAAAACTGAAATGTTAAAACGGATATCGAAATATAATTAGTATGAACGTTTTTCAGGGAAAACCTATTTCCAAATTTTCCTGAATTTTTTTTTAATTAATCTTCTAAAAGTAATTGCATCATCTGAAAAAAAAAATAAGTTTCAGATGTACTTCAAAAAAAATTTTTTGAGCGAATCATTACAGATTGATTTGATTTTTAAACATATATTTAATTTTAATATTACCTATTTCGATTTTTATGCTGGAAAAAGGAAAGGATGGCCGTGACCAGAAGAGAGAAGGCAATCTTTTAGTTTGACAAGCAGTGATTCCTGGGGGGTTTCTGTCAAAATGGATAATAATACTATTCAAAAAGGGTATTAATTTTTTATAGAAACTTGCTTTTTTTTCGGAAACCAGACTACTTTAGGTATAGGATCATCATCATCATTTGGGGAAAGGGAAATCAATTGTCTTTCAGGATATTTGACAATATAAGGGTTTTTCCCTTAAAATGTACTTTTCACCATTTTTGTATCTATGGAAAAAAAACAAATTTTAACACCATGTATAAGGAGAACGAATTCCCCTTTAAAAATAACTAATTCAAGAAATTAGTAACCCCTAATTTCGCTTTGTTCGAGTCCTTCGCAGTAATAAACATTTAAAAAGCTATGTTTTGAAAGAATAGGGGGAACAAATTTTTGAAAACCGCTTGATATGGTATCAAAATATATCAAAATGACGGAAAAAGAAAAAGCAAAAATGCAGTAATATAGAGTCATCA
Organism: Gonioctena quinquepunctata; assembly: GCA_018342105.1. Taxonomy (NCBI): domain Eukaryota; kingdom Metazoa; phylum Arthropoda; class Insecta; order Coleoptera; family Chrysomelidae; genus Gonioctena; species Gonioctena quinquepunctata. The sequence goes on from JAFIRS010002718.1 coordinate 171,145, forward strand.
TTTAAAAATCAAAGTTGTTGCTACTTTTCAATATAACGGGAACGCAGGCTGAAAAAATTTTAGATCGATAGAGCAGAAACGTCTCATGAGCCATCGAGTGTGGGACACCCTGTATTTATAGTCCTTTCCCTGTTAACTGTTGAACGGTTCGACATAGATCAATGAGACAAAAACCATTTCAAAATGATATCACCGATACTACCTTCTGGAATGTTTGCTCGATAGATGGCGTGGGGAGTAAATCAGAATTTGAATAGCATGGGAGATCAAGTAGCATATCGTTGAAAAGATAATTCAATTCTTTTTCATATTTTTATTTTGTAAATACTTTTTCACAATATGCATGTGAAATGTCAAGTATTACAAAAATATAATGTTTTTCCGTCTCTATCTACCATTGTGTTGTCTCAATACTCAATTCAGTCAGGGTGAAACCCTTCACTAAATACAAATACGATAATTCGTTTTCAATATGAAGAGCAGGTAAGTAGTGTTAGAATCTTATATATATATTAGAAGGTTTTAAACAACGTCAAAATAATCAATTTCATCAGTCATTTCTGGGTAACTTTATTAGTTTACCAAATCCAATAAAATGTACCGTTATGATTATGGCATTAAAAATAAAATGAATGGGGTATTATTTGGGTCGGAAATTGGACTATTGTATGGATTCAAAATGTACAAATTCGAAAATGAAAAATTATTTATGTCTATCGACCGTATTTTTGTGTTACTCATCAAAATTGTGATTCCGTAAGAACAACCATGGTGAAAAAAAATGTAATTACCCTTTCAACGATGTGCAACTTGACCTCTATGCCTTTCGAATTTTCAAGTTGATGTGCCTCAGCGCCATCTGTCTGGTAATTGTAATGTATGTTCTCTCAGAAATGTAGATCGGTAATCCCATTGTTTCACATGAAACCGTTCAAAAGTTATCTAAGTAATCCATCATATACTTGGACAGTTCAAATGCATTTTGTGAAAAAATTGTATTACTAAAGTCGAAAAGAAATAAAATGGATGAACAGTATAATTCAATTATCTTCTTTAAGGATTACCACTTCGAATCCCCTATGCTATTTCAAATTTCAAGTCAATTGGGAGCAATACTCACCATTTCCTTCGATGGGTCTTTGTATTCGCGTTCTATGTGACTATGAGGGGAAACTATTGGAACCCTTGGAAAATATTTTGTCGTATCTTTTTATTCTCATTTGGATTGACTTCAGACTGTGTATCATCCAGAAATTCTCTGGGCAAATATTTTGGTTCTGTCTCCAGGTTTTTGTCGTGTTTTCATTTGATTGTGCATCGAGGAGTATTTCTAGCAATTCTATCGGTTGTTTCACCGTTTCGGTACAGTTTCTCTAACCGGGATTATTTCAGAAATCCAGTTGATCTTTTTTCTGGTGCAATGCTGTGTTTCCAGTGGTTCCGTATTCAAAACGCTAGTTTCCACGGGTATTTTATGTGAAGTATTTGGGTCGATCCCTCAGGTCTAATTACATTGCTGGGCTTGGTACTGTTGATCACTGTAGTCAGTGGTCTATTCTCAAGTATTTTCGGCAATTCAGTCGGTCGTTTTCCTGGTCCACCAATGTAGTTTCTATCAATTGGACCTCCGAGTATTTGTCTGGCCATTTTAACGATTCCATGGCATCACTCTTTATCGTGTCTATGCTAGGAATTCTATCGGTTTCACCATCGTTCTGATTCCAGGTTGTGTATCTGGAAGCATTTCGAGTAATCTAACCAAACTTATTTCCTGATCTGTTGTGAATTTGAAAGTAACCAGGAAATTGATACGGATTCATCCCGTTTTATTTCAAATTGTGCTTTCAAATGCTCTTGTGGTAATTCCTCCGATTTTGCTTCCTGATTCATAGCGAGTTTTCTTGTTAGTTGTGTATTCAAAAGTTTGGAAATTTCTTCTTGTTCTATCATCGTTCGACTAGTTGTTTATCCGAGAAGTTTGGGAATTTTACTGGTTTCACTTCTTGGTCTTTTGCACTGTTCTTTCAGGTTGTGTATCTGGAAATATGCTGGGCCATCCAACCGGCACTGGCGTTGTTTCCATTCCTGGTTGTTCATTAAGTATTTCCACTAATTTCTCATTCCCAGATGCACTGCTGGCTTGTCTCTGTTTGTGTAATCGGAGTTTTCGTGACCAATCTTGGGGAAACTCGGGACATTATTGTAGGAGGTGCTCAGCCGCAAAACTGTGAAAAATTATTAATAATAATAATAATAATAAATATTTATTCATCATTTCGATTCACAGATAAAGTCAGATGATACAATTATAACATTGAACATAAACATGACAATACAATAAATAGAGTACAGTGAAGTATAGATGAATAAATTGTTATCCCACTGAGGCAAGCCCTGTGTGTGGGTTGGAAATTTTCAAAACTTTTGGAAAATTATTATCAAGTGGTTTAAAATAATTTTTTTAAAATTTTAATAAATTTTTTCAAGTCAAAGGAACGATTTTAAAAATTTTTAAAATTTCCATTTTTTGTAAAAAATTTTTTTTAAAAATTTTAATCCCAAAATTTTTAAATTTCTTTGTTTTTAAATGAATTTTAAATTTTAAAAAATAAAAATAAAATTTTTCATTTTTTATTTTAAAATTTTTTTTTCCATTTTTATTTTCATTCTGTTAAAAAGTTTTTTAAATTTATTTCCTTTATTTTTAAAAAATTTTATTTTTTTTCCCTTTTTTGAATTTCTTTCCTTCAATTTTTCAATTTTTTTCAATTGTTTTTTTAATTTTCGGGGGTTTTGTTTTCGGAAGAAAAGGTAAAAAGTTTTTTTTAACTTGGGTTAATAAAAGGGCTTTTTTCCTTTTCCTTTTTTTTTTCCAAAAATTTTTAATTTTATTTTTTTGGTTAAAAGATTCAGAAATTTTAAGGGGGTTTTTTTTAAATTAAAAAGTTCATTATGAATTAAATTTGGAATAAATTTTTTAAATTCCCCCTAAAAAGCTTTTTTTCAATTTTTAAAATAGGGGGGTTTTTAAATCTTATTCCTTTTTTTTTCTTAAAAAACTTTGGGAAATTTTAAAGTTTCCAAGTGGGTTCCCCTGAATTTAAACCCAAAATTAATTTTTTCCCTTTAATTTAAAGATGTACTAAACTTTTTAAAATTTTTTGAAATCGGGATATTTTCTTACCTTTTTAAAATTTAACAAAAAAACAGGTAATTTTTAAATTTTATTAAAAAAGGGACCCCAATTTTAATTCTAAAAAACAAATTTTTTTTTAAAAGGGGTTTTGTTTAAATTTTAAAATTTTTAAAATTTTGAAAAGGAAGATTTCTGAAAATGCTGAAAAAAAAAGGTTTTTTAGTTTTGTTTAAAATGAGAAAGCTCCTTTTAAAAAATTTTGAATTTTTAGTTTGGTTTTCGGTTTTTCTTAATCACCTTTTATTCGGAAAGAAATTTTGGGAATTTTTTTAATCCTTTTTGTAAAAATTTTTGTCTTGTTTCGGTAAGAACAATGCAATCAAATGGGGTATAAAAGCCCTTTTCCAGTGAAGATTTTAATTCATCTAGGTTTTTCCAATACATAAAATTTTTTTTTTGGGGTTACAATTTTTTTTCCCAAAATATTTTTTCTTTTTTCTTGGGGAGCAAAAACTATCATCCTGGTTTCGAATGGATGGAAATTTTTTTCCTCTTATAAACAGTCCATGGTTTCCCATTTTATTTTTTGCCCCCAACGAAATTGCCATATTAAAATAAAATACTTTAACTTCACATCATTTCACGACTTTGTCAAAATTATTCAATTGGATGTATGTATTGGAATTATATTTTTTTTTTGATCTGAGACTAAATTGTTTATAATGGGGTTTTTATTTTTAAAATTTTTTTTTCCTGGGACAGCATTTAAAAAAAACTCTAGTATAAACCCCCCAGGGGGGAATTTGAATTATTTTATGGGGCACCTTTTCAAAAAAATATCTTCCCCGGGGAAACCCTGGGTCAACAAGCCCAACTCCCCTTTTTTTTGAAGTAACTGATTTGAATTTTTTGGGGTGTTCCCAAAATATGTTTCGGCAATCTACATTTCAGCGTTTAAAGGGGATTTTCCAGCTAAAAAACCCCCGGTCAGGGGGAGTTATTAGACAAATAACAAGTAAAAACCCCCTCTAAATGGGGGGGAAGGGGTTTTGATAGGGGGGGCCCGAAAGGCTTCCTTCGGGGTAAATTTTGGGAATATGATCTTGATAATTGCATTAAAAATTATTATTTTAAAAAGGTAAAAATAGAAATTTTCCTATCACCCTTACCAACTAATGCAATAGAATTAATCTTATATCTGTGCCGGTCTTTTCTATTTTTTATTGGGGATTCTACGGGAATGCCCAAAAAAGTGGAAACATTATTACTTCTGGATAAAGGCCTTATTACCCGATATTGCTAAAAAAATTTAGAAAATTGAGAATTTTTCAAAGTTAAATTTCCCCCTTTTTTTTAATCTATCTGAGTTGGTAGCGCATTTTTTGTGGGACGAAGCAAATCCATGGTGGAGTTGCCTTTTTTGAAACAAAAAAAGTCAAATGTAAAACCCTTTATCACTATCAGTTTTTTTTAAAAGAAAGACATGAAATATGGGCTTTTAGTTTACTTCCTTTTTGCATATTGCTTTCCCACTCTTTTACAAATCATCTTGCTTTCGGCAAATTTTTTTTTGAGCAATGTCTGCAGAAGATTTAAAAAGTTATTTTATTAGGGTTTAAATTTTTTTTTTTTTGGGAAAAAAAAAAATTGGGGCCCCCAAAAAACCGGGTTTAAAGGAAATTTTTTAAAAAAAAACCCCGGTTTTGGGGGGGAAAAAAAAAAAATTTTTTTTTCCCCCCCAAAACCCCAAAAAAAAAAAAAAAAAATTTTTTTAAAAAAAAAAAAAAAAAACCCCCCTTTGGAAAAAAAAAATTTAAAAAAAAAAAAAATTTTTCCCCCCAAAAAAATTTATTTAAAAAAATTTTAAAAATTTTTTTTTTTAAAAAAAAAAACAAAAAAAAAAAAATTTTTTAAAAAAAACCCCCTTTTAAAAAAAAAATTCCCAAAAACCCCGGGAAAAAAAAAAAATTTTAAAATTTTGGGGGAAAACCCCCTTTTTAAAAAAAAAACCTTTAAAAAATTAATTTTGGGAAAAAAAACCCCCAAAATTTTAAAAAAAATTTTTTTTTTTTCCCTTCCCCCTTTTTTTTTTTCCCCGGGGGTTTTTAAAAATTTTTTTCCAATTTTTGGCAAAATTTGGGTTTTTTCCGGAAATTTTTCCCCCCAAAAAAAATTTTTTTTTTAAAAACCCCTTTGGGGTTTTGGGGGAAAAAAATTTTAAAAAAAAATTTTTTTTTTTTTTTTTTTAAAAAAAAAAATTTTTAAAAAGGTTTAAAATTTTTTCCCCCCCCTTTTTTTAAAAAAAAATTTTTTTTAAAAAAATAAATTTTGAAAAAAAAAGGGAAAAAATTTAAAAAAATTAAAAATAAATTTTTTTTTTAAAAAAAAAACCCATTTTTGGGGAAAAAGGGGGGGGAAAAAAAAAATTTCCCAAAAAAATTTTTAAAGGGAAATTTCCCGGCCCCAAAAAAAAGGTTTTTTTGGGAAAAAAAAAAGGAAAAAAAAAATTTTGTTTGGGCAAAAGTTTTTAAAAAAAAAAATTTTTTCGGTTAAAAGGGTTTTTAAAAAAAATTTTTGGGAAAAAAAACCCCCCCCCCCGGTTAAGGGGGTTTCCAAAAAACCCAAAAAATTTTTTTTTAAAAAAAATTTCCCCCCCCCTTTTTTTAAAAAAATTTTTTTTGGCCTTTTTAAAAATTTTTAAAAAATTTTTTTATTAAATTAAAGGGAATTTTTAAATTTTTTTGGGGGGGGGGAAATTCCCCTTTTAAACCCCGGGGAAAAAATTTTTTTTTTTTGGTTTTTTTTTTGGGGCCCCCAAAAAAAACCCCTGGGTAAAATTAATTTTAAAAAAATTTTTTAAAAAAACCCTTTTTAAAAAAAAAAAAAAAGGGGGTTTTAAAAAAAATTTTAAAAAACGGAATTTTGGAGGTAAAAAATTTTTAAAAAAAATTAAACCTTTTTTTTTGGAAGGCCCAAAAAAATTTAAAAAAAATTTTTTAAAAAAAAAATTGTTTTTTAATTGGGCCCCAAAAAATTTAAAAATTTTTTTAAAATTAAAATTTTTAAAAAAAAAAGGGGGGTTTTTTTTTTTAACCTTTTTTGGAAAAAAAAAATTCATTTCCAAATTTTTTTTTGTTTTTTTTTTGTTAAAAAAAAAATTTTAAAATTTTTTGGGGGTTGGGAAAACCCGGGGGGCCCCCCCAAAAAAAAAAATTTAAAAAAAGGGGGGGAAAAATTAAAAAAAATTATTTTTTTTTAAAAATTTTTTCCAAAAAAAAAAAAATTTTTTTCCCCCCCAAAAAAAAAAAATTTTTTTTGGTTTTTTAAAAAAAAATTAAAAAAAAAAAAAAAGGGAAAAAAAAAAAATTTTTTTCCAATTTTTAAAAATTTTTTTTTTAAAAATTTTTTTTTCCCTTTAAAATTTTTTTTTTAAAAAAATTTTGGTTAAAAAAAACCCCCAAAAAAAAACCCAAATTTTTGGGGAAAAACCCTTTCCCTTTTTTTTACCATTTTTTAAAAAAAAAAATTAAAAATTTTTTTAAAGAAAACCCCCTTTTTTAAAACATTTTTTTTAAATTTTTTTTTTAAAAAAAAAAAATTTTTTTAAAAGGGAAAAAAACCCTGGGAAAAAAGGCCAATTTTTTTCCCCCCAAAATTTAAAATTTTTGGTTTTTGGGGTAAAATTTTTTTTGGGAAAAATTTTTTTTTTTTGGGGGGTTTTCCCCCAAAAAAAGGGGTTTGGGGAAAAAAAAAAAAAGGGGGAAAAAAGGGGTAAATTTTTTTCCGGGAAGGTTAAATTTTTAAAATTTTTTTTCCTTAAAAAAACCCCTTTTTTTTTTAAAAATTTTTATTTTAAAAATTTAAAGGGGGGTTTTTTTTTAAAAAAATTTTTTTTTTTTTAAAACCCCTAAGGGTTTTTTTTTTTTTTTTAAAAAATTTTTTAAATTTTTCCCCTTTTTTTTTTTTTTGCCTTTTTTTTTAAAAAAAAAAAGGGGGGGGGAAAAAAGTTTTTTTGGGGAAAAACCCCCCCAAAAAAAAAAAATTTTTTTTAAAAAAAAAAAAAAAAATTTTTTTTTTTTTTTAAATTTTTGGGGGAAAATTTTTTTTTGGGGGGGAAATTTTAAAATAGGGGGGAAAAAAAAAAAATCCTTTTCCCTTTTAAAAACCTCCAAAAATTTTGGGGGGGGTTTTTTCCCCTTTTTTTTTTCCCTTTTTTTTTTCCGGGGGGAAAGGGGTTTTTTTTATTAAAAATTTTTTTTTAAAAACTTTGGGGGGGGGGGGGTTTTTTCCCTTTTTTTTTTTTTCAAAAACCCCCCAAAAAAAATTTTAATTTTAAAAAAAAAAAAATTTTAAAAAATTTTTAAATTTTTTTTCCCAAGGGTTTTTTTTTTTTTTTTTAAAAAAAAATCCAAAAAATTTTTTTTTAAAAAAAAAAAAAAAAAAAATTTTTAAAAAAAAAAAATTTAAAAAAAAACCCCCGGGGGGGGGGTTTTTAAAATTTTTTTAAAAAAAAAAAAAGGGTTAAAACAAAAAAAAACCCCCCTTTTTTTTTTTTTTTTTTAAAAAAATTTTTTTTACTTTTAAATTTTTTTAAAAAAAAAAAAATAAATTTTTAAAAAAAAAAAAAAGGGTTTAAAAAAACCCAAAGGGGGGTTTTTTCCCCCTTTTTAAAAAAAATTAAAAATTTTAAAAAAAAAAAAAAAAACAAAAAAAAAATTGGGGAAAAATTTTTAAAAAAAAAAAATTTTTTTTTTGAGTTTTGGGGGGGCCCAAAAAAAAAAAGGGGGGGAAACCCTTTTAAAAAATTTTTTTTGAATTGGGGTTAAAAACCCCCCCAAAAAAATTTTGGGGGAAAACCCAAAAATTTTTTTCCATTTTTTTAAAAAAATGGTTTTTTGGGGGGCCCCTTTTGGGGGAAAAAAAAAAACAAAAAAAAAATTTTGGGGAAAAACGGGCCCTTTTTTTGGGGGGAAAAAAAAAAAAAGGGGGGGGGGGGAAAAAAAATTTTTTTGGGGGGGGGTTTTTTTCTTTTAAAAAATTGGGAATTAAATTTAAAAAAAAAAAGGGGGGTTTTTTTTTTTTTTCCCCCCCAAAAAGGGGGAAAAAAAAAATTTTTTTTTTTTTTTTCCCCCCCAAAAAAAAAGGGGGCCCCCCCAAAAAAGTTTTGGGGTTTTTGGGGGGGTTTTTTTTTTATCGCTGAGTACAGGCTGACCCAGGGGATGTGAGACCCAAACATTTAACACCATCCCATGTGTATGGTAAAATCGTAATGTCTACATATGTGTACACGCATTATTTTATTGTTATTGTATTTTGATTGTGAATTCGTACATTATTATTTTCTGTATTTATTTACTTGCTACCTGACTTGCTACAAATGTTTTTTAACATAACGTAGTTGAATAAAAATCTATGAGGTGACGGTTTGTCGGACCATTACGCCCAAATCATTCAAGTTTCAACAAAGATAGGATGTCAAAAACAAACACGTAATCAGATCAGCTATGGAAGATCATTCTCAGAAAACAGTATTGATAATTCCAAAGCTCTCTTGAGTAACGAATTGTGGGGCCTATGACATCCTGCATAACATACTTCATTATCATATCGAAGTTGCGTTACCGTTGAAGCGCTGTCAAAAACGGACAAACAAATTTAATGCTAACCAACTTACTCCAGAAATTGTTGAATTAAAAAAACTATTTTTTACCGTTTTGGCGGGGAGGAATGAAAACCCGAAGATATAAAGAACAACACAAATATAAGGAAAACTGAAAAAAAAACTACAAACATTGTATAGAAGAAAAAAATAAACAACTCGACCAATAAATCGAAGACTATGTGGCAAATCAAACCCAAAATTTAAAAAAAAAGGGAAGCAAGTCCAATATTAAAATTTGTGAAGGTAACGTTGAAGTCTCTGGAATCGTCTTAATTTTTCAATAGTCATTTTACCAAAGTTCCACAAAAAAAAAGAAATTGATCTGAATTTATATATTATCCTCCCCCAAATATCATGGGTTCACACAAAACCAAAGCACTGATACAGCCCTATACGACCAACGAGACGAATAAAGCCTAGGGAAACACACATCTGTGAACTATTCATTGATTTCTCCAGAGCTTTGACTGTGTTGCCCATGTGTTTTTTTGCTGGAATTGGAACGATAGGGGAGAGGAATGCATTGAGTTTGATAAATCAAACTTGATAGGCAGGACCCAAAGAGTATTGATTCGAACCCCAAAAAAGCCAACCTGCAACTATCGAACAGGGCGTCCCCGGCTCTTTACTGCCCCTTCTTTTCCTTGTATACGCTAACGATCGATGAATTTTCAATTATCTTTCAGAAACTCATGTAATCGCTTACGCAGATGACAAAATTTTTTTGTAAAAGGGGAAAAACGTGACAATCTGACAGAAATGACACAAACTGTCTACGATCAAGTTATAACTTGGGCAAACAAATATAGTTTGACTCTCAACATACCCAAAAAACAGCGTTGATGAAACTCACCCTGCACAATCCCAGAAAACCAAAACCATGAGAATGACGAGTTACAGGTTGAATCATGTCGAACAAAATGCGGGGTCTTACATTAGATCACAAACTTAGGACGCCCCTTTGGGAACTCTATGCAAAAAAATACAAAAAAAATTGTTACGCATTGAGTGTCGACGCACTGTGGTAAAAAAGGGTTTTTAAAATCTGTATTATGCGACCATACATTGTCATTTACGGGGAAATTTTTGAGCGGGGTACAGGGTCTTTGGAAAGAGTTTTATTTTACAAAATATGCAGTCAGAATCATTGCACAAATTGGGGGGAGACAATCGTAGAAATAAATTCAGAGAATTAAAAATATTTTACTATTGCTAGCATCTATATCTACAAACTTTTGTATATAAGAATAGACTAACTTCGCACCAAACCAGCATCAGTACTTCAGTTCTAGAGACCACTGATCCCAAAACGCACAGAACTACCTACCCTATATAAAAAAACATCTTTATCTAGGGCCCATATTCATAATAAGTGATGATTCCATAAAAACTGGCCAAATATCGATGTTTTCAAATCAAGACTAAAGACCCCCTCGTCGAAAAAAATTGCTACACTCTCAATGAATTTTAACTTTGTTTTTGGGGTCTCAGATTTTCATGATTTTGTTTGTTTTTTTGGACGTGATATATGTATATATGTATTGTTTTCGTTGTGTATGATACGTTATGGTGTGATATGATATGATTAAGATATATCTTCTTTTTTCCCCACATAATACATATCAAGTATCTATTGACGCTTCCCTTTTTATTGTATTCATAGAATGTTCTTTTTTATATTTTTTAAGAAGAGAAATGAATTATTATCATTATTATTGTTATAACGTAGAAAAGACCTTTTGACTTGAACTTAATCGAATTTTCTTATAGAACTCTCAAAATGAGGATTTTACAATAAACCCTATTGAAGTTTGATAATAACTGAGATATCATTTGAAAATTCAAGAACGGTCCTGAAATTTTCCCCAAAAGTTACTTTTATAATTGTTAGTTATGTTTACGTTCACAAAGTGGGAATTTACCCAAAAAATAGGTGTTTGTAAAAAACGGGGCCTTTAAATCGTTTTATCCACAGTAAAAATAAACCTAATTTTTCCCTTGGTAATTAAAAATAAAAAAAACAAATATGATTTTTGAATAAATAACCCCAACTTATTTTTTTTTCAATATACAGGGGTCTGTTATGCTTATGGAAAACTTTTTTATTATTAATTTTTTAAAAAAAATTATTCTTCTAAAAAGTTCTGATGGTCTAAAAAAACCCAAAATGCAATCATCAGATATCAAATTTATCAATTTTATACAAGGTATTAAAAAATATGAATTTTACTCAAGAGTAACTTTTTATTTACAATGTCGAAAATTGTTTTTGAAAAGTTGTTCGAAGTGAAAGCTATGTTTTAATATAAATTAATCCTTTTAATTGAAAAAATCTTTTTACCTTTTCCCTTCCGTTTAGAAATTAAAAGCAAATTTTTAAAAAAAAAAATTTATTAAAAACAAAACATTAACAGTTGACAACCTTTTTAAACAGTTAATGTCTGCTTGTAACATTTCAGCGATGATTTAAATTAATAATGCCATAATAATTCATTTTTTTAGTTATAATTTAACGAACATTATCAGCTCCCCGATTCATGACGCCTCAAATATCCGCCTTTTCCTTTTAATACAGGTAATTGTTCTACACAAAAGTTTTTTTACCCTTCTAACCATAGCCGAGTAATACCTGAAAGCATTCTTTTAGTGACTTTCCAAATGAGCAACATCGTAATTGGCCTTGAAATAATTTTCCTTAGGTAACCCCCACAAGGAAAAGTCGAGTGGCGTCAAATCGGGAGACCGAGAAGGCCAACAAAAAATTTAGAAAACCGATAAATAACCTTCCATTAAAACGATTTTGGGGATTGCCTTATATCTAACCTACTGTGGCATGGGGACCATCCTGTTAAAACCATATTTTTTGAAGTTAGGAGGGGGAAAATTATCAAGAAAATCGTCTAATTCATTCTCTAAAAAAAAGGAAATAACGGTCCCCATCCAAAGATTCATTAAAAAATGCCAATTATTTTATTTCGGTAAATTTACACCACACATTTGTTTTGAATGCATACTGGGCCCGAGTTTGATGGTAAAATTTATTTGTATCACCCATCAACGGGAGTTTTCAAAAGACTTTTCCCTTTTTTGTAAATGTTGATTCATCCGAAAAAAAATATTCTTGCCATAAATGGGTTTTCTTCTAACATTCATTGATATAAAACAGAATTCAAATCGTCTATCATGATCTCCTGGTTTCAACGTATGAATAAATCGGGGGTTGTATGGGAAAACTTTTTCTTTTTAAAAAAATTTAAACGGTATCTTTGTTAATAGAATTTTGCATCGAAGCTGCCCTTCCTCGCAAGGATATTTAAGGATGTTCGATTGCTGAAATCATTATCAAATTCCATGTCATCATTAGCAACCGGTTGGCGGTTTCTAATTTTTTTACATTCCCCGAAGTCTTAGATTTTTTTAATAAATTTCTTACTGTGACATAGTGAAGATTTTTCTCTGAATGTCGATTATTGAAAATTTCTGCATACACGATAAGTTCTATAATTTCACCCACAATCAACACAATTTCATTTTTTTTTCAGTATTAAGTTTTGGATTTCTACCCAAATTTTTTAATACTTTCTACCAAATCTAAATACAACTGATGTTTTGAATGTCACTGTCAAACATTTTATGTTAAATTTCGTGAGCATCCTAGATTAATGTACAATAATTAGAGTTACTTTTTCTTGTTATTGCAGAGATGTTTCGAGAAATAAAATGAAATACTATAAATTAATGCAACTGCATATTTGAACGGGTTTTTTAAATTTCGAACAATTTTTCCCCAATAAAATTTTTACATTGTGAAATATAAAGTTACATTCCCTTTTGGGAGAAAAAATTCATATTTTACCTCGTATAAGATTGGTAAAATTTTAATATTTTTGGTTGCATCTTGGCTTTTGACCATGCAAAACTTTTTATGAGGAATAATTTTTTTTCGAAAATTAATAAAAAATATTTCCTATTTTAGTTGACTTGAGAGATCAGTATATTTCACAAGAAATATATCAATTGAATGTTATTTATGTCCCTTAATCAATTTTCGTTCAAACCGAAACAAAATTGAACCTCTCTTTTGGGATTTGTTTGAAATTTTTTGTAGAGAAAAATATAGAGCGAATATGTACAATTTTTCTTTTGAGAGAGATGCCAATAAAAAGTTTTTAGATTTGATTTTCTACACAAATATGTATGAGGAAAAAAATTTAAAAACATCCATTGGTTGTAAGACCTCATCAAAACTATTGATTTCATCGTAAAATGCTCCTCTATGAAATCTCTGAACGCTAACGTTACCCCTGTGAAAGTTTAAAAAAAATAGAATCACGTAGCTATCAACGGAAAATTTGGGAAAAAAAATAGCGGGGGTTCGGTTATTTGAAAGTAAACCGTTAGACAACTGCATAGACATCTTATATGAACAAATTACTCAATTATTAAAAAACTTAGACCAAAAAAAGATCAATGGTAGTTTTCTCAGTTGTTCCAACCCTCACTCTGCAGTCCTTTTTGTCTATGTTCCATGCTAATACAGTTGACAACTTCATTTATTATTTTTGCATCTAATGTCAAGAAAGTTTAAAATCGGTAAATTTTATAGTTTGTTATAATTTACCTTTTTAAAATTGATTATAATTTTTTTTGCTCCCTGTACTCGAATATTATATACGGCCTCGTTCCCATGGAGGTACAGTTGTCCTACCAATCTAAGTTGTGATATAACCTGATGGATTATTTACGTCAGATATTTTGACTTGCTCTGCAACGGCCCTACATTGGTCTTAGATGGAGTAATTTATTCACTTTACCTTTTTCAACCTTTTTTAAAGTATTACCATGTAAATTTTTTCAATTTTTTTTTCCATGTAAGTACATAAAAAAAAATTTTTTATCATTGGTTTTTTATCGATATATTTTTTAGAATGTTTTAACATTAGCGAAGATGGCCCTCTGGTACCGAAACATGTCTGTGATTATTTGGGGTAAAAAAAATTTTTGGGGACGATTTTTTTTTTTTCCCCCTTCAATTCATATTAGAAAGTTTTGAGGAATCCCCCCGATGTTTTTCAAATTACTTTGAATCACCCTGTATAATTACATGTCCTGACTAACTGACTACTGATTGACTAATATACGATCAACGCAAGACCAAACCGCTGGTCCTCAGAGCTGAAATTTTTTCAGCATACATTTTTATATTCCATTCAAAAGGGGATAAGGGCGGTGAGAAGGAGGGTGAAAGTGAAAGCAGTTGGTTTTGGAAAATTTGATTGATGGGAATGAGTTCGCTCTTCTTCATAAATGTAAATAAATGTGTTTCAGATTTCGAAAAAACAAAGCTAAGGAGCAAAAGGCCGAGGAAAAAAGAAATACAAAGTTTTCAAGTTGGGGTCATAAAAATTTGTTTTTGAAGTCTTTGATACCAAAGTAATGGGTTTCCGTTAGTTTTCAAATAAGGGGTAATAAAATTGAGTTTCTGAGGTCCTAGGGATAAAGAAATACAGGTTCCAGTGTTTTCATAAATGCAACCCCTAGGGGAGAGAAAATTTGTGTAAGGGTTTGGAAGTCAAGGTCATGAAAATTGGTATTTGAGGTCTTTGTTACAAATAAAGGAATACGTGTTTCAGTATTTTTTGAAATTTCGTCTTCAAAGGGATGAGTGAATTTGTAATAGTCGTCACAGGAAAAAAAAGTATTTCAAGTAGGAAGCAATCAGTAGATTTTAGCCATTAAGAATTAAAACTTTTTAACAAAAAATGAATCCAACGAGAAAAGAAACCGCAAAGCAAAAAATAAAAGAACCTTTCTAGTCTTAATAACTAAGCTCCAAAACGAATGTATGTAACTAATTTTTATTCGGCGCCAAACAAGCAATCAACGAATTCAAATAACTTTAAAGAAATGACCAAAACAAAAATAACATAAAATGCAACATGAAATCTCCAGCGATAAACAATAACATTCCAAAAAAAGCGCCCTTCGCACGACCACAGATAGACATGTGCTGTCACGTTTGCCCTTGGGTATGTCTCGTGATATTGATTTGAGAACGCTCGGCAATTTCCAGGAAATTTTTGCGTAATTAATTTGTTTGTGTGTTTGTTTGGGTCAACCAAAATTAGTTGTTTTTGGAGCAGTTATTAAGACTAAAAAGGTCCTTTTAAATTTTTTGTTTACAGTTTTTTTTCGTCGGTTTTATTTTTTTTTAAAAAATTTTTTATCTCGTCACTATTCCGAAAATTTCATGTCTGTATCGTAACTATTTTACCAAAAAAAAGGAAAGTCCGAACACTAATAAAATTGTATAACGTTAAATATTCTGAAATGAATTTTCCTGAGGAACCCGAAACTAAGTCAATAATAAGTGAGTACTGAATTTTTTTAATTCACGGAAAATTTTTTTGGTTTGGTCACGTTTGTAGGTAATACTTTCTGAAATTCAAATCATTAACGTTCTATACGTTCATTTAGTTGTCCACTAAATTTTGAAAATTATAATCATTTAGTTCTAAAGTGTTGTAGAATTTTGAATTACCGTCCAGGGTATCTATTAAAATAGGGTATCGATAAAAAAAAGCGCAGTTCGATTGATGAAGAAATACTCAATAACACTGTTTTATTTTTCCGGTTGAATCAACTCTGGCTTCACTTGGTCCCTGAGTGATAACTTTTGATCTCAAAGTCTATTTTTAAAAAAGGTTACTACAATAAATACATCTGAACAGTACAAGACCAAAAAAAATAATGAATAAAAATTGAGGTTTTTCATGGTGATGGGAAAAGCTGGCGCATCAGCTCCCCCTGAATTGGGTGATATCTCGGCAACGTCAGCGAAGGCAGGGTTTCCCTGAGAACGGGCGATAAGTTCCCACCGAAAATTCAGCGAAGGAAGGTTAGCGAGCAACGAACCCTGAATGTATTATATGTCGGCAAATGGAAACAGCCCACAAAGAAGATTTTCAAAGAGTTTTTTTTGAGAGAAAAAAGGGAAAATGTGGACAATATTTAAAACTGACAATTTTTTTTATTCTAGGCAACTTGAGATGTCTACAAACCATGGTATATTCACTTATACCTGTAAAATACTGGGACAAACTGGGGGACACCAGTCCACTTGATCATAATTCAGTGAACTGCAATCACAGACAACACAGGGTGTTTTTGTGATTTGTGTCTCTGATCCGTTCTGTGATTGTGCTTTTATCGCATTTGAGGTTATGTCAATTCGTTGTAAAATATTTTGAGGTTGATCGATCGATATAAATATTTTAGAAAAAACTATTCCATGTACTTATGTCAGTGTTATATAGAATTTTCCCGGGAAAAAATTCCAAAATTATGAACCGTACCAATTTATTTTGTATGGTTAATTTTCTATTGATAGGGCCCCCCGAGTTGGACTTTGGGATTTTGACCCGTTTTCTCGATAAAAAACTTAGATGGAGCGGATAATGATTTTATGAAGTGCTGTAAATTCATACAAATTTTAATTTAGCTTTCAAACCAATAAAAGTAGGAGATGCAATTCCCTTTTGCTTTTTAAAATCTATATTCAGTCTGAAGGAAGGGTTTTTTTGACATATCTAAAGTTTTGACTGTTAGTGAGCTTCATCTCTACAGTTCAGAGGACGAAGTCTTTCTTGAATCCTATCTGAGGAAAGAACCCCCCAGCTTTTTGACAAATTGAGAAGTGTTACTATTTTGGGGATTTACGCAAAAAATCAAATTACCCATAAGGGAGTAAAAAACTTAGAATCATGTATATCTGGAATTAACCAAGATTTTTCCAAAACCTTTTGATATTTTCTTTCTTACTTGCAGAAAAAAAATTATAAACTTATATTCGGGCTGCTTGTTTAAATTGTTTTAAAAAAAGAAAACAATTTTTTTTAGAAAAAATTTCCCCAAGTTTATGCTATAGGGGGTTTTTGGGGGCGCTTACCAGAATATGACATTGAAAAAAAACGGGGTGGCCAGTCGTAAAAAGTAGATTTGGGAATGATAATGTACAGCACCTATTTTTATTTATGGGGCCTTAAGAGAAAACTTTTGGGGGAAAAAAATTGTGGAGCAAGGAGCTCAAACGACTTATAGTTTGCCGATAGGTATGGAAATGAAATATTACGAATTTTTTTTAAAACTTCAACAGCGCCATTTTAACTATTGACCATTTTCGAAATTAGCCGAGGGACCTGAGAAGTATTTTTGTTTGGGGAAAAAATGAAATTTAAAGATTTTTTTTAATTGAAAAAACACGATAAAAAAAGTTTTTTGTAAAAACAAAGAAAAAAATTTTTCAATTTTTTCGTGAATTTTAAATTGATTAGATATTGAAAGGA
>JAFIRS010002719.1:0-188041 GCA_018342105.1 Gonioctena quinquepunctata
TGATTGTCAAAATTACAGGACATCAATTTATAAATCACAACTTTGTTCTTCGAGGAGTTCGTTTCTCCTATTATTCAGGGGGTATAAAGTACATATTTTCTTGGCAAACTTGTTTTTAACGATATTAACGTATGGTACTTGACTTGATCCAACCATCCCCCCTTTCAGAGATAGACACATTCCTCTCAAGATTGTTTCTCTTTCGGCCCATCAAAATCGCCTGCATTTTGTCAGGATTTAGTTTTTCTGTCCACTCCAGGTACCACCTCTGGAGATCGTTTAATGCAAAGTGAAGCCATATTGTTGCGAATGAGGCAAATCTTCACGTGTTCACTTTTTTGGGATATCGAATGTGAAGGGCATATAAAACGGAGACAGTACTGCCCGCTGAGATTCCCCGGCCTAAATTCTTTCGACTATCGAACATTGAATGTGTGAAGGGCGTATGAAAACGGAGACACTACTGGCCGCTGAGAAACGCCAGCCTCAATTTCTCTCAACTCCGAGAGATAATTGTGGACCTTTATCTGAAATATTCTACCCACGAGGAACGACTTGATCCACTTCACCAGGCTCTGCGGCAGGTGAAATTCAATGAGTTCGGACAGTAGTCCTCATGCCAAACTCTATCAAAAGCTTCACTGATGTATTACAGTATTATGTAGGCACTGTCATTAACATTGAGTGATGTTATGGCGCTTTCTACCAGCCTCAGAACCTGAAGCTTGATGAAATGAGCACGCCTAAGGCCAAACTATTCATTTGGTATTACATTTCTGTCCTCCACTTCTTCGTCAAGCCTTTCTAGAACGACTTTTCCAGCCAACTTAGCTGAACTGCAAAGCAGACTCTGATCGGTCGATAATTTTGTGGGGAGGTCGTGTTTTGGCATGCTTTCATCTTCGAGGGAATCTTTCGAGGCGAAGAGAGTTGTTAATAATATTCGAAAGTGACGTGCACTTGATCAACTGGAAAATACTCAATCATACGATTAGTAATTCCATCGTAACCAGATGCTTTTTTAGGATTCAATCCTTCAAAATGTGCCTTACATTCATCCATCAAAGCCGGACGAATGACATAATGATTGGGTTTTCTTAGAGTACGACGAATCCGATCTTTCAGCAAAAGGTCTGGATCCAGATCATCGTCTGGATGCTCGTTCAATCTGAATTGCTTTTCCATCGTATCCGCGAAGGCTCGAGCTTTGGATTCGGGAACGTAGCACATACCAACCTCACCATGAATAGGGAAGAAATCAGACTTTTTTATGTTAAATTTCGAAGGAGTTCCCAAAGCGGTTAAGTGTTTTCTAAATTTTGAAGTATTGTGCCAAATCTGTTATTCCTTAATTCTGATATATTTTTTCTAACCTCCCTATTCAGTTCATTAGTTCGGATTCTGCATTGAACATACTCCTTTGATATGCTCTCATGGTACGGTTTCTTTCCCGAATAAGATTTTTCATTCTCTGCGAGAATTCATCATGAAACTTAGGATCCGGTTCCCCCCGAGAGGAATCCTTCAAAGCACTTCTGATGATGAGGTCGTAACGCGCTACGGCCTCATCCAACTCACGTGGATAATCCATTCTCTCAGGAGCGCAGTAGGCTGTCTCCAGCAGTGAACCGAATCACTCCCAATCCACTTTTTTACACAAACGATCTGTTTGGGGCAGTGTATTACTCCCTAGGGACGAAATCACCGGGTTGTAATCAGAGCCCAACTCAAAGAGAACATGGATATCTCAGTTTCAGGTAATGTTGCTAGCCAGGGCAATGTCAAGTGCATCGCTCCCGAGGTGGCCAAAATGCGTCAGCTCATCTGGAGCCAACACTTGGTGTTCATACGTGTTACAGTGTTGCCTAACTCGCCTGCCATTCATGTTGGTAACACGACTCCATTGTGTGTGCTCAGCGTTCAGATCACCAATGACCAAAACAGGCTGATCTGTTTCCACCAGCCTAGTATTGAGCGCCTCAAATGAGTATTCGATTCTTTGGAGAGTTATAAGCACTGATGGAACATGTAGGACCACTCCTCTTGTTGAAAAAATGCCTACTCTTTCTGTACAATAAGTATAATTATTGGAAAGGCCAAGGTATATATGAAAATGACAACGTTTTACCAAAATGGCAACGCCGCCACCCAGACGTCCAAGTCGATCATTTCTAAGCATTTTGTAGTTGGGAAATCTAACAATGTTTCCATTGAGACGAGTCTCTTGCAGAAAAGCAACATCAATGTTGTTCTCTACAAGAAACTCTTGAAACTCGAGTCTATTATATAGATGGCCGTTACAATTCCAAATCACTGCTTTGATGAAAATCGGAAGCTGCCTTCCATCCATTACTTGGGTTTAAAACAATTTGAGAATATTGCAGAAGTTCTAGCGAACTGTGCAAACAGCGTCCTCGTTGAATCCAAAGTGGAAAGGATGTCTCGAGGAGTATTTATTTGAGCTGGTTGGGTAGGGGGGTTGTCACGGGCCACCGCCGCATATGACATCCCTAACTGTGTCCTTCCCGAGCTTGCGGGAAAATATCTCGGGATACTTATGATGCTCATTGCCAGTGGGGTTCACCCTCATAGGAGGACATCTGGGTCATCTTCGATAGTTTGCAGTGTGCTGCCCTAGGCCTCTGGGGCTCAGCTGTCATTTGGACGTTGCAGATCAGTAACATCAAAAATATCTTTGTATTTTTTGCTCACAAGAACTGGAACTGATGGTAACTCAGTTTTATCTGTGATTAATTTGTGCAATTGAACCACTGATTCCGGGGCAAACCTCTTCTCAGTCGTCTCATCTTTTATATCATCATATTTCAGAAATTGAGAACTCTTCATTTTTCCTCTTCAGGGAAACTTCACATGTGATATGGTGATTTTTGCTCCTTAAAAATACTTAATATTTTTCTGTAATGATCTGGTGAATTTGGGAAGATTTTTATAGGGTCAAATACATTCTCCGCCGGTTTATCGAATTCATTAGTGTTTGATTTCAAAAGTGAATTCAATGTTACTCACTTACTTTTATCCCTGACAGTGATAGGGGGGACTGTTCGTTTTCTCAACATAAGTGGAGTCAGCTCCGTCTGAGGTTCACTGGTCTCGTTGGTAATGTCTATCTTGATGTCACTGGTCTCTGAGATTTGGGAATTGTTTTCATTTTGGACGGTTTCAGGGTTTTGTTGATCCCCTGTATAATTTTGAATTTGGGCTTTCCCTTTTGTATTAGCTCTTGGGCTGAGTCCGCCTCTGGATTTGGTGAATAATTGACGTGCGACAGGATTTCAAATCTATTTCTAACTTTGACATTGGGTGGAGTTTTTGCATCTAAAGCTTCTACGTAAGCCTGGGCAGTGAGGAACATTCATTTCTCTTGTGCTTTTTAGAATTTTGCAAGACCGAAATCCTCATTGATTATTACGACAAACATGGTGAATAATCTTAGTGTCAACCTCCTCATCTTTTCAACAAGTCAGATGGTCATTCATTCATCCACACAAGTCACAACGTCAGAATAGCCAGACAGGGCATGCGCTGTTATGAAGCGAGGTGAATGAGTGTAACAAGTGAACGGTTGTTCTTGACATAGGAGCACTCTAATGTCAGTCTATTCCGTAACGTTTTTACTTTTTTGAAATCATAGGTTTTTGAAAATATCTGAAAACAGTATTGGTTATCTTGCCAGCAGAATTAAATGTTAAAAAAACCGGGTTGGTATGATAGGTTAGATATCTGAAGCAGAATTTTTTGACATAATATAACAACATTTCCAATAGTAGCCGGACTATGCTACTACCGTTTGCCAATACGTTTCTGACTGATACTACTGACCCTGTCAGGTTTAGGGTCATCTAATCTATGAGCTTTATACGATTTCGGCAGTAAAACTATGAGACATGGTTTTGGTCATGGGCTCTTGTTCTATCAGAATCGTCCTCTTCGAAGTGATTATTCATCACGAGAAAGCAAGTGGAGTTCCAATATTTTCCGATAAAGTGATATTTATACTTCATAGGAGAATGAAACTTTATCAAGACGCAATTGATATCAGAGCCGTGGAATAATAACAGCTCATTTCCCCTAATATCTTGAGAGCTTTCGTTATATTTCCCGTAAGAAGTTATCGTATTTCACGTCACATTTGGACTTTTCCATCTACTCGGCAAATTTTTAATGGATTTTTATTCACTGGAAGACCAATATTTCATCATTGCTATCTGCATTTCAAGTTATAATAGTTAGCTCGAGAAAATATAAATTGAGTGAATTCTGGTAGCTTGGACATTGAAATATTTTTTTCAGAGAAAAGAAAATTACTACTAGACGCCGTTTCCATCAATTCAAGTATACACGAACAAAATCATGGGGGACAGCGAGTATGCCCATGGAAAAAAAATCTATGTTACAATAGTCCTTGTGAAAAAAAAATATGCAAATGGTCCTTAAATTTTATTCCAAATGTGCCAACACTAATATACAGGGTGAATCAGAATAAGACCGACAAACTTCGACTACAGATTCCTCACCTCATTTCGAGGTGAAAAGTTGCTATCAAAGTATGTCTTAAAATGCATCCCCTCTGAGATACAGGGTGTCGAAAGTATGAAAAAATTCAGATTTAATTTGTTTTCTCCAAAATTCCTGAGGGAAAATTTTTAAACTTGGTTCACTAATCAAGGTTTATCAACGTGCTAATTTGAAGTTATAATTTTATATTTTCGTAAACCAGTAGCGTAGTTACGATGGTATGTGGTCATATGTTCCTTCATATTTTCTTGGGACAAGTGAATGGACAAATGATCGTTCAACATCAGTTCGACTCATCGATATTCAACCTGAAAGTCAGATCATTCCATATGCCTAAAAGTGGAGGATTCTGAGATAATTGAGAAAAACTGAAGTTATGTCTTTAGTAGAAACATAATTTCCTATGTGCAATAATAGCATGATGCCTATTTCTTACAACATATCGGAATATGTGTCAACCTCCTGAACATTTTCTGAAGTTGGGGAATCGGAAACATAGTACGGGCGAGTCAGAATGAGACTGTTTGCGAAAAATTGAAGATAAGTTACATTAGACAAAATTGACAGTAACCCAAAACAGTTTGTATTATTTCCAAGTCATCTGTCATCATTTCAGTCAGTGAATATCGTTTCAAAATAGATTATTCATCTGAAGAATATACAGATATGCATTCCGTTTATGGTGAAACAGGGGGAAATGCCAGAGCCGCTGCTGTATTATATCAACATATCTATGTGGATGATATCTGTTTGGATATCTATCCAAACAGATATCATCCACTTTCCACTACTTTTATAGCTGTGCATCGACGATTGAAGGAAACGGGGTCCTTGAAATCCAGTAAACACAATTGTGGTGCGAATAGAACAAGAAGAAATTAATGTTACGGAAGAACAAATTCTTGAACGATTGGCAGCAGATCCCCTACCAGCACTCGGGCTATTTATTATAGGTAACAAGTGTCACAATCAACAGTAAGTCGAATAGCACGTGAACAACTATCATATCCATTTCGCCTACAGGAGGTGATGGCCCTAGATGCTGGTGATTATGCCCCTCGTAGATTTTTTGTGAATGGTTTTTCAGGATGTATGAATGAGCAAACGACTTTCCTAGATATGTTCTATTCACGGATGAGGCATGTTTCACAAGAGATGGATATTTCAATAGTATGGATAGCCATTCATGGGATGAATAAAATCCGCATGGAATGTTTCGAAAAGGCTACCAACAAAAGTTTTCAGTGAATATTTCGGTGGGAATTATCGAAAATCGTATCATTGGACCACACCTTCTTCCTTCCCGTTTGAATGGGCAGATCTATCGAGTGTTTCTTGAACATGTTTCACCTGGGCTATCTGGTTCGTGAAATAATGTGGTATCAATATGACGGACCACCAGCCCATTTCCAACGAATCGTTCGTCAATTTTTGATCAAACTTTCCATGATCGGTGGATAGGTAGAGGTGGTCCCATACATTGGCCTGCACGTTCTCCGGATTTAACTTCACTAGACTTTTTTTTTGTGGGGATACCTTAGAAACACCTGTAGAATCTGTGGAAGATTTAACGGCAAAAATTTGAGCTGCATGTACGTTAATACAGGATACACCAGGAATATTCCAAAGCGTGCGTCAGTCGATGATACAGAGATGCCAATTTTGTATTGAACAAAATGGTGATCCATTCGAACATTTGCTTTGATGCCTTGTTTGTTTCTATGTTGGGTACCCACTAAACCGTTTCTATCATTTAAGTAGATATTAATACACAATAATTGATTTTCTTCATCAAAAACATGTTGATTGGATAATATTTTCGATCAAATAATATGATGGATGAAAAAATGGTGTTATCGGTCTCACTCTGACGTTCTATGTTTCCGATTCTCTCAACATTGAAAAATGTTCAGGAGGTTGACACATATTCCGATATGTTGTAAGAAATAAGCATTATGCGATTATTGCACTTAGGAAATTATGTTTCTACTAAGGACATATCTTCAGTTCTTCTCAATTATCTCAGAAACCACCACTTTCAGGCACATGGAGACTTTTAGGTTGATTATCGATGAGTGAATTGATGTCAAACGTTCATTTGTCCATTCACTTGTCCCAAGAAAATGTGAAGGAACATATGACCACATACCATCGTAATTACGCCACTGGTTTACAAAAATTAAAAATCATAACTTCAAATTAGCACGTTGATGAACCCTGATCAGTGTACCAAGTTTCAAATTTTTCCTTCAGGAATTTTGAAGAAAACAAATTGAATCTTAAGTTTTTCGTACTTTCGACACTCTGTATCTCAGAGGGAGGCATTTTAGGACATACCTTAATAGCAATTTTCACCTCGAACTGAGGTGAGCAATCTGTAGTCGGAGTTTGTCGGTCTTATTCTGACTCACCCTGTATACAGGGTTGCTGATATGTATGGAAACGGAAGATTATCTCAGAAAGTAAGATAGCTAGATAAAACTATTTGGACACAAAAGTTTTGGTTTTTCAAATCTATTATAATATTATTCCATATTTCAATTCTTATCAAAAATCCGAAAGTTGCTTTTTCTTTAATGGAACACCCTGTATATTATTCCATATTTCAATTCTTCTCAAAATTCCAAATAAAATTGATATAGCACATCATATCCTAAATTCAACCGTTTTCGAATTTTTTAAAATTACTTTTTACTACTCTCAAATTTATTACAGAAAAAATCCGAAATGATGGATATTTATTATAAAAACTACGCAAGGTGAAGTATTATGGATATGATTGTATTAAACTATTATTTTTTAGAGAAAATGAAAAAGCATAATTATTTTGGGCTGATAAAAATCCATGAGACGAAAAAAATTTATTTTTTAATGAATGTCCTGGATATTAAAAATTTTATAAAAACAATATTTATGCCAGAAAAAAACGAAAGAAAACAAGTTTTAATAAACAACGAATATTTTCTCTGGAATTCTATTTAATAAGGTACGAAAAATGTTTACCATTTACCTCCTGACAGTTATGAATTCGCTGAACAAAATTTTGTAGTAAATCTAAAATCATGTTGGGAGGAATGGTGGAAATTTCATGCCTTATCCTTTCTTGCAACTCTTCGATATTTCGGGGCCTATTTTTGAAGACTACATTTTTTATGTAACCTCACAGAAGAAAGTCAAGTGGGGTCATATCGGAAGACCTAGCTGGCCATTCAATTGCCCCCCTGTGTCCAATCCATTTATCAGGAAAAGTTTCATCTAGATATGCCCGTACCACACGTCCAACATGTGTTGAAGTCATATTTGTTCTGTCGGCAAATTGGAATTGTTATTGTTCGGGAATAATCGTCCAACCTTTGGAATAATATGCTCTTGTAAAAGTAATAAATATCCTTCAGAGTTCCGTTTGTAAAATAGGGTCCTATGACGTGTCCACCAATAATGCCACACCCAACATTTACTTTTTGTGGTCGTTGAGTGTGAACTTCCTCCATCCAATGTGGATTTTGTTCCGACCAATACCTACAGTTGTGTCGGTTTACGTGCCCGATTAAACAAAATATAGATTCGTCAGAAAACAATATCTGGTTGACAAAGTTGACATTTTCGTTAAATTTATACATAATAACTTCATAGGACTCGATTCTACGATCAAAATCGTCTTCACTCAATTCTTGTGACAAATTAATTTTATATGGATGGAATTTTTGCAGTTTGCAAACTTTTTGAATGGAATGGAAGCCCTCTGTTGTGTCGAATTTATTGGATTTTTCACCACATCTAACATGACATTCGAAGAATTTTCTTCATTTGTAACGCTTACGGATCTCCCAGTTTTTGGTCGATCTTTGACACCTCCAGTTTCATGAAAACGTTGCAATGTTTTCGAAACGGTTGATTCAGAAAGAAGTTTCAATTCATTAAAAATATCCACTACTTGGTCACAACTTTGTCTTCTATCACCATATCATATAATCATTAAAATTTCAATATGCATGGTTTCACTTGAAAGTGCCTATTTTGCGCGAAAATTATTCACACTAAATGTATTTTTTTGACATGTGTTGTCAAGATCACCACTGTTAGACAAAAGAACGATGGAGCTAGAAAGTTTCAAAGATAACTTGATTGACTATAAACTTAATGGACTAAAATATTTTTGAATGATTATCGGAAAGTTATTTTCAAAATTTGATATGTCGAAAACGGTTAAATTTACGATATGATGTGCAATATCAATTTTATTTAGAATTTTGAGAAGAATTATCGGATAATTATGATTATCGGAAAGTTATTTTCAAAATTTGATATGTCGAAAACGGTTAAATTTACGATATGATGTGCAATATCTGTATCTTTATTGTAATAGATTTTGAAAAATTCTGAAACTTTTGTGTCTTAACATTTTCCGCTAGCTAGCTTACTTTAGGAGATAATCGACCGTTTCCATACATATCAGCGACCCTGTATATATATATATATATATATAAATATATATATATATATATATATATATATATATATATATATATATATATATATATATATATATATATATATATATATATATATATATATCTGTATATATATATTTAATCAATTCAAAGAAAAACATATTTTTACTTTTTCATGGACTATCAACTGTTAGCGGTAGTACAGCAAGTTAGTTTGAATTCCGGTAGCTGTGAAGGTAGCAGCCGGCATATATTACCCTCGATGACATAGAAGAGATAGAGGGCGGTTAACAAATAAATACACTTTTACAAGTATATGTATCTGTGATGTTACCTCTAGATTGAGTAAGAAGTAGATCAGGTTTTGTTATTCGAAAATAAAAACAGTTCCAAAAGCTTACCCATATTGAAAACCGAGTGGGAATGCAACAACAGTTTCCATAGATCTGATTATTAATACTATGCTGAAGAAAAACAGTTTCGCTGGGATATTTTGTTAGATCTAGACACGAATGAATTTTGGATTCACCTCAACTTTTTCGATAATCAGCCCTTGACTATTGGAATTATAAAATGTTGTATAATATGCCGTCGATTTCTCTGAGTGAATCTATTATTATACAAGCTCCATATCAGGAATAATTTGCGTTCGGGAAAAATTGAGGGTCTTACGTCATACTGAACTATATGAAATCATCATTCATTTCCATAACAAGGAAGTGGACTCCTATCGATGTAAAAATGATAATCAAATTTCACAGTGAAATATTGAGGAAGCACAATAATTCACTTTTGAGACATTTGAAATGAATTTGTATTTCTATAGTCTTTCCAAAGTTCCCATATTCGATTTCAGTCTAGGGTTCGACAGCAAAATCCATTCGAAGACCCCTCAAAATACTCCATAGTAAAATTTAAAACAATTCTGAACAAATGCGATTACAAAGAATCAACAGTGAAGTTATATAAACTTTGAAATTTACTTGATTTTTCTTCATTATGAAAACGTAAACTTTTTATATTCATTCACTTCGTGAGAAATGAGATAAAACATTCTAATCTGATTCTAAGAAATAACCATGACATAACTATTCAACAACATATTCAAATAATCTTTTCACAATGAAAATTCTAGAAGGCAACGATCATTTTATTGTCGTTATATGAGTTATTCCAATGATTTACTCAATACATTTTATTCATTCTGATTAAACCAGGTGTTCAATTTTTTGGAATAGATGAAACACAAGGAGAAAAACAACCAGAATAATTGGGAAAGCTAAAACAAATAATTGAGGAGACTCTAAAGGTTGAATTATCTGCTCACACAGAGTCAGAAAGGGAAAAGCTCAAAACTCTCGCCCTTCTTAATAGAACTAAACAGCCATTTGAAAAAACAAGAAATTTGGAAAAACGGAATTTTTTCGAAAGGCACATTAATCTCCGTCGATCACGAACTAACACCCCAAGAACTGAAGGAAAAACGAATTTTATTAGAACACTACATACAACAAAAGAAAAAAAATACAAAGCTACCTCGTACAGGAAAAAACTCACAATAAAAGGACCAACAAGGACTTACTGGAAAAGCAACCTGAAGACCTGAAAGAAGATAAAAACAAAGCCCCAAGTAACAGTGCTCCATCAATACCTGTAAACGAAAGGACAAAATAACCATCGACTCAGACGAAACTACGAAAAGTCGTCAGTAGAACACAGGAAACTAGAACAGCTCTGAAAACAAGAAATCAATCCAGAAGCGAACAGAAGTGAGGATTTTTACTCCCCTTTTTGAGCATATTCTCACAATGATATAATTATATTTTTATTATTATTCATTTATTTATTAACCCTAATCTAGCCAAATTTGTCAGGTTTCATATTATTTTTCACTAAAATTTCATAACTCAACTACTTAATATAACAAATGAATGAATACTTCAAATCACCATCATTCAGAATCGAAAAATGCGAATTCAAAAATTTTCTGGAAATCGATAACAATTAAACTTTCAGCATAATACATAATTATATAGGAATCATATCAAAAAAACATCAGTCAGTACTTTATAAATTGGGTATATTGAATTGTATGAACATGAATTGTCTGATGTTTTGCTTTACACTTCATTAATATGGTCGAAAATCTTATACAAATGCTCTTTCTTTTGTCCACGTGCGGATTTATTTCCTTGTCATTGCCATTATTTAATCAGTTGCTTTGAACTCTTAAAGATATATTGAATTTTATCAACATCCAATACTTTCGAGTTCAGATAGTCAATACGATGGTCTCCTTGGTCTTTTGTGACCTGTGATTCCATCTGCCAGTAATTGTTTAGTTAGAGCAATATATACTTTTTCCCAATCAGGACATGGAATTTCATAAACGTCATTTGATTTCGATATGTATATTATGTATACGGGAAACAGGATAACGAAATAATGGGATAACTGGGTAACGAAGAACGGGATTACGGTATAATGGGATAACGGAATCATGGCATGAGATGATAACGGAATAACGGGATAACGAGAAACAGGATAAGGGGTGAACAGGATAACGGGAAATTGGTGGTGGAAAACAGGATAACGGGATAACGGAAAGCTGCAAAACCATAAGCATAAGCTAGATGGAACAACACAAAGGAAAACATAGGAATAAATATAAATTTCAAATTTCACGCGGACGAAGCCGTGGGTTATATATATATATATATATATATATATATTATATATATATATATTATATATATAATATATATGCCGCCAAAATTTATCATGGGTTTTTTTTTTTAAAATTTTATTCTTAATAAAAGTTGGTGCATTCAATTAGACTAAATACTCGCATAGCCGTTATTATCAGCTTAGCTGCAAGCGAGAATCGAGCGATATTTCAAATTCACCATTGTCAGAGACACACAGTAATATTCAATAATATTCAATAAAATTATTTTTTACAAGTTATCTCTGAATCTATTTTCATTTTAGCAACACACAGTACAGAGAAAAAATATAGATATGTCACTTCATGTCAGTTAGATGAGAATTTTATTGTAGATACTTGCGAAAATATTGTATTTGAGCGTTTCCTTCTGGAATAAATAACGTATTGTGAAGTTTTGACGTAGTTTACTACCGAACCAGTGACCAAGAGAACGGCGGTAGCTTTTCGTCTGGGTCACGACAACTATAGAGTAAAGTGACATTACTATGGAAAATATCGGAAAATGTTATTGAAAAACGTTGTTTGCAATTTGGAGATATTCCCAGTTATCCAGTTCAGTCTACTTGTTACTAATGTCAATAACTGCTAAATAAGTTGGCCTCAATTTTCAATGGGAATTATCGACAATAATTTTTGCGTAGTAAAATACTAAATGAGCATAGATTGTCTGTCGAAGCAATCAACTGAACTAACAAAATTTTGAAAATGAGTAAAAAAAAAGTAATTGAAAGTTAATGAAATAAAGCCAGGATCGTCAAAAAAGAGGCCAATCTTCATTGGAAATATATTTGCTGAATAATTAATAACCACAAAATGAATATTTAAACTAGGACTTGGTTGGTAGGTGTACCTATGTAACTGGATAAGTGGAAATATATTTCAATTGCAAACAGTTTTTTTCAATTACATTATCGATATTTCACATAGTAATGTCACTTTAGTCTATGGTGGATTTAGAATATCGGCCGATTCCCGCTTAGCCGCACGCTACTGATGATAACGGCTATGCGCGTATTCAGTCTAATTGAATGCACCAACTTTTATAAGGAATGAAATTTTCTGAGAAACTATCATTAAAGAAAATTCCCATGTGGTTCTGAGAAGTGTTGAAGCCTAGACCTGTTATCGTGGAATTTTAATGACACGAAATTTCGTGCACATGACAGATGTCAGCATAGACACCAATAGTCGTACTCTTAATGCGTTCTGAGTAACGCAAAACAGATAACGAGAGAAATAAAGAATGAATTAATGAATAAATGAATAAATGAATAAATGAATGAATGAATGAATGAATAAAAGAATAAATGAATAAATGAATGAATGAATAAATGAATAAATGAATAAATGAATAAATGAATAAAAATGAATAAATGAATAAATGAATAAATGAATAAATGAATAAATGAATAAATGAATAAATGAATAAATGAATAAATGAATAAATGAATAAATGAATAAATGAATAAATGAATAAATGAATAAATGAATAAATGAATAAATGAATAAATGAATAAATGAATAAATGAATAAATGAATAAATGAATAAATGAATAAATGAATAAATGAATAAATGAATAAATGAATAAATGAATAAATGAATAAATGAATAAATGAATAAAATGAATAAAAGAATAAATGAATAAATGAATAAATGAATAAATGAATAAATGAATAAATGAATAAAATGAATAAAATGAATAAATGAATAAATGAATAAATGAATAAATGAATAAATGAATAAATGAATAAATGAATAAATGAATAAATGAATAAATGAATAAATGAATAAATGAATAAATGAATAATGAATAGAATGAATAAATGAATAAATGAATAAATGAATAAATGAATAAATGAATAATGAATAATGAATAAAATGAATAAAATGAATAAATGAATAATAATGAATAAAATGAATAAATGGAATGAATGAATAAGAAAGAATGAATGAATGAATGAATGAATGAATGAATGAATGAATGAATGAATAAATGAATAAATGAATAAATGAATAAATGAATAAATGAATAAATGAATAAAATGAATAAATGAATAAATAAGAATAAATGAATAAATGAATAAATGAATAAATGGAATAAATAAATGAATAAATGAATAAATGAATAAATGAATAAATGAATAAATGAATAAATGAATAAATGAATGAATAATAATAATGAATAAATGAATAAATGAATAAATGAATAAATGAATAAATGAATGAAGAATGAATGAATGAATGAATGAATGAATGAATGAATGATGAATGAATGAATGAATGAATGAATGAATGAATGAATGATGAATGAAATAAATGAATAAATGAATAAATGAGATAAAATGAATAAATGAATAAATGAATAAATGAATAAATGAATAAATGAATGGAATGAATGAATGAATGAATGAATGAATAAATGAATGAATGAATGAATGAATGAATGAATAAAAGAATAAATGAATCAAATGAATAAAAGAATAAAAGAATAAAAGAAATAAAAGAATAAAAGAATAAAAGAATAAATGAATAAATGAATAAATGAATGAATGAATAAAATGAATAAAATGAATAAATGAATAAATGAATAAATGAATAAAATGAATAAATGAATTAAAAGAATAAAAGAATAAATGAATAAAAGAATAAAAGAATAAATGAATAAATGAATAAATGAATAAATGAATAAATGGGAAAAAATGAATAAATGAATAAATGAATAAAAAGAATAAAATGAATAAAAAGGGAAAAAATGAATAAAATGAATAAAATGAATAAATGAATAAATGAATAAAATGGAATAAATGAATAAAAAGAATAAATGAATAAAAAGGAAATGAATAAATGAATAAATGAATAAATGAATAAATGAATAAATGAATAAATGAATAAATGAATAAATGAATAAATGAATAAATGAATAAATGAATAAAAGAATAAAAAGAATAAAAGAATATTAAAATGAAAAAATGAATAAAAAATGAATAAAAAAATAAATGAATAAATGAATAAAAGAATGAATGAATAAATAAATGAATGAATGAATGAATGAATGAATGAATGAATGAAATAATGGAATGGGAAAGAATAAAAGAATGAATGAATGAATGAATGAATGAATGAATGAATGAATAAATGAATAAAAGAGGAAAAAAGATAAAAGAATAAAAGAGAAAAAATGAATAAAAGAGTAAAAGAGTAAAAGAGTAAAAGAGTAAAAGAGTAAAAGAGTAAAAGAGTAAAAGAGTAAAAGAGTAAAAGAGTAAAAGAGTAAAAGAGTAAAAGAGTAAAAGAGTAAAAGAGTAAAAGAGTAAAAGAGTAAAATGAATAAATGAATAAATGAATAAAAGAATAAAAGAATAAAAGAATAAAAGAATAAAAGAATAAATGAATAAATGAATAAATGAATAAATGAATAAATGAATAAATGAATAAATGAATAATGAATAAATGAATAAATGAATAAATGAATAAATGAATAAATGAATAAATGAATAAATGAATAAATGAATAAATGAATAAATGAATAAATGAATAAATGAATAAATGAATAAATGAATAAATAAATAAATGAATAAATGAATAAATGAATAAATGAATAAATGAATAAATGAATAAATGAATAAATGAATAAATGAAATAATGAATAAATGAATAAATGAATAAATGAATAGATGAATAAATGAATAAATGAATAAATGAATAAATTATATATAAATATTTCATTCCATGTTAGAAAATTAAGTAGCTTTGGAATCATGCATGAAATATAACGGAGTTTTTCTTTATCTTATAAAAAGGGTAAAAAGCTCCGGTGATGGTTTTTGTAAAAAACAGGAAAGAAACCCAAATCACGATTGGAAAAACCACGTCAATTTTCGTAACAGGCTGAAATCATCCTTCAGATTGCCGGTCCAGTTTCGATTTATCGGACAAAAAGTGCGGCGTTCTTACCCTAAAAGGAACAAAAAGCGCGCTTTTTCGTCTAGTTCTGCCATAAATTCGATACCCTGTAAGAGAAACGATTAATTTGAATATTATTTCTTGCATTTTTATTATTTCATTTATTCAATTATCTGTCGTGGCATTTAAATCTAATTCTGCAATAGTATTCCTTCATTGATTCAACTAGTTACGGGATAATTCAAATATCATTTCTGCATTATAATCATTTTATTTGTTACATTATGTTTACGCCATTTTGACAAGTCTAGGCCACTGTGGTTTGTTTATATCTTTGAAAAACTAACAGACCCCTGAACGTTCCGTATCTCCATATGTTGCTATCCTAGTGCGTGGAGGAAAACACTATAAAATCTGGCGCCCGAGATTTGAATTTGAATGAGGAGAGGTACTTATTTCCGGCAAAATATAAATTACGTGAATATCTAGGACTTTGAGGGTTATCAAAACAGACTCTAGAAAAACACGTATATATATATATATATACATATATATGAATTGAAAAATACCAGAAACATGCTCGCATTCGGAATATTGAAATATTTTCGTTTCCACACCTAACGCCGGTGACACACACGGCAGATTTTTCCGATCGGAGAATTCATCGTCGCCGCCGTTCCAACAGTAGTCCACTGAAGTAAGTTCAAGCTCACACAATAGACAAAAAAAAAACGATCGGTCAATTTTCCGTCGGTGGTAGCTGTGCAGCCGTCGAGTGCCACTGGAGCTGACGGATAAATCTAAGGCCGCTTTCAGACGGGCGACTTTTTGCAGGCGAAGTTGGCAGCAAAAATGTCGGCATCCAGTCGTCCACTAGACTACAGCTGCCGTTCAACCCAGCGGCTTTTTGTAGTTATTTCGACGACAAAAGGTGGTCAGTAGCAGCATGAATTTCACAGAGGAAGCATTACTTCTATTGCTCCTGCAAAGACGAGAAAGAAGAAAATCGCGTAAATTTTGGATACATCCTATTGTCAATGACCGTCTAAGTTTCATACATTATATCATGAACTGATCAGTAACCCTGATAAGTTCTTCCAGTTTTTCAGAATGTTGGTTAGGTCGTCACCAGAGGAAAGGCTTTCCAATATGTTTAAGGTAAGACTTCATTCACTTTCATTACATATTTGTACATGGTATTCTGAGACACCCTATCAAAATGAACTCAGAATAATTGTGTGATTATTGAATCTTCAGCATCTTCAGTATATCAGTTTGACTCCTACTTCATAACCTTGTTCGGAGTAGGTGTTAGGTGAATTGGGTGAGGAAATGTTGAGGATCTGAATGGAATGTCTATATTCGTCTGCGCCTGAGGACTTCTCGGGGGATGAGCCACAGTTGAAGTTGAACAAACAGTCGCTCGTGGTGCAAGGAGTTTGGGCAACTGGAGGATACTCTGCTGCTGCAGTTGGGCTATCCCTGACGTAGGAGCATGTGTTATCGCGTTTCTCTGCTAGATGAATACAGAAGACGTACCAATTGGATCAAGATTATTGCTATTATTATTATATGGTACATTCTCAGAACTCTGTCCCAATTATCATATGGTACATTCTGAGATCATTGTATGGTACATTACGAGTACATTAGTGTATGCTATATTCTGAGAACTTTGACCAAGATTTTCATTCGGGCACTAAGCCTTTCATATTTATCTTGCAAAACCTCACAATTTGCGTCGGTTTTCATATCGTCCAAATTTTTCGCTCACTAGTGACAGACAAAATAAGGTATCATCGACTTGTGATATATTTTTATCCATATTTTGCTCTTCATTTGTGACAATTCTTTTTTGTTAAATGATTATTAATTCATCTTATTTATCACACTATTTCTTCTTTCGTTAGTATTTTTCGATGACGGCAAACTTCAATTCGAGTTTCGTCTGCATTGTCTAAATTCTTGCTATCATTTCCAGTATCTAGATTCGGAGTCGTTTGCCTTTGTTGTGCAAGTGCTTCAATAAATAGTAGTTGATCGAAGTTTATCCACTTCTTTCGTCTGGAAGCACCTTTCCCTGTCTCTACTTTCTTCAAAGTTTGTAGTCCATTGAATTAATCTCTAAGGCTTTTTATTTCTTTGAAGATAAATAGCTGACAAAAAAAATCCTTTGAAATTATATAAAATATCAATGTAATAAAATCTTAGGAATCACCCTGTGAGAATATATCGCCGGGTTCGATAGCAGATTCTCATACTCGGATCCTTAAGGTTTTCTTTTCGAGGGTCATAAACAGTTGGATTTAAGGGACTTTTGAGAAACCTTGTCATCTGGAACGCAGGTTTGCTGTGCAAGCAGTCGAAGACGAAATTCTTGAAAACCAATGTCGACATCTGCTACCCGGTAGGTTGGGAAAAATCTTGAAGGATAAATAAAAATTATCAGCGGGCCAAATTGGCCTGGCGGGGAAATACAGAGAGGCAAACCCATTGTAAAATAATTCGTATTGTTTCCGTCACGCACCGAATAAACCTTCGAGATATGGGAATTTTGCTAGGAAATCTAGGTTCACTAGCCGAAGCGGGAAATGGTTATCAATTTTCATGCAACGGAAGAATTTGTTGGTTTTTCGTTGGCGAAATTAATTAGCACCCACATGGACAATTATTTTTATTCAGATTACGGCTTATTGGCTGCAACGGGTCTAGGGCGAGGTTTTTTTTGTCATTTTCCCCCCAAATGAAAACCCGAAACTCTAGCTGTACAGGATGATCACTATTAGAGTCTAAGGAGAGAAATAATTTCAAAAACCTCTAAATTCGGGGTAGTACCGCTCAAATAACGCCACCTCTCGGGTGACGAAGATCAAGCAGTAGCTCCACCCACGACTACGCTCGTGATTGGTCGACGGAGTCATAACGAATTTGTTTATGATTTTGCAAAATATCACCCCATTGGTTAGGTAATTATTCCCAGTACGAATTAGTGGGAATAGGGGTTGAATTCATTTTTATAACAAATCAAAACTTGACTTGAGTGGGGGTTCTCAGAAAAACTTGTAGGGAAAATCTCACGTAGGAAATTCTCGCAAAAATAGTCAGTTGATATTTCATCGTGGCCCGGGTTAAACTAATTTACCAGAAATTTTATTCAATAGTTCCTTTTTTTGGGTTGAACTAGAGAAAAGTCAAAAATTCATTCAGTTCCGTATCGAGATAAGGGCTTAAGTGCGAATTAGTGTTCAACTAGTCGGTTTCAGATAACTACCAAATTTCGTGCAACAGAAACCGTGGAATTCTTTGTTCTAAGTAGAATTTCCCAAATGTTGAAGTAACTGAGCCTCGTGTGGTTTAATTTCATAACCTATTGGTTGCAGAGTGTTATTCGAACAACTTAGGTTTGTTCACCACAAACTTCACTAAATTTTTTTTTAATGTATAAATTATTTCATCTAGTTTTCATTCCATTCATTTTATTCACGTATCTATTTCATTTACAAAATTATTCTTCTCAATTAAAGCCATCATCAGAATCAGTTCGTTTTCTTCTGAAATACTGGGGAATTGGGGAAGTGTTATCCAAAGTTACTGGCGACTACTGGTTGGACGAGAACGCCGAACATACAACGAGCATCCGTAGACGCCAAGGGACGACTTGGCCCTTTGGAGAGGATCAACTAAAGGTAAGTACCCCATATGTGATATCACACGGTTCCTAGCATACGCGGAGATAACCACCTATCGTCCTTTCGAAGCAAAGGGCATATTTCGAAGCAAAGTGGCATATTTCGAAGGAACTCTGGAAGTTCCAAATCTGTGTGTGTCGCCAGGTTTCTTTTGAATGAACTCACATATGCGTGAGTTATTGGGTAAAAACAATCAAAACACAACAGTGTGTTATATCAAACTGTATCCAAATCTACCAAGCGAGCACGATCATGAACACTCAATCGCCCTCAGACTTCCACTAATCGATGCCTGGAACTGAAGAATTTTGCCAAGATGGTCTTTCAAGAACATTCTTAACTTTTCCAAACTGCATACGCTAACTATCGAGCTGGAAAAGCATTTATTCATGTAATGTCGAACTATCGACAAACAAAAAAAAAGAAAGCGAATTATTATGTTGTTTAAGTTGATATTGGCTCCTATGGGAGGTCAGAAAGCGGATCACAATTTTTTTATTACAAAAAATATTTTTTCATCACTCTTCTAGCTGTCGTTGATTTGCATTATTATGTTGTTTACGTTGATATTGGCTCCTATGGGAGGTCCTCAGACTCCACAGTTCTCTCTAATAGTGAATTTTATCATAAGATGCAAAATGATGAATTCGACATTCCCAGCGGAAGACCTCTAGATAGCAATGGAAAGACTGAACCATTTGTTTCAATTGGAGATTTGTTGCGCCCATATGCAAGAAAAAAATTATCTGACAAGAAAAAGGTTTTCAACTTCCGTTTAATAATTGCTAGAAGAAGTGTGGCGTGTGCTTTTGGGGTTTTAACAAATAAATGGAGAGTGCTCCATAGGCCCTTAAACGTATCACTTGATTTTGCAGTCGATATAGTTGGAGGCCCGCTGCATATTGCAACGTGATGGATATAATGGAAAGACATCATTATGATCATACATCAACTTGTGCAGATTAAGAGGATCTCACGGTTTGTCACGATAGGAGCAGCAGATCTGTCAATACCACGAGAGAACAATTTGCAAACTTTTTATGTTTCCAGAGGCGCAAGTCCCTAGGCAATGGGGACGTATAGCAAATCAGGATGATACATAACGGGAAATATTGTATCGAACACTATTTAACTGATCTGAATAATAAGATTATATCTTGAGGAAATTTTATTTTTTTCGTTACTACCATTCCACATATCTTCTCTTGAGCTCTCGCCTTTGTCAGTTCTGTTACTATAACAATCACTCTCGTAGTCCCAAATCGCGGGTTCAGCCTGAATTTCAGCAATGAAACTATCCGTATCAAACGGCTCCATCTTGTCAATACAAAATACACTTGTTGCCGCCGCGACGTGCGTTCGAAAACTGATCCGTGTGGAAAGAAAAATGTTGTTGTCGGCATGTAGTCAGACGACGGGACTGGCGACAACCGGCGCCAGAAGTTGGTAACGGCAGGTAGCAACAGCCAACCACAAACTCTCGACTTTTTGTAGCCAACTTCGGCTTGAAAAAATCCCCGCCTGAAAGTGGCCTATAAACGTTCAGACACATGGCGGACAATTGTCCTATGCCGTCGCACGAGTGGGCTGGTATATGCAGTATATTTCCATCTTCAAATCAAATCTCATCACTCATTAGTGTAACAGTGTTATGAACAGAGAGCAATGCAATGCGAGTACAAAATTTGTGCCACTACAGAGTGCGAATTCTAGAATCTCAGAAAAGGAAATTTAACGATCTCTACCACTTTCTACTACATAAAGGTATGTGAAAAAATATGGATTTACCAAAATAATTTATTTTTGTTTACACACGCTTTATTATCTTCACCTGTATGTATGATCTTTGAAATAAACTTTCACCCACTTCCAGACTTCCAATCATTTGAAATTTTGCATATATAACAACTGATGACAAGACAATATTTGATAGCTATGACCTCTCTCACCAAGATCGTCAGAAAAAAGGCTAATTCACAAGGTTTGCTGAATTCACTGGTAGAAATGCTTAATATAAATTTCAAAGATTTTATGAATTCACTGATACGGTTTTAGTATTCTCAGCAAAAAGTTATGTAAAAAAATTATAGGTTGAGGTACGGAGAGGCTGAAGGGCCATATCGACCCCCGCTAAAATCTACTTTCAACAAAAGTTAGTGGATGAATTAATTGATGAGTTTTCTCCCGTAGTTGAAGAGTTCAAGAACACGCTCTTCTAGCAATATAACCTGAAAAGATGAAAATAAAGTTATAGTTAAAAAAATCTTTAATGTGAACTAAGAATAAAGTCATTGACCAAAAATATACCTTTGATGAAAATGAAGCATGGTGTGCTCTCTAATTACTTTTCATAATGACTGAATGAAATTTTAGTCAACTGATATCAAGCACCACACGCTTTTTTAACAGTAAGTTAATTTTTTGGCCAATGACTTTATTATATTATTTTTACTTTTGAGTTCATATTGTTACGAAAGCGCGTTTTTCTTAAACTATAATTTTGTTTCCTAACTGGTCGAAGTCGCTTCGCAATCCAAGGCAAACTTTATGCCAAGCGTTTCTCATAGCGTTTCGATCTTTCAAAGATATCTAGGGTATGTCTCTCTTATACGAGTAATGAAATAAGACTTCCATCATCTATGTCACTCATGTTCCCGAAACTGTTGAGGAATATATTGATAAACTTCCCAGAATATAGTTCAGATCACAATGGGCAAATAACTTAAACGGTGAAAAAACCACTGGGCCTGTGAACCTGCGTTTGGTAACGTAGCGCACTAGTCCAGTGTGACGCAAAAAACTTCCGTCGGCTCCAGTGGCACTCGACGGCTGTACATCTACTGTTGGAACGGCGGCGACGATAAATTCTCCGATTGGGAAGAATCCGCCGTATGTGTCACCGGCGTTACCAAATGCACTTCTACACACCCAGCGATTTCTCTATCGTTAAAGTTACGTGCTCATTTTGATTTGAACTGTATTCTTCTGACAGTTTATCAATATATTCCTCAACAGTTTCATGAACATGAGTGATATAGATGATGAAAGTCTTATTCCATTACTCGTAAAAGCGAGGCCTGCCCTCGACATACTTGGGGATCGAAACGCTTGGCATGAAGTTTGCCTTGGATTGCAAAGCGACTTCAACCAGTTAAAAAAAAATTGTTTGATAAAAACTCGCTTTTGTAGCAATATGAACTAAAAAGTTAAAAATGATAAGAATGAAGTCATTGACCAGGAAATTAACTTTAAACGTTGAAAAGGCGTGTAATGCTTGATATCAGTTGACTCAAATTTCCTATCGTGAAGGTGCAGTCATTATGAAAAGTAAGTACAGAGCACACCACACTTTCTTTACATTAAAGTTAACTGTTCAGTCAATGATTTTATTCTTAGTTCATATTGCTACAAAAACGTGTTATTATATATTTTTCAAACTATAATTCTACTTTTTGCTTTTGAAAACATATTGCTGGAAACTACGGGAAAAAACTCATCGATTAATTCATCCCATTTCTACTAATTTTTGTTGAAAGTAGATTGTAGGTGGGTCGATATGGATTTTCAGCCTCTTCGTACCACAATCTATAATATTCATCAAATCTTCGAAATGTAAATTAGGAATTTTCACCAGTGAATTCACCAAATCTTGTGAATTAGACTTTCCTTGCCGATCTTGGTGAGAGAGGTCATTGCTATCAAATTATTGTAGTGTCATCAGTTTTCAATACGTGTGCAAAATTCAAAATGATCTGACGTCTGGAAGTGGGTTAACATTAATTTCAAAGATACATACATACAGGTAGAGCTAATGAAGCGTGTATAAACAAAAAGAAATTATTTTGGAAAATCCATATTTCTTCACATATCTATGCATACTGGAAAGTGGTAGGGATAGTAAATTATTTGTTTTTGAGATTCTAGAATTGGCAGTGACCACACTCTGTAGTGCCACTTTTTTTTCACACGCTGCATTGCTCTCTGTTCATAAAATTGATTTGATTTGATTCAAAGATGAAAATATACTGTATATACCAGCCTTTTCGTCACACGGCGTCGGACAATTTTCCGCCATGTGTGTAAACGTTTAGATTTCTTTGAGCGGCGACGTTAATTTTCGATAGGAAAATCCGCCGTGTGTATTACCGGCGTGACCGCAAATGGAGTGTCAAATTGAGGATAAAACACATATTGTAAATTCATCACTTCTCGCTCCACTCCATCATGGAATGATGAATCAAGATGTTTATGAAATTAGAACATATAATAATATCCAACCAGGAGTACGACTATTGAAGTCTAATAGGTAAATATTGACCCCAATCTCAAGAAAATAATCGAGCCTTCAATCAGGCGCATTGAGCATTCTTATCAACAGAGAACATCAAAATGGAGCTCTAGGAAAATTAAATTTAAGTTACTTCCCGAAATTAAATTTTTTCAGTCCAAGTCAACCATCTATCCAAATGGAGCACAAAAAAAAAGGAATCTGCCCATTTTTCGCAGTTGATAGTGTAACGAAGTTACTATTTTTCCGCTATATTTATCAACCAAAAGCTCCCTGTGAGGA
The DNA here is from genome assembly GCA_018342105.1 of Gonioctena quinquepunctata. NCBI lineage: Eukaryota > Metazoa > Arthropoda > Insecta > Coleoptera > Chrysomelidae > Gonioctena > Gonioctena quinquepunctata. Next base: position 23,879 of record JAFIRS010002719.1, read on the forward strand.
TTTAAATTCATTTTGACAGTAATAATCGGTCTAGAAATACCATGCATGTTCGTGATACATCCGTGGATTACACCTACCCCAATAAATAGACTAAACACCATCCGTAGATCACGCTAATACCGCGGCGCGTATATATAAAGCACGCGCGAGAATTACCTGCGCCGGCCAGCGACTCTCGATAAAACATTTTCATCGAGCCAGCTGGGCTACGTACAGATGCCGACGAGATTTCCGTCATCGCTAGAAGCCAGAGACAGCAGTCCAGTCGAGACAAAAGCACACGCTGCGAGCTGACGTCATCCAGCCGACGTCACACCACATGGACTGATAGCAAGGAGAATTTCTACAAGCTGGGTAATTATACTAGGAAAATATAATTTGCATTTCGATCGACAGAGTCTACAAAACGGCGCGCCCCTATAATTCGGTCGAGAGGAATTCGCAAAAGAGGGGGAAGCCGACTGTAGTTCAATTTCGAAATATTTCCAAAGATTCAGTAGCTTGCCGAGCCTAGCAGAAGCAGTCACGCGTCCGACTAGTATCCAGAGTGTGAGCCAAATACCGAAGCAGTCCACGACCGTTCCGAGCCTTGCCGAAGCAGTGAGGTCGGAGTTTGGAGTATTCTTCCACTCACTATCTTGAGTAGAATTCGAACACCTAGTACGCAGTCGCCACCCAGGTTCGAAACCCAGTTAAAGGCAATTAAAGCCTGCCTTGCTGGCCCCGTTACATTGTCACGACTTCACTGACCCCTGGAGTGTTTTTTTCAATGAGACTGCCCCGGAGAAAAAAGTGGCCTTTTCCACTATAAACCAAAAAGTGGCGCCCGAGGAAAACCAAGAATAGTGAAAGGCGCCAAAGTTTGATAGTAGGGGGAGAGACCTCTTTACAATTTGGCGCCCGAGCAGGGACCGTTTCTATAGTATACCGGGACCTGTCATTTTTGACAGATGTCAACTTTGGGTCAAAAGAGAGTCAATAGGCCGAGTGAGACCCCTCGTTCAATAGGTTTTCGGGGTTGTAGAACCGATTACCGTCATCCGTTTTCTTTTCAGGTTAACCGTTCACGAGATACGTGGGTTGAGAGAGAAAGCAAGCTCGTACGATAAAGACAGTTGGGGATCCGTGAAGCTAGTTCCACAGGGTGTATAAAACCAAAACCGTTAAGAGCCACTGAACTGTCACTGTGACAATTGTCAAACTCGGCTCAAAAGGGAGCCAGGCGTCCGTGCGATACCTCCTATGATAGGTTATCGACTGCGCAGAAGCTATCCTCACCATCCGTTCAGCGATATGAGGTTCGGTTCTGCAGATACTGACACCAGACAAAAAGTTGAGTTCCGACTGTGAGACAAGTAAGACGTACGAGCTCCGAGTATTCACCTAAGACAGGACAAGGAAGCCCACCACCGTGCCAATAGCACCGCAGGTCCCGCCGGATGTCCCTGCCGCTGAGTCCAGGTGCAGGAGGTGATCCCAACGACATTCGCATCGGATGGGTATACTAGCAACGAGAGGAGGAGCTAGATACCAAGCTCGCTAGATTTCGCTTGGAAACCACCGGCACCGTCGACGAAAAGCGAAGGCAAATAGTGAAGTTTCTCCGAGAAGGACGAGCAGCATCACCCGCACCGACCGTCACCAACCCGTTTTCGTCCCCCACGACGACCCCAGAGTTGCCACGACAACCGCACCGCTGCCAGTAGTTCCACAATCACAGGACGAACACTGGAAACTCGATCATGAGCAACGTGCTCACAGGGAACCTCGTGGGAGCACAGATTGCCCTACTGCCGCTTACCACGAATGTAGGGATTGGTCCACTGAGAGTAAAGGACTGGCGAGTGACCTGAGATGGGACCACTGACCCCGCCGCCTTCTTCGAAAGATCAGAGGAGATTCAAAAGTACCAAGGTAGACCGCCTCCTACAAGATATGCCAGAGTTTCTGGAAGAAATGTCTGCCCTCTGGTTCAGAAACAACCGGGCATGCTGGCCGAGATGGGAAGGCTTTTGCACCGCATTTAGGACTTCTCCTTCCCCGTCAACTACCGAATTGACCTAGAAGTGGATCAGCAGGAGACACACAGCCTGAGAGGAAGTACGGCAGCCCACATCACGGACCTGCAGACCCTGATTCGCCGCCATGGTGGAATTCCGCCAGGCAAGGAATTGAACTGGCTGTACCGAAATCTACACCCAGAGTTCCGACGTGGAATCAGGAGTAGGACTTCAAACGACGTTCATGAGTTCGCAAGCAGAGAGTACGAGCTTTTGCGAGCCGAGATTGAACAAGCTCAAAGGACGACAACTTCAATGCCGCTCTTGGCACCATACCGGACCCCATCAGCCCTACCAATGATCACTAGGCTTGCCCAACTAGCCACACCGCCCCCTAGGAGCCCAGCTAGTCATGAACCAAAGCAGCTCAGTCAACCGCCGCCCCATCGAAGGAAAGCGAGAGTGTTGGCGATGCGGGCAGACAGGGCATTTTAGGAGCCAATGCCAGTCAGCTCCGAGGATATTCTGCTCCCGATGCAAGCGAGACGAAGTAATGTCTCGTGATTGCCCGTGCCCACAGCCGAAAAACCAAACCCACGTCTTGAGGCACGTGCAGCCACGCCCCCATGACGCCTCACCCCCGCCAACATCGCTACCATCGACCACCGACCGCATCTTTCCATCAAGATTCCCGGTGGCACCGCTGAAGCGATGATTGACACAGGTACTGTAATCTCCTATGTCGGCGACAGGATAGCCAGGCAGTGGAATCTGCTAGGAGTACCGGAAACTCCAACTGCTACGAGTTCCGCCCGACTGGCCAATGGAGAAACCGTTACCGTCCTGTAACGTATCACGTGGAGATCCGAGTTGGAGAACACCGTTTCGAAGAATCGTTTGGACACCTGAGTGGCCTGTCATCCAATATGGTCCTAGGAATGGACATATTGAGGGAAAAGACAGTTTGGACTCGACCTAGGAAGTGGCCAATTCTTGGTAAAGAACCAACCCATTGCAATGGAAGCTCGGCCCGTACCATGCTTTCCCATTGGAGTTACTGAGCCAAGACCGGCCCTGACACTTCCCAGAGAGGAAGAGGACCACTTACAAAACTTCCTTCAGGAGATTCATGGGGTAACACGCTGGTGGAACATATGATCCGTCTCCTGAATCCAGAGCCGATAAAGCAGCGATACCGACCCCAGAATCCCAGAATGCAGGACGTAATCAATACTGAAGTTGACAGAATGCCACAGGAGAACATCAAAGAACATCCGAGAGCCCGTGGAGGAAAATGACAAGATGAGGTTCTGCATCGACTTCCAGAAAGTCAATTCCTCTCCATGAAGGACGCGTACCGTTGCCGCTCATCAACACCTTCTGGACCGACGAAACCGCCACCCGACGACGGAACTAGCGGCTCAACAGCAGCCACCGCCCAGCAGCTGGAACCCCCTCTGCCTGTATACTCATCCGTCAACAGGGATCTGTGCTGGCGCTGCGGTCAAGTCGGGCACACACGCAGCGTGTGCTAAGGAAAACCGCTCCTCCTGTTTTGCCCACGATATGGCTTGGAGGATGTCCTCTCTCGGGACTGCTCCTGCCCCAACCCCGACAGCACGAAGAAGGACCCCCCACCCGACATGGGGGCCCCAGCTCCTGCCACGATGCCACTTTCCCTACCAAGCCGCCCAGAGGAGACCAGTCCAAGATGGACGACGCCCCGTGCCCCGATGTCAACATAGTATCCTGACCGCATGTCCCGATGCGGATGTTCAGCACCCATTAGTTTGATGCCGTAGGCAGACCCGTAGGATCAGGATGCGGACGCCAGCATCCATTCCAGAAATATATTTTTTTAATCTTTATCATTGTGGTATGACTATTTTATTTTTTTGTTTTTCTCTTTTTCCCCGAAGTGGAAAGGGTGTGTAACGAAGTTGCTATTTTTCCGCTATATTTATCAACCAAAAGCTCCCTGTAAGGATTTGAATTCATCTTGACAGTAATAATAGGTCTAGAAATACCATGCGTGTTCGTGATAAATCCGTGGATCACACCTACCCCAATAAATAGACTAAACACCTTCCGTTGATCACGCTGATACCGCGGTGCGTATATATAAAGCACGCGCGAGTATTACCTGCGCCGGCCAGCGACTCTCGATAAAACATTTCCATCGAGCCAGCTGGGCTACGTACAAATACCGACGAGAGATTTCAGTCATCCGCTAGAAGCCAAATACAGCAGTCCAGTCGAGACAAAGCACCGCTGTGAGTGACGTATCCAATTGACGTCACATCACGTGGATTGCTACCTAGGAGAATTTTTCAAACTAGGTAATCATGCTGTGAGCCGAGCACATTCAGTCATCCGCTAGAAGCCAGAGACAGCACTCCAGTCGAGACAAAAGCATACGCTGCGAACTGACGTCATCGGCCGACGTCACACCACATAGCAAGGAGAATTTCTACAAGCTGGGTCATTATACTAGGAAAATATAATTTGTATCTCGATCGACAGAGTGCACGAAACGGCGCGCGCCTATAATTCGGTCGAGAGAAATTCGCAAAAGAGAAGGAAGCCGTAATATTACAAAGATTCAGTAGCTTGCCGATCCTAGCAGTAGCAGTCACGCATCCGACCACTAGTATCCAGAGTGTGAGCCAAATACCGAAGCAGTCCACGACCGTCCCGAGCCTTGCCGAAGCAGTGAGGTCGGAGTTTGGAGTATTTTTTTACTATCTTGGGTAGAATTTAAACACCTAGTGCGCAGTCGCTACCTAGGTTCGAAACCCAGTTGAAGGCAATCAGAGCCTACCTTGCTGGCCCCGTCACGACTATACTGACCCCTGGAGTGTTTTTCTTCACTGAGACTGCCCGGAGCAAATGTGGCCTTTTCCACTATAAACCACAAGGTGGCGCCTGAAGAAAACTGAGAATAGTGAAAGACGCCAAAGTTTGATAGAAGGGAGAGAGACCCCTTTACAATAGAATGAATTTTGGTGCAGATCCCTCAGTGCGCGAGACCACTCGCCGTTGTCCATTTTGGATGAAAAAAATCCAACACTGAAAGAGAAATACAATAACACTTTTCGGAGTACTTGTTGTTTTGTGAATTTTTTTTCATGGAAGTTATCCACTGAGCTCACTGGAGATGCAAACATGTATTACAATACACTTATCATTACTCACCTCTTGATAATTCCTATAAACTTCGCCACAGAGGGCCGTTGTCACAGGAAAAGCTGCACTGCTAGTATTGTGAAAGACTTCATTCTCGTCCCCCCAAAACTCTTCGTTCTGGATATCTGCATGGAAACTAACATTGTTGGCTGCTCCTTTATTTGTCTATAACCAACAAGAAATTTGTTATTCCTGGAAATATCAATGGAAATATCTTGTGAACATAACACGATTTTATCATTGATTAATTTTGCAAGGATATGTATACATGGAAAGACTATTTTTGAACGACCATAGGTGCAAGGAAGCGTTGTAATACATTCGTTGAAATACAAGAGTTGTAATCGTAAAAAAAATCATCAAGGTATCGGTAGCAATCGATTATACAGTGAGGTCCGTGAGTAACGGAAAAATTAATTTTCCACGTAATTAACAATATATGAGTAGAATCCTGAAACATGTCCATTTTCTATTCTGAAATAACATTTTTTAAGCAGACTGCTATACCTTCCCCTGTAACCCTCTTGGAAGGGCAGCGACCCCCAATTATTTTAAACAGTACGACGGTGCGTGTGATACCTCATTCGAAAGGGCACTCATTTTCAACCGACGAAACCAAAGAGGAGGGGGTTCTCTAGTCGACTCGTATATTTTTTTTAATGTATGAGCACGCATAACTTTTTACTGAGACGTCCGATTACGATCACTATTCTTTCAGTGGATAGAATGCACTTTGAAGTTGGTCCCATTTGAATTTTAAGATGAAATCCACCCCTAAGGGTGGAAAAATGAAGGATATTGATCACTCACCCTCTGAAATCTGGTCCGTTAACCGATTCTATCAGGCATAACTTTGTACTGGGTTCTTCGATTGGGATGATTCTGTCTTCATTGGATAGGGTATACCTCAAAGTTGATCATGTTTGAATTTCGAATGAAATTATTCACCCTTACGGGTAGAAAAAATAAGGGATAATTTATTTTTCACTTGTGAACATTGGCACACATATGTAGTTGACAATGACTGATCGCTATTGTCATTATTTTTAGTTCTCCTACATCCGTCACAATCATTATATTATATGAGAGGATGGAATGATATACATGGTAATGAAATGAACTAACCAGAACTACAAAAATAATTTGTATTTCAACAAATAGTAAAAGTAAATAATCATATTATTTAACTGGTAGTAGTTGAAGTAAGGTGGGTAAGTAAGTATTTTCGAAGTAATAAAAAAACAAGTAGGTAGTGATTAGTAGATTTCAGCTACAAAAAATTTAAAAATAAAAACTTTTTAACAAAATATTAAACCGACGAAATACGGAACTGAAAAGTAAAAAATAAAATGAACCTTCTTAATCTCAATAACTAAGCTCCTAAACCAATGTAAGTAACTAATTTTGAGTCGGCGCCAAACGAACAATCAACGAAGATCATTGAATTACTTTAAAAAAATTATCAGAATGTCACGCGCAACTCGATGACATCATTTTACGCCTTACCTAATTCATTTGCTTGTTTGTTTGGTGCCGACTCAAAATTAGTTACTTACATTAGTTCAGGAGCTTAGTTATTGATACTAAAAAGGTTCATTTTATATTTTACTCTTCAGTTCCGTATTTCGTCAGTTTAAGTTTTTGTTGGAAAGTTTGTATTTATTCAGCAATATAAGGTATTTTGAAATTTCTATATTCTCCATCAGAAAAATTAAATTTGAAATTTTCAAAATGGATTTGAAATGTATCTATTATGCCTATGTGCCAAATATGTGTCAAATCGACTTTTCCAATTGATTTTGTCATAAATATCCAATTTGAATGTATCGTTTTTTCTGATACTTAGGTGGCCAAGTACTCAACAAAATGAAAGAAGTAAAATGGGTTTCTCCCACTTACACTGTTAAATCTATTCATTTGCTACATCTGTGCAAATTTATCATTCCAGTTATTTATTATTGGTTATAAACTTGATCATAATGTTAACAATGGGTAACAGTTTCCCGAAATATTAACATTTTCATATCATTAGGAGGTGGTGATAAAACAAGAACGCAGAAGCAGGTATGCGAAATCTTCCATACTGAGTATATTGACCGTCGCATTTCTCAGTCTACGATTGGTAGAAATGAAAAAAAAAATCGTGAATTCGGAAATGTCACAGATATTTCTCAACCTGATGAGAATAAATATTTTGTTAGATATCCAAGACAATCCACATAAACCTACGAGAGGAATTGCCGCCGATAATGGTACAACGTCCATGTTGCGTCTTCTAAAAGAAGAAGAATACCACCCCTATGAAATTCATTTGGTTCAAGAACTTAACGAGAATCACCCTGATCGCCGCCAGGAATTTTGTGGAATCATGGCAAATAGATGCCAAGATGATCCGTTATTCATTAAAAACTTTCTTTTTTTGATGAATCAACATTCATTTTGAATGGAACAGTCAACAAAAAGAACTGTAGATACCTGGAGTACAGAAAATACATATTGGATGATGTAGACCAATACTCAATATCCTGAGAATATAACCTTTGGGCTGGGATTATAAATTCTCAAATTATCGGACCATATTTCTGATTGCACATTAATTGGCGCGCATTCCTTGAATTTCTTGCAGAATTCCCCTGTTCCAGAGTTGAGAATACTCTTCCCAGATGATGACAACCCTAATGAAATTGATAAAAATATTTGGTATCAGCAAGACGGAGCTACACCACATTTTGCATTGGAAGTAAGAACCTATATCAATCAAGTTTTTTCCTAATAGGTGGATCCGTAGCGCGGTGGAACTGAGTGGCCTGCCCGTTCTCCCGATTTGACACTATTTTTCATGGAGTTATTTTAAATCTCAAGTCTACTACAACCAACCAAATAACTCGATGGTTCATAAGACAGAATGAGGCAAGAAACTAACCAAATCACTCCAGAAATGATTCGAAATGTATTAGAATAATTTCAGCAACGCCTCCATTATTATCAAGAAGCAACCGGCACCCGGTTTGAATATTTGATTTGAACCTACAAGAGAAATTGCCGCCGAAAATGATGTTAGTAAAACGTCCATGTTGCGTCTTCTAAAAAAAGAAAAATACCACCCATATGAAATTCCTTTGGCTCGAAAACTTAATGAGGATGACCCTGATCACGGCCAGGAATTTTGTGAAATCATGGCAAATAGATGCCAAGATGATCCGTTATAAAAAAAAAACTTTATTTTTCCTGATGAAGCAACACTCATTCCCAATGGAACAGTCAACAAACAGAACTGTAGATACCAACCAAATTTCTGATTGTACATTAATTGGCGCGGTTACTTGATTTCCTGCAGAGAAGTTAAGAATACTCTTCCCAGATGATGACAACCCTAATGAAATAGATAGAAATATTTGATCAGCAAGACGGAGCCTCACCACATTTGGCATTGGAAGTAAGAACCTATCTCAATCAAGTTTTTTCCTAATAGGTGGATCGGTAGACGCGATGGAATTGAGTGGCCTGTTCGTTCTCATGATTTGACCCCGCTTGACAATTTTTCATGGGTTCATTCAAAATCTTAAGTCTACTATAACAGACCAGATAACGTCGATGGTTAAAAAGACAGAATGAGCCAAAATCAAATCAAATCACCCCGGAAACGATTAAAATGTATTAGACAAATTTCAGCAACGCCATTATTGTCAAGAAACAACCGGCGCCCTGTTTGAACATTTGATTGGAACCTACAAGAGGAATTTCCGTCGATAATGATGTTAGTAAAACGTCCATATTGCGTTTTCTAAAAAAAGAAAAATACCATCCACATGAAATTTATTTGGTTCAAGAACTTAACGAGGATGACCCTGATCGCCGCCAGGACTTTTGCAAAATCATGGCAAATAGATTCCAAGATGATCCGTTATTCATAAAAAACTCTATTTTTTCTGATGAAGCAACATTAATTCCAAATGGAACAGTCAATAAACAGAACTGTAGATACTTGGAGTACAGAAAATCCACATTGTATGATGGGGACCAATACAATGTCCTGGGATGGTGAACGTTTGGGCTGGAATTATGAATTCTCAACTTATCGGACTATATTTCTGATAGCACATTGACTGGCGCGCCTTACTTGAATTTCTTGCAGAATTTAAGAAGAGTTAAGAATACTCTTTCCAGATGAAAACAACCCTAATGAAATTGATAGAAATATTTGGTATCAGCAAGACGGAGCTACACCTTATTGGGAGTAAGAACCTGTTTTTTTTTCTGATAGGTGGATCGGTAGACGTCACTTGACGATTTTTATGGGGTCATGGAAGTCTACTATAACAGACTAAATAACATCGATAGTTCAGAGATATAATAAGGCAAGAAATAAATATATTACCCCAGAACGATTCAAAATGTTTTAGAGGAATTTCAGCAACGCCTTCATTATTGTCAAGAAGCAACCTGCGTCCAGTTTGAACATTTGTTCACTCAGTTATATTAGAAATGTAATATTCTTCGATAAAAAATATGGGGAAAAAATATAAGAAGCTTATATTGCTGGAAAATGGCGGCTCCAAGATGGCGGAGGAGATTTGTGATTATGATTTGATTTGATTCAAAATTGGTATCTGGAGGATTTCGGGGTCGAGATCATGAATTTTATGTCAAAATTTATGAATTCAGGATGGCGGCTCCAAGATGGCGGACGTGTGTTGTGATTATGATCCATTCGATTCAAAATTGGTATGTGGTGATTTTCGGGGTCGGAGATTATGAATTTTCAGTCAAAATTTATGAATTCGGAATGGCGGCCCCAAGATGGAGGACGAGTTTTGTGATTATGTTCCGATTCGATTAAAATTGGTATGGGGGGTCTTAGGTGTTGGAGATTATGAATGTTTTGCAAAATCATAATTTGATGGCGGCTCCAAGATGGCGAACGAGTTCCGTGATTATGGCGCGAATTGTAATAAAATTCATATTTCGACAAGGTGTTACTCACTAACCATTGTTCAATAAAATTAATTGGTACCCACTTCCATGGATAATTTGTGAAAATCAAATACTCCGACAAGTTTTCACTTACCAACTAATCACTGCCCAATGAAATTAATTGGTACCTACTTCTATAAACACTTTGTGCGACAAGCTTTTTGAAACCAAATAATTCAACAAAAAATAATTGAATCATTGTCATCGATGACTTGAATTCATTTTATACGTTTCAGTACACAGCTTGAAAAAACTTGTCTTTTAATTTTTTTTATTAGTTAATTTTCTGTATACTATGTGAGGAATCGTTGTCTTCTTCCAGAAATTTGTCAGTCCTTTGTGAACTTTATATATGAGAAAATTTTATTAAGGTGATCTAGAAATTATAATAAAAATATGTCGCCATGGTGTCTGAACCAGCAAGTAAGTTTGTGGCCAAATGACTATGGCTTTAGTCCTTAAGATCACTTGTTTGTTATATGTGCACTGAAAAAAGGTTGTCCTTATTTATGTAATGATTCATAGGGTCAGAGTTGTTTGGTTTTCGCGAAGAGAATTCACAAGGCTGAAGGTGCTTTGGATTCTGAAAGTTCCGAGTAGGTACTTCCATAAAATCGTATGAGTTACGCACATAATGAATCTTCTTCGGCTGAAAAGTGCTTTCTTGATGTTTGTAAAACTCATGATTAGGTGATTCGTGAACATGAAAATGGTATATAGTGGGTTTGTGTATTTTTGAAAGACCATGAATACGAGAGGTGTATGAGGATTTGTCTCGAGGAATAGTGACTTCCTCATCACAGCGGATAGATTCAAGCTGGTGATGAGCATTGATGGTGTTCTTTTCGAAAGGGCGAAGAGTCTCGTTGAGTCAGAATCTACTGCTGTGGAAATGATAATGTTTGAGTTGATATGGAGGTTCTTCAGGAATTGTGGTTTAGCAGGTCTGATGTTGGAAGGCTCGTCTAGTTTTTTCTGTAGGATTCCCAGAATGATGGGTTATGACACTTTCATTCGAGTAATGATGGTTTGCGCATAAATATTGCTAGGCGTGATCAAATTTTTTTTGTGATAGATTTTGGGTGATTGGATAGCCTATGGTCATGGATGTGGCGGTGATGGAAAGATAAAAGCTTTTTCTGTATTCTTATTTTCTGATGTTCGGTTTTTAATGAGAAATGGAAAAGTTGAAAGTTTCTTGAATATTGATATGAAACAACTTCAGACACAGATTTTGACGAATAGAAACTTACGAAAATTGATTATTCTCAAGTGATATATCACTTTGGGTTGGAATAATGCGTTTGACGAATTAAATCAGAAATGAATATATAATTCCAGTATATACTTGCGAGTGTTATTGAAATCATTTCCCACGTTATATATTTCTATAGACTATGTATATATACACGGTGTTTCAAAATTCAGTATCAAGATTTCAAGGGGCGTACTTTTCAGGTCAACATAAGACTACTTATCACAGAAAATGTTTTTTTTTTCGATTACAATCGCAGATGCGTAAAAATTACATGAGACAAAAAAAATATAAACAAATTTCTCATGTTAGAATCCACCAGCGGCGCAGTACAAAAATGTTTATGGGGCGAGAAAGGGCTTGACCGCTGAAAATTTCTCCCTATAGATTCTCACAATTACTTGGCATACTGGATAATGAAAACCCTGAAACGTAACCTTTGTTGCAAATTTGATCTTGATATCGCAAAAACTAAAAAAGCTAGAAGGAAAAAAATAAAAAATATATTGAAACTTTAAAGCTCTGTAGATCGGTAACGAAGCGTTTGCGGATACATGTTCATAGAAAAAAAGGTCTTATTTTGACCTGAAAAATACGCATCTGAAATCTTGGTACTGAATTTTGAAACACCCTGTATATTTCACTGGATATAATAATAGTATATATTGGCGGAATATATTCGATATATAATACAATGGTTATGTGAGAGAGAGAGAGGAAGAGAGAGTAATGGAGAAAAAAAAACATTCATTTTTCGGTTACCACGCACAATAAAATTGAAATTCGGAAAAAATCGTTGTTAAAAACAATTTGGTTGGTAGGTCGAGGTTGGCTATTCATTCATGATGCCATAGTGTCCCCAGGGAATTGTATCGTCCGATCTGGGTGGGGGTACATTTGTCGTCAAAAGGGCATTTTGCTTTGTTCAAAATTAAAGACCTTATGAGCATACGAGCGGACTCAACGTTGACTAGCCGAGTTTTCCTTCTGTTCTGACTTCTTAAAACCAACAATTTGACCAACAAGATATGTTGAAGATCGCTATTCTGCCCTATCTGATTTCAATCGAACTGCATAAAGCTCCACAATCAGAATTTCTTCCCTCATCTAAATTTCAAAGACTCTGCCTGATCTTCAGGCAGCGGCAAAGTATCAAAAGATCGTACGGTCCTCGATAGATCGTAAATGTCTTACTACTAACTCTTTACTACGCTTTCGTAACCCGTGATTCTACCCACTTCAAATTTCTCATGAGAGAAAACACAACTATTATTTCCTTAAACCATGATCACCATGAAAAAATGGCTGGGTTTTCAATTCAATTGCATAGAAACTCAATTGATTTCAATATGTCAGTCATTAAAAAAATCATCCCGACTATTGTCCCATTTAGCAAATATTAGGAATTTCATGTACCGCGAATGACCGTTGAAATGAAGGAATTTAAAAACAACAAATTCAAATTTGTTCTAATTCTAGGAACCGCGAAGTTTTGGTAGGTAATACATATTTTTTAATATATCTTTTATGGCATACTAAGGATTATTTCAAAGGAAATATCTTTTTATTTCTTGATGTTCTATCAACTGTTAGCGTTAGTGCAACAAATTGGATTACACTATATATAAATTATATATATATATTTTTTCTTCAATTTCTCAGAATAAAGGTCTGATTTAGTCAATTTATATAATTTATTTTAACGACGTCGACATGGTATTTGTCATCATACGTTAAACAAAATTATTTTATTTGAATTTCTGCGTTTGCATTGTGCGAACGTTATTGTGTAGGTGTGTGACTTCGAAATCGAAGTTATCGATAACTTCGACTTTTATTTTATTTTTTAATTAGGGAACTATCGCTTTAACGGACAAAATACAGGAGTTAAGAGAGTTTAGCAATTAATTGTTCTTTTCAACACACATTTTAATTCATGAATTTTTTTTCGTTGAAAAGTTCTGGTGAAAAATGAAATAGGGGTTGCATGTTTCACCCCATTAAAAGATCACGACAAAATTAAAAAAAGGTAGATTTTTTATTGGTAGAACATGCCCACAGAATGCAATTGTTTCAACTCTTCAGCAATTTCGAATTTTTTTCTCCCATATATGGGAGCGTGTAACTTTTCAAGGAAAGGCCTGAGAGCTTTTGTTTACATGAAAGATCCCCTTCGATTTTCGACAAGGAATCACCCCCTGGAAACTTTCGCACTTATTTGGTAACACCCTGTATATAGTGATAATGGTATTTGATATTCATGTCAGTATGCTCCTGGAAAGTTATTTCGAATATGAACAAGAACTTTATTGATATCGGTTTTTGTTTTTTTCGGTTATAGCTCTATTGCTATTGCTATTGCTATTGTGACGTTTATTCATTCCATCAGATAATTTTCCAAATGAACTTCCTGTCACTTACACCTACCCAATATCCTATATCGCTGAAAAGTAACTTTCATCTATTCCTGTCTGAACTGAGTGGAACCTGGAATTCCTTCAATATGAGATTGGATGAGTTGATCCTGACATGTTCCATCCATGAGTGTGCTCAGCATCTACCGAAAATATCTCCCTCGTAATATTTCCAAACGACCCACCTAGTAGACGGTAGCTTGTCAATTACAGATGAAATAGCCCCGTTTCATGTCCAATCGAAAATTATGACTTACCATAATTCTCCAAGCCAACATTTCGAGTTTCATCCGCTGCAAACATTTATCACTGAATATCTCCCCGAATAAATTCAATATTTGTAAACCGAATTAACAGTGGTGTACTTGCTCTCGCAGCTGGTATAAAATAATGTTTCATCATTTGTTGCTAAACAAATAGATGTTTTTTCAACTATCCTTGATTTCATAATCAGTGAACCTGACATATAAGACTTTGCAAGTTCGTTACATATTTAGATGTTTAGACCATTTTGAAAGAAAAATGTTGATGAAATTACATTATTTATACATAAAAATAAACCCTATTCAAAACAATGGCAGGGTATTGAGCAAATAAAACTAATCTACGTCTTCGCAGCGGAGACGTAGATTAGTTTTATTTATCCAATCCAATCCAAAATTATTAATTGTTCAATATCAAAACATAAAATTAAAACTCAACTAATATATACACATTTGTTGCAATATACAATTTTATTCCTCTTCTTGGTGGGATGGGAAGGGAAATCCCGGCTCTGAGTTTGGGGAAGACTGACTGCCTGCCAGCTTGCCTTCCTGATGGGGCGAAGAGGCAGCTGCTGATTTTAACAGTTAGCCTCCAGACATACTAGTCTTGCCATATTTCGAAAATTCTTGTTTGAGATGCCTTCTGGTTTTGCTTGTGCATCTTCATACTATCTACTTGATTCCGAGAGTTCCAAACTTTTATTTTACTAATGGGTTTTATTTATCATAAGTCACCTAATTACCGGAAAACTATAGAAGAAACCGGTTTCAGAAAACGCCTTTTAGGTCTTTATTTGAATTATTCCCATTTGATTATAGGGTTTTCATAATCAATCGTTTCGAATAAGTTAGATCTAGACGCAATCACCTCAACATAAAAATGAACCATTTTCAAATAGCATACTGAACAACAAATCAAAACCTTATATGTGTCAGAATCTACAGGGCTAACGTAAAATTTGTGTTTAGGAAAAAACATCAACCATATTCGAGAGGGTCATTTTGTTTCAGTGTAGTCAGATAGAGACGAAAGCTGGACCATATACTACAATAACATTTTATTTCACGTTTTCTTTCATAAGATTCCCTTATATACACTCTGATTCGAAACATGTATATATATATATATATATATATATATATATATATATATATATTTGGCTTGTTTTTCTTGGGTTTTAGGTTCGTGTACAAATTAAAAAAATTTTTACAATTTTACTTACTCATTGTTCTTACCTTGAAGAGTTGTAATGTTTTTAATCCTGATGAAGACAAAGTTGTAATGAATTTATGAAAGTCAGATCCACGAACCTAAAACCCAAGAAAAACAAGCCAAAAATATACCCTCAGGTTCAAGAAATCACCAACAACATATATATATATATATATATATATATATATATATATATATATATATATATATAATATACATGTGTGTATATAGTCTTAATTTTCATTATTATTTAATGTCAATATTATAAAAAAATATAAGCAATTTTTTTCAGCAGAAATTTTACCAATATTACACTACTGGATTACGTGTTTTAAATGGTATTTGAAATATGTTCATCACTGAAAAGAATATAAAATGAACCTTCAAAAATATACCAATTCAATTATAGCAAAATTCTAAGTATACCACTGGATTCACGAAGTTTCTGAATGAAATTCACAAGAATTATGGGAGAATAAATTCCCAAGTTCCAATGTCGAACAATAATCCATGAATCTATTGATAACAAACAGTGATCAAATAAGAATACCTGTACTTATTTTAGTTGTTACAAACTAACTGAAAATAATCTCATATTCAATCAATGCCAATAAAGAGAATGGAAACGGTACGAAATATAAAACTCAAATGAGTTCAATCTGAATTTTAATGATTTCCATCGAAGAAACATTCAAGTTGATGCAATTATCAAATAGTTTGGGAATATTGTTGCAGGAAGAAATAACATTATTTATTACATTGCTCGTGTGAACACAGCACTATGACTCCCAGTGTACGACGTTTCAAGATCACTGTAGGCCAGATCAGAAAAAACGTGACACATGTCATAGGTGTTGAAAGATATACACAAACGGATTATATTATTCTGCTTTTGCCCAGTAGTAACGGCAAGGGCAGTGTCGCGCATTTTTCGTGTATCTTTTGTGTGGATGTGCGACAATAGACATCTTTCGTGGACGATCTATGAACATATTCCCAATCAACTTCCTCAACTCCACGCGGCCAACCTGGAACCTCCGTTGAAAGGGCTCTTCCTGATCTCGAGGAGCAACAACTAACTTCCCATGAATACCAAAGTAAGTCATCGTGCTGTACGTCTTTTCTTTGATATTCACGCTTTACGGTTCACCCTTCAATTTGCCATTTACTAAAGAGATATCACAATCCATTTTTTTCTCTCAAAAGTATCGAAGCTATCGATCTGCAACATTGGTCCTTCGAGCCGGATTCGATATCTCGTAAGTAATACATTCCGTTTTCCGCTTTTCGCTTCAGGAGTGAACAATTAATTTTGAATAATTTGGTTGTTACAACGTACATACAAAGATTTATCCGCATCTAACCGCAAAGAGAGTAAGTTTCGAAACGATCGCGACTAAATAAATCCTAGGAAGTACCATACCTATATCACATGCAGGAGGGTTTCAGGTATCGTCCGCCATATTTTCTTTGGTCTAAGTGGATTGACCATTTAGCAATTTTCGGGGAGTCGGTCGTTTTGTCATATAACGCAGGCGAATTTATTCGAAATTCTACTTTCTTGACATGGAAAAAATTAAGCAATACAAACATTATCGTAACGTGTGTATAGCGGATATGAGTGCACTTGTTACATTAGCGGATCAAGCCATGAAAGAAAAAGAACCTTGTTTAACATAAGCTGCACCGATATTCAAGAGCTATATGATGAATTCATGAAACAACATGGAAATCTAATCAAAGTTTTGTTGGAGGATCATGATGCGGATATAGAGTCGGGAAAAGTCATTCGTCAAGCATTTTTCGAGGAATTTCATGTAGTGAAAGCAACCGATACTGAATTATTTGAAAATGCGAACACGGGTATTTTGAAAAGTACAATGGCGGTTCCCGCCCCTAATTCCGCGAGTAATTCAAATCTAAGACTTTCACGAATAGAACCCAGTGAGTTTGAGGGAGATTATTGAACGTTTATAACTTTTTTGGATCAGTTCAATGCGATGGTGCATGATAACTCTGCTTTGAGTAATATAGAGAGATTTAATTTTATTTGAGAGCATCTTTGAAGGGTCCTCCCGCATCTCTAGTTCGCTGTCTTTAGATAATTACCCAATTGCGTATGATACATTGGTAGACAGATATTCCAATGCTCGATTACGTTGGAGAAATTGAATAATGACACAGTTACGCGTTTCGAAATGGAACATAGATCAAGTAAAATGCCGAATTATGGGACTTGAAGATATTTTTAAACGATGAATGTATGGTGGTGGACACTTTGCAGTCGAGTCTCGCAACTAATCGCAATCCGAGGCCTTCGCTCCAAAAAACTCACTTAGGAGCACCGCGCACTACAAACTTATTTGTTGATAAAACACCCGTTCGCTCGTCCGCTGAATCATGTATTTTTTGTAAGGCCATCATGCATTGTATTATTGCTCCGCATTTACCGCAAAATCGCAAAGTGAACGTCACAATTTTTGTAAAACGCGCCGCTTTTGTTTCAATGCTTGAATAGTGCACATGACTTAAAATCTTGTCGCTCGATTTATCAATGTAAGATTTGCCATTCTCGCTATCATCATACACTTTTGTGTTCCAAAACTCAAGCCTCGGGATTAGGTCATGCTGGGGCAGTGCGTCCCACAATCCCCGCCAATGTTCCCGCCGGTTTTGAGTTACATATTTCGGAAACTACTCCAGACTCTGATAGAACTTCTTTTCTTGTCGACTCTGGCGTTGTTTCGCGAAAACAAAGTACTCTGCTGTCAACCGCTTGGATTGATATCTGTAATAATCGGGGACAGTATCAGCCCTTCAGATGTTTATTGGATTCAGGTAGCATGATATCATTCATTACTCAAAAGGCGCGGTATCGAAGTTAGGTTTACAAACCCGCCATTTCTATAGGAGTAAGAGAACTAGAGTCGATGCGCTCTCAAGCTAATAAGGGCTCAGTTCAACTTAGTTTGAAACCGCTGAGGCAAAACTCTCCGCTTATGTTTACCGAGGCAGTTATTTTGGAAAAAAATTGTAAGCCCCTACCCGCGGGCCCTCTATCACACAAAAACTGGAGCCATATTAAAAATTGGAGCCGATCCACTTATTACAACCTGGAAACGTAAATATTCTACTAGGAGCTGATATATTTTCTAAAATACTTCTGAACGATTCCATTTTGGGAACCGTCAATACCCCAATCGCGATAAGGACAGTTTTGGGTTTCATTCTGATGGGAAACATTGAGGCTCCTAATATCAATCTGTTGCCTCATTTTTCTGCACTCCTTCGGATGAAAGTTTGCTAGAAACCATTGTCAAAAAATGTTGGAAAATTGAAAGTGTGCGCAAACCGATTGTCAGGATCCGGAAAATAGTGTTTGTGAGAAAATATTTTCAGACACTTATTGTCCGGACAATTCGGGCAAATTAATTGTTACACTTCCGTTTCAAGAAAATAATCCGTGTTTTCCGGGTAGGCGAAACTATGCTCTTTCTCGCCTCCATTCGCTATAACGCAGGTTATTAAGGCAACCGGAACTTTATGCGCAGTAATCCGACTTTATGAGAGAATATCTCCAACTTAATCATATGGAAATAATCGAAAATATTGAAGTATCCGATCATTCTTATTATTCAGTGCACCACTGCATTTTGAAGCCAGAAAGTACGTCTACCAAACTGAGGGTGGTATTCAACGCATCCGCTAAATTCGCGCATCAAAAATCGCTAAACGACTGGCTGATGGCAGGTCCTAAGCTACAACAAGATCGTTGCCATATTTTGTTGAATCTCCGCGTATTTCCTTATGTTTTATGTTCGGACGTGGCGAAGATGTGACGTATGAAATGAATAGACCCCAAGCATAGAGATTATCAACGAATCCTCTGGAGGTTTTCGCCTACGGAAGAGGTGAAATATTATCGGTTACTAACGCTTCCATATGGTCTCACATCATCCTCATTTTTAGCACTGAAATGTGTGCTCCAATTATGCATTGATGAGGGGGAGGAATATCCCGTAGCCACCAAAATTATACGCAACTGTTTTTAAATTGATGCTTTGTTTTTAGTGTTCCAAGCATTTGATTCAACGATTGTGGACCGCTGGGATAGAATGGAATGAGCGCCCATCAGATGAAATTGTTTTAATTTGGCAACAGTATTCGTCAGAACCACATCTACTATCGCAACTTTGATGATTCCTAAAGATTCAATGATAATGAGCTACATTGGTTTTGTGACTCAGGTGAAAGAGGCTACGCATGTGTAATATATGTCCGCATTGTTCGTGATAGTCAAGTTTACACTAATTTTGTATGCGCAGAATCTGAAGTGGCTTCTTATTCTCAAAAATTGACTATTGCACGCCTGGAGTTATGTGGCATGGTGTTATTGGCTAAACTGATGATGTTGTTTTGAAAAGCATCAATGACAAAATCAAGTTTCGCGATATTTATGCTTGGTTAGATTCTCAAATCGCACTAAACTGGATGGAGGGCTCGCAACATCGATGGAAGACTTTTGTCGCCAATCGAGTATCGTTTATACACAAACACATTTTCTTCATTTCATGGCACTATATCGACTCGAAACATAATCCTGCTGATGTGGCTTCACGGGGCACTGCGCCATCCGCACTCCTAGCCAATGATTGTTGATTCAAGGGACCGTCCTTTCTTCGTGAATTAACTTCGCCTTTTTCTTATACTATGCCTAATGTTGTCTATCCCGCTGAAGAAGAGAGAAAACTCGTTCTTTCCACCATTTCCCCAATGGGAAATTTTCCTTGGAAATTTATTGAATAATCAGTTCACATTCGTGAAAATTCAGGAGAATCTGTGCGTATCTTTTACGTTTGGTTTTCAACTTAAGATATCCGCTATGTAAGCGTTCCGGACCTCTGAACGTGTCAGAGCTTCATGAAGCTTTACTTTGCTTGTAAAATTCACTCAGCAGGTGCATTCCGCCCAAGAATTAGAATCGGTTTGTTCTCTCGTACTTTAGAAAACTGCTGTTTTCCTTGACGATCGAGGTATTATGCGCATGGGTGGTCGTCTTGAACACGCATATTTGTCTTATAACGCGGAACAGCCTATGCTTCTTCCGCGCCAAAGCCGCTTGACCACTTCACTCATATAATTTTATCACAAGAAATACTTCCATTGTGGTTTTCGCTCTACTCATTTTTCAATTACCGAAACTTTTGGATTCTTTCCCCAAAACGAGCAAAAAGTTCCATATCATCTAAATGTATACGGTGTTGGAAACAAAATCCAAAACATTTTCAGCCGCTTATGGCTTCCTTGCCAGTTTCCCGCATTTCGGAAGTAAAACCTTTTTTCCATTCCTTGGTTGATTTTGGTGGACCTTTTTTGATTACCCCCAGCCGTCACCGAGGTGTGAGAATAAGTGGAGCGTACCTATGTCTATTTGTGTGTTTTACTACGAAAGCGGGCATTTAGAATTGGCTAGCGATTTGTCGTCAGTCACTTTTTTATCCGCTTTGCAAAGATTTATTGCTTGGCATGGGCGTGCTTCAGATTTGTATGACGATTACGCCACAAATTTTGTGGGGGCTTCTACAGATCCCAAATTAATGCAAACTGCCGCGGAACAAGAAATGATTACTTTTAAATTTTCACCCCCATCTGATCCGCACTTCAATGGACTTGCCGAAGCGGGGATGAAGTCGGTAAAACTCCATTTGATGAAAGTAGTGGGTGAACAGATTATTACATACGAGGAATTCTACACGGTCCTGACGTTAATTGAATCGATTTTGAATTCGCGCCCCTTTACCCCTTTTTCTTCGGATGTGGAAGATATCAAAGCCTTAACTCCCACTCACTTCCTTACTTTGGAACCAGTAGGCGCGTTGTCGGTTCCGGATTACACTTCCGTAGCTTCAACAAGGTTATCCAGATTTGAATTGATTCAGCGTATCCAGACCGATTGCTAGAAGCGGTTCAAGCGGGAATACCTCCAAACTCTACAACAACGGGGTGAATGGCTCAATCCTGCTATTCCGCCCGAACTGTGATCCCTTGTTCTAATAATGGATGGTAACGTACTCCCCCTGTAAATGGAATATGGGTCGAATCATAGCCTTGCACCCAGGAGACGATGATGTTGCGCGGGTTGCCACCGTAAAGACTTCATCACGAGAGCTGACAAGACCCCTTGTGAAGTTGTGTCCGCTACCTTCATGTTGAGATAGGAATTGCGCGAAATATTGCGCCTCAATCTTTGTATGTGTGTACGTCATTGAAAAATGTTTTCATTCAAGTTCAATTAGTTTTCTTATTTTTCGGGTTATAGATATTTTTTCTCAAAATACCAAGAGCATTTTGCTGGGGCAGAATGTTGTAGAAAGAAATAACGTTATTTATTTTCCCTTATTGCATTTCGCGTGTGAACACAGCACTATGACTGAACACTCAGTGGACGACGTTTCAAGATAACTGTAGGCCAGATCAGAAAAAACGTGACACATGTCATAGGTGTTAAAAGATATACACAACCGGATTATATTATTCTGCTTTTGCCCAGTAGTAACGGCAAGGGCAGTGTCGCGCATTTGTCGTGTATCTTTTATGTGGATGTGCATCTCTTGTGCACGATCTGTGAACATATTCCCAATCAACTTCCTCAACTCCACGCGGCCAACCCGGAACCTCCGTTGAAAGAGCCGTTCCTGATCTCGAGGAGCAACAACAAACTTCCCAGAAATACCAAAGTAAGTCATCGTGCTGTACGTCTTTTCTTTGATATTTACGCTTTACGGTTCACCCATCAATTTGCCATTTACTGAAGAGATATCACAATCCATTTTTCTCTCTCAAAAGTATCGAGCTATCGATCTGCAACAAATATGTTTCAAAGTATTCCCTGATTATATGCGGGTTATTTCCTAAACAAGCTTGCAGATTTATTGTGCACAATCTGCTCGATTCCTTGAAAGTGATTTGTGAACATTTTATATGAAAAAGCCTTGTAGAAAGGGAATCAAGTGAATTCATATCAGGTGATCCAGGTGGTCATCCGATTTTTTCACTGGTACAACTTTTCACAATTCCTGCATTATGTATACCATAAATGAAGATAATAATTCTGTGTTTCTGCAAGAGAAACTTCATCCATTGTATCCGACAATTCATTTCTTGGAAATTGTAAGAAATTTTCGGAATTGAAAAAAACCTAAAATTATCAATGTATGCAGTGTTCAGCGCCAACCGTTCACTTTTTCTGAATAATGATTTGCACAGGTAATCACTTCAGAGGCCCAATAGCGATAATATAATTTGTTCCATGGTGTTTTTTTTTTGACGAAACAATAATGAAAGTATCGACAACATTTGGAGCATCCCTGCTTGAAACCACTCCTTATTGAATCATTTTATGTTGCTGACTGCTAAAACCTCATTTTTCGAAAATCCTCTCCAAAAGAAATCGACGCAGGTGAAATCCAGAAACCTTGCTGGCCAATTGTGTATGCCACCCCTCCCAATTCATTCTTAGGAAGGCATATATTCCAAATCTTTTCACCATTGAGTTTGAAATGTGCCAGAGATCTATCCAGCTATTGTCTGATATTGGAAGGCACATTCTTCATAAGATGTGGTGAATTATCGCATGAAAACTCTGAAAATGTGGACCATCCAAGTACCCAAGAACCCAAGTATCAGTGAAACTCCAATTCCTTTTCAGACATTGATATACGTTTGTTGATCGAATGCGTTGAAAAATAGGAATTAAAGTCACTTCATCATTAGAATTATCTTTATCACTGAGCTGAATTCTCATAAATTATAAATTTGTCGAAAAATAGAATGAAATTATAAAAAGGTCATAGTAACTAATTCTGAAAACATGAATCGAATCGTTTATTTCATATAGTTGCCGGTGCATCTCAATTTGATTTCTTATATGCAATAGAATGCTCCGTTTGCTCATCACCGCATGTTCCTTGATCTTAATTTGATTCGTACGAAGATTTTCTATGATAGATTCCGTGACAATAAATTAATTAACTATGCATTTCTAATGATGTGTTCAGTTCTGTAGTATATGGGTTGATAGTAACGGGAAGTGAGCGATGGTTGTTTACAGTGGGGTTTTGCCACTTTTATGTGTCGAATAATGAAATATATATATATATGTATATATATATATATATATATATATATATATATATATATATATATATATATATATATATATATATATATATATATAAAATATCTTCTCCGAATTCATAACATGGTGTCAGATGAGAATTTCAAAAGAATATAACTCAAAATGAAGCTGGAACAAGAAACAATTAAAAAAAAAACAAATACAAGACAGACAGTGGTGAATGCAGTTTCGTCGCCAGGAATATTTTCTTTTAATAAAGATGATTGGCAAGGATGGATCATCCACTATGGAATATACCGTTTCTGCAACAAAAATTGAATCTTCAAATGAGAAAATACGAATTAAATATTAACTTCTTCATATGGTGCCGAAAGTAACACAACTACTGAATATATTAAAAAAGAAAGAGGAAGATTTCAGTACCTACAAAAAATCAAAGATATCTTCAGCAGACATTTTCTCAATGTCAAAGAATTTGATATATGCTAGGGCCAAATTCATTTTAGGTGACCAGCAATATGGAGAAAATATTGAAGATTTTATGAGTGCTGTTATTGGTTTAGCCTAAGCGTGTAATATCAAGACCTGATACGAGATCGTTTGGTTGTGGGAATGCGAGATGGAAAACTCATCGAAAATCTGCATATAGATGATAATCTCACTCTAGATAATGCCATTCAAAGGATTATTCAATCAGATGGAGTTAAACACGAAAATAAAGAACTGAGACAGAATTCAAGAAAACTAGAAAATTTCGATGAAGTAGAGAGATAAAAAGATAATAGAAATGACAGAGAACAAAATTAAAAATTCCTGGATGTATGAAATGCGAGAACAAACAAGGGTATCCGAAATTCAAATGCCCAGCTAATCGAGTTGAATGCCATATATGTCTGTTATTTGGGCATTTTGCTCCATACTGTCGAAGAACAAAGTATCCGAAATCGAAGGAGAATCATCTTCTGAAAGTTCTGATGAATAAGACGAATATGAAAATGTTTACTTGGGAGAAATCAGAAATATGTTCCGTTTCAAATCATAATCCGTCGGTAATAAATCTAACCATAGGAAAGTCTGGGGAAGAAAAACTGACATTTAAAATTGATTCTGGAGCCGATGAAATAATTACATCGAGTTCGGACTACAAAAATAATTTGATATAAAAATAAAAAAATAAACAAAGCAAATTTGGTTGGACCAGAAAGCAAACACTCTAATATACTCAAGATTTTTGGTCGTATTGACATTCTTTTGCAATGGAAAGAAAAAACGGCAAATCTGAAATGTTTTGAAGTTGATACAAAAGAAAATTTGTTAGGACGCCCAACTTTGGAAATACTGCAAATCGTGCAGTGGAAAAAGAATAATCTATATATCTCCAATGCAGTACAAGCGATCCAGGAAATAGAACATTGTACAAATATAGACTTCGAGAAAAATATTGAAATTGAGTTTTCTGTACTATTCGATGCAGGCCTTGGAGAAATGAAAGGGGCAGAAGATGTGAAACATTGCATATAGGGATGCAGACATTGTTAAATGACAGTGTCTGAAGGTAGTGGAATAAAGTTATACGGAGATAATATAACTCATAACTTATTGTAACACATCAAGTCCCGATTATCCACAATCTAATGGTCAAGCAGAATCAGCCGTAAAGCTTCTGGAACGAATTCCTACAAAAAAAACTTTCTAAGCTTTACGTTCCTGTCGGAACACAGAACTACAATGTGGTGTATCTCCGGCTCAAATGTTGTATAGTAAAACTCTGAAAGAACGTGTTCCCACCTTGGACACAAAACTCATACCTGCTTCACCGAATCATAACGAAATCAAACAAAAAATATTACGAATAAATGGAAAACAAAAGCTGCATTTTGATACAAGACACAAGACCAATGAAAATAAGGAACTGAATGAAGGGGATAGAGTATGGATTGACAACATGCAACGAGAAGGTATTGTACAAGAAAAGACAGATTTACCATGATCATACTACCTGAGAACGGTAACCATAATATTGACAGAACGAATCGACAACATTTACATGCATCACCAGCAAGAGAGCCCTCGCCAGAATATGAACGACAGCAAGGAACACGAAACAGGAAAATACCCAAACACTTCGGAGATTTTGTACTACGTTAAGTCTTACTCTAATGTTCGATTCATCTATATTCTTTCGTTAATTCAATTTGACATGTATGATAATTCAATTGTTATCCCGAAAATAGTGGAAAAGGGGGATGTAGTATATGGGTTCATAGCAACGGAAAGTGGGTGACTGCTCTACCTCGGAGGTCCTGTCCATATGATCCGCAACTAATCCCAAATGATGAGTTTTCCAAAACAACTATCGAGTGAGATGAAACCTGTATCCAACAACGGTCATTTCCAGCCAATTTTTCAGAACACTGAATTCCATCAGTCGTTTAAGCAATTCGTATGTTTTTCAACATAAGGATGGTCAACAACTGAGTAAAAAATTACACGAAAGTACCGTCCACGTAGATCTAGCGAGGACACGGATAGTTCAAATTGTTCAGGATGTTCAACTCTTGGTCATTTACCAGTAAATGTCTTCATCTTTGTTCATCTTGCATTCACAACAGTCGAGTGCGTCACCATCCTCAGAGCGTGGGGAGGCAAAACACTCTTTCAGGACCTATAAATAGTCTTCTTGATGATTTCGAGAACCTTGGTCGTAAGGTCGAGACCAGCAGGTCTTTGCTTTTATTCCAAGTTGATAATTTTCAAAGGACGCTGCGGAAATATCCCCCTGTTTTTATTCTGCACCATTTTGCAGTTTCTGAAGATTGAGCAGAATACTCTCAATTGCTAACTGAGTAGACTGTACACTGATAAAAAGAATATTCATGTGAGTGAATCATGTTTCAATCAAAACATTAAAGACAGACATTGATTAAATCAAATATTTTTCTTCAATTCAAGTGACTCTTCTGATGCTTATAAATGAAGAGACTTACCGTTTCATGTAGGTTCTCTGGCACGGGGGTTATGAAACCATCAGAACATGCTCCGACGTATTAACGGAAATGGGCCGAACAGCTTTTTCGTAAATCTGTATGAAACGCCTAATCCCGTTTTCTCATTCCTTGAGGTACGTTTCCACTGAGGCAACACTGAGAAAGATGTATGTAGCATGCTACATGTGTTATTTTTATCATTATTATCATTATTATTATTACATCAGATAATGCGCAGAGATCCCATATCATAATAGAACGTGTGCCAGAAGTTAAGTTGAATGAGCTCTATACAAGATTTACAAAGAATGGAAAGTGATGAAGAAAAATAACGAAAAGTAAAAGAAATATTGTCTGTGAGACCCACTGGCATTGTGGGTGAATGGCTTCAGGTGTAGTCCGAACGATGCTTGAAAAATGCCGATGATGGTGCATATACTACGTGTTGTGGGAGGTTGTTCCAAATATCAAAAGCCCGGTTGCCGAGGAAATGGAGGCGATGGAAGCTTCTAAGTTGCTCTTTTTTCAGTTTATAGGGGTGTCCGCGCAGTCAGTTGTCGTTACTGAGGTTTACCATCGGCGTTGAGGAGGAGAACTGATTGTGGGTGGGACGGTATATTTGGATTAGCTCTCCTCGAGTGCGTCTATCTTCAAGTGAAGTTGGGCCCATGATTTGGAGGCGTTGGTCATAGGGCAGGTCCCTCATTCGATGAGGCTAGCGAGTTGCGTTCTGTTGGACTTTTCCTAAAGCGGCTTTATCTCTCATGAGCCATGGGGACCATGTTGAGGAGGGAAACTCGAGTAGTGGGCGGTTATAGGTGGTGTAGAGTTTACTAACCAGTAAGGAGCTGGGATTTTTGGGAGTCAATTTCATTGTGTATAATCAAGTGTTGGCTTTTTCACGATGCTGGAGATATGTATGGACCAGCGCAGATTGTCCGTAACTGTTACTCCGAGGTCAGGTTGCGATTCTACGAAGATCAGCTTAACCCCATTCAGGAAATAGTCCACACCCCGATTTGTTTTCACGATATGAAGAACTGAACACTTACTGGAGTTTATTGTCAGTAACTAGTCGGAGCACCCCTTTGCTATGTTGTTTAAGTCACTTTGCATGGAATAACTCTGCGTGATTGGATTTTCCAAAAATTTTGGTGTCGGCGTGGACACTAGCGTGGCTGTGGATTGTGCTAATTAAATCTCCTGTGTATACTAGGAAGAGGATGAGCCCCAGTACGGATCCTTGTGGTACGCCACTGGTTGCTTGGGTTGCCTGTGAGAAGTCGGCTCCAACCCTGATTCGAAACCGTCTGCGATGGAGGAAAGCCTGGTCCATCTCAACAGATCACCCCATATTCCAGCATGTACAAGTTTCATAGCCAGTCCTTTGTGAGGTACTTTATCGAACGCTCTACTGAAGTCCAGATAATTGACGTCCACTAGGTTGCCCGAGTCCAAGAGTTGAGGCATGTTAACAGGTTTGAGATAACTGAGTGACTGGGCACAAAACCGTGCTGTATTGGGAAGATTATGTGGGTATTCAATAGGAACGGCAACATATGGTTAACCACTAGCCGTCCAGTATCTTGCAAATTATGGATAGTAAGATAATGGGTGATCAGTTTGCAACATCAAGTTTGCTCTTTCTTTGAAAATGTTAGGAACGTTTGCTATCAGCCACTGGTGAGGTAGAATACCGGACTTTAGTGATTTTCATAAAATATGGCTTATGGGGTGGCATAGTGACTGTTTGGGATTTTTGAAGAAATAGTGTTGGGGCCGGAGCCAGAGTCAGTTTTTATGTTTTTCAGTAGTATTCTGACTTCTTCAGCGTTAACTACGATATGGGTGAGATATTTCTCGTTTCGGGGGTGCTATCATTGGTAAGGGTCCCTGAGGTTCGGTTTCAAAGACTTTGCTGATATGCTTCGCAAATAAATTCAAGATTTTGCAGTTTTTCTCACATATGTTTCCTTGGTTGTCCCGGATCACTGGAGTTGATACTCTAGAGAAAGTATGCTGTCTGACATAGGAGTGGAAGGCTTTCGGTTTCAGTGGAAGTTTATTTTCGTATTCGGATTTTGCTTGCTTCAATGATGTAGAAACGTGGTTTGACATTTCCGTAAGGGCTATTCGCTGTGTGCAAGACTGGTAATGCCCTCTAGTGACTCGATAGCTGAAGTTTTCCTGTTTCATTTCCAATACTCACTATGTAACAATTTCAATTTTTTAACAACTTCTAAATACTCAGCCACGATGTAATAATTTTGTGCTCACTACTAGTTCCAGATGAATCAAAGTTTTTTTCTGTCAAAGAAAAAAATAAGTGAATGATAAAAAGTATTTGTATTGATACGATAGTTCACTGCATTTGGAGGTTATCCATTCAAGTTATAGATATTTTGAATATCATAAAGTAATGCTACTTCTGTGAATTTTAAGGTACGGCAAGTAATACGCTTGCTCGTCAGTTTATCAAGGTCGCAGGTTTATAAGGTTTCGAGAACATAAAAAAGTGAGGGCACCAAGTGGTTCAACAAATTGAAAAAAGTACCCGTAAAGCCCTGGCTAGCTTCAACCTGACGGAAAACTACTGAATAATATTCAATGCAAAACTATTTAATGAAATTTCCGAATAATATGATAATCAGAAAAGGAATGAGGTTCTCAATTTATATGAATATGGGATCCCACTTTAACCCTTGCCAGGTTGGAGAACGTTGTTCGGTCCCCAAATAATATTATCACGTTCAACACTCCCAACAAAATATTGCATATTGCTTATACAATACAAGAAACGATGTTTACTCTCAGTACTTGAACTGCGTTACATTTAACATTAGTTCCCATATAAAGCCATCTGCTTTTGTAAGCGAAACCAGTTGGTGAAAATAAAAACACAGTTAATGCTCTGCGAGGAGGTACTTTGTCCTGATAGAATGCCGTGTATGACAGACAACTCGGAAAGACATCAAAAGTATCTCTGTGTCCTGTTAATAAGGCTGATTTATCAGTTTACAACACCGTCCAGGCATTCCTGAACTCGCAGTTCAAGTAGTTATTTGCTTTTTATCACCGGCTCAACACCATCCTACGGAACTTGTTATTCTTGACGATCAAATGGAAAACGGAAAACATCTCAAATATTTAACGAATGAAAACATCACGTCTCGGAATTAAAGATTGGAATATCGTGGAATAACAGTACACTCATCTTTTTGCTACAGTTTATGTGATGCCGTTGGAAATGTGTAAAATTTACACGTTCTATTTTTGGTACTATTTTTGCATTCGACTAAACAGCAATATCGAGGGCTCATTGGTATTATACAGTGCTTCTCAAAATTCCCCCCTCTTATTTTTGGAACGATTATACATAAACAAGTTAAATTTTGAAACTGAACATTAAAGGTTGTAAACTTCCCTACTAGTGATGATAGATGACGAAATCGTCACAAGGCCATTGTGACTAATAATTTTGAATGGAACCCTACGGCAAGCGATACCTCTTTTAAGAGGTATCGAAAAAACCTATTCAATGATACTAATTCTGTTTGAGTTTATGGCAGTTTTGGCAACTTGGTTTTGAAAAACGCATCGTTCCAAAAATAAGAGGGGGAGAGGGGACTTTCGAGAAGCACTGTATGTATGTTGTTATACTACCCAACCGTGACCGTTGCCACTACGATAATAATAATGTTTATTCAGCTGAACTATGGTACAATATTATCAAGTGAATAAACGGGGAGACTTAGAAAATGGAAGTTTTCAGCTTGTGCT
Organism: Gonioctena quinquepunctata; assembly: GCA_018342105.1. NCBI lineage: Eukaryota > Metazoa > Arthropoda > Insecta > Coleoptera > Chrysomelidae > Gonioctena > Gonioctena quinquepunctata. The sequence goes on from JAFIRS010002719.1 coordinate 54,091, forward strand.
TGTAATTACCAAGATCATTACCTACTTCTGCCACCATGGGCGCTGTCATAGTTCCATCTATACCCTCCAGCCTAATGCACACAGCGAATATAGTTTGAGTTCCTGTTTGTTCTCTTGAATTTTTCCATAGGTTTCGTTTGTAGCGGCACTGATATGAAATATTTTCGGAAATCCATGGTTTCAGGGAATTAGTGCAGTCGTGTTTGAGTAGATGACTTTTTGCAGTACAGAGGTGAAATTCGTCCATAATTGTTCCATGTCAGGTTCTGCCAAAGTGTCGGCCCAATCGAAGTTACCAAGGTCTCTTTTGAGGTTAACGTAATTAAAATTTTTGGGCAATTTAGGATTCGGTTCAGCAGGATATTCGATAACTTGAATACTGGTGTTGATAACGGCGTGGTCTGACTTTCCTATTGGAGACTCGAGTTCGATATTGGTGAGTAGGTCCGGGTCAGTTGTCATTATGAGATATAGGGTGGATGGGTTTTGATTGAAACGGAATTTGGTGTGCTCCTCCACAAGCTATATACGATTGACGATTAATAGATCGAGAAAACGATGCTCTATGGAGTTTGCTGAGAAATCATTGTTGCCAGTGGGCCAACTGATCTTTGGTAGTTTGAAATCGCCACATATAATGGGGTTTTCCAACGTTGATAGCACTTGTGAGATTGAATGAGAAAGTTTAATGCTGGAGTTGATGTCGGCGTCTGAGGGTCTGTAGATGCAGGCTAGGGTAAAAGAGAATTTTGAGTTAGAAAACTTGATCCATAATGAGTCACAGCAAAGTCCCGGGTCAATATCTAGTTTCATTGAGGAAAAGCTTTGGCACAGTGAGTTTTTTATAAAATGCTCACACCTCCGCCCCACTTGTTAGTACGATCGGCCCTGTATAGTGTGTATCTGGGGATGCAGACAACAATGCCCGTTATGGTCGCGTTTAGTCAGGTTTCACATAATAGTATGCAGTATGGGTAGTGGTACCAAAGACAAATTGAAAATGAAGAGACTGTTCAAGACTCTAGCGATCTTGACAGCCAAGTTTTTGGCCAGGAGGCACTGACCGCAATCATCAGACGACTGATGACCTGATACTTTTCTAATTTCGACATTTGTCAAAATAATTCTTCTTCTGTTATTGCCTTCGGAAAATTAATGATGGAAATCATACCATGGGCTCGGATTACGAACCCAACGTCGAAAATGGTATGTTTCGTTATTCGGACGCTGAAATTTCTCGAAATATTCTTCTACAAAGTGAAATATAAGCAGCTTTTCACAAACATACTTATTTCTATCCATCAGTTGCAGAATTTTTCTACAAACTGATACTCATTTTCATCCATCAGTTCTCATATCCCATCACCATTTGAGGAAGTAAAATACATGATGATGATTATTAAACTGGATAATTTGTTATAGTCTAGATATGATGATAAGACTGGAAAATATTTTTAATTCTGTTGTTATTCAGAGTTTTATTATTGTTTTGTTTATAGTTGTTACTTGTCATAGATGGAATAAAATAAGTTTAACTCATAATTCTTGTTTCATAAGAACTCCAATTTTGTTCTTGATTTCATGCAATGAAGATTTCCTTTTGAAACTTTATTTTGACCACGAATGAAACAAACGAGGATTCTTTAACTCAAATCGAATTATCAGTGATTGTATATATCTTGCCTATTCCCATTTTATTTTTCTATGAATTAAAAACCATATATTATAGCAGTCACAGCTATAGAAGAAATGTTGCTAATCAGATAACTCCTTCTAATTAAAATATATATCCAATAATCATATCCATAATGAATACTAACACATTTGAAACACCCGCCTAATCCCAATCGGTATCTGAAGAGAAATCTGTTTTACTAACCGTAATAACTTAGTTTCGCCAGTTGCGAGATATGTCGCTACTGTCTAAACGTGATGCCAATTTTTACTCTTTATTTTTAGTTTCTCTATGGGTGGTAATCACATGAGCTAGCGGGAGGGCGAATTTGGAAGTCAGCGATCCAATGTTTGTGTATAGGAGGGGTATTTCACGATATTAACTTTTTTGAGTTGGAGGTTTTTACAATGGTCGAGATTCCTTTTGTATATTTGATGGTGAGGTACTTCTCTCCGTTTCAACACGAGATTTCAGTTCACTGCGTTTATCTTCGAGAATTTTTTCTGTGAGGGGACTGATCATCAAAAAGCCTCACGTTTTTACATGCGGAACCAAGAAGTTTATTTTGTTGCAGATGGTGCCGGGTTTCTTCATACTTTGTCGCAAGTCGAATGACGCCCAAGAATCTGTTGCCAGTTGTCACTTGGTACTTCTTGCAGTTGCTCGTTATTATTTCAACTTATTCAACACATATTCGCCAGTAGTGTGGTCATGTCGTCAGAAGCAGTGGCAGCTTCTGCTTATTTGATTCTCGCAAATGGCAATGAAAGAAGAGAATGGAAGAAGGTGGTGGATCAGAGATTTATTTGTTAAAAGTAGTAAACATTCCGAGGATTGTTTCAAAAAACTTATTTCAAATGGTGATAGTTTGTTGAAAAAATTCACACATATGAGCAGGCAGGATTTTGACTACCTAGTCTTGGGTGAAAAACCAGTTCAAGTGCGAGTATAGTTAACTTTGAGATACCTAGGTAGAGGGGATAGTTATGCATCACTTATGTATTTCTTCAGAATTCCAATCTCAAGTTTTGAAATGATGCGGACGATACTTGAGAAAATTCCATATTAAAGTAAACGAAAAACACTTCACTAAATGATTTTCACTGAACTGAGTTCACGAAACCATGACACTTGTTTCGCTATACAATAGCTTTTTCAAGTGGAGATAAAACTCTCGGAACAAAAACGATGTATCATGTTGAATAACCAAGGCAGGTAGTGGTGGGTGCTAGTTTTTTACATAGGCCAAATTGGCGGAACATTTGAAAATCAATTATCAGAACATCAGAACTATTTTGTCGATTGGAAAACAAATTCAACTTTTGCTACTCACCTCTCGACTGAAAAACATCGCATTGTTAACGATTTCGAAATATTACATGTAGAAAAAAGTAAATAAACTTCATGAAGATTGGAAATTAATGAATCAGAATAGACTATATGTCAACGATCACCTTTATGATTCTCTCTCTGATTTGTTATACTGAAGAAAACATATAACGGTTAATATCGCCTATGATTACCTATTGATAACCTCAATACCTTGATTTTTATTACCCATCAGACCTTCTTATTATGTCCTGTAAGTCGTGATTGTTGAGTTGGTATTATATTCGCTTTGTATAGCGAAACACGTGACGTGGTTTTGTAAGCCCAGTTTGGTGAAAATCATCTAGTGAGGTGAGTGTCTTCTGTTTACTTCAATCCCAAGTATTTGTTGCCTAATGCCAGAAGTATGCAAAGCGTTCATTAACGTTCCGCGAGATGTAAAATATAAAATAAATTCTTGTTTTTTTATTTCATCCACTGAACATTGGTTCTTGGTGGAAAGTAGTTTTATAGTTTTCACATCCTGCTATATATGGAGAACTGTTTTCCATCAAGCCCGATAAGATGGGAGTCTCTCATCCAAAATGTTTCTCTATATCACTCCAGTTTCCTTCTTGTCGCACCATCAACCTACTTCGTACGCAACATATCGTACGCATCCTGAATGCAGTGATCGTCTGCGATACGGCTCAAAAGTCGTGCGTTTATGCTCTTAGCTACATGTCGCAGCGTGTTGAAATACTTTGCTTGAAATACTCCTTGCCGCATGTCACATGTTACCAAGAAGATGCCCCAGATACCTTTAGAAATACTATTTTTTGTCCACCACCAACTTCTTTCCATGCACGCTTAACATGGATTCCATTATCTTCAACGAAGAAATCGTCTAAAGTTTAAAACTATCTAAACCAGATTCTCAAAGAAATGTTTTGTTCGACGATAGTTAAGGAATTGGAACAAGGTAGACTCATAATATCAATTAAAAAATATAATTCCATTAGCAGTGGCCCATTGCTCTGATATCGTCATTCAAACATTGAAGTAACTTACTGAAGAAATGAATTGGTTTTGACTCCATATGATGTTGAAGAACGTGTAAAGCATCTTCGATTCACAGTAAAATTTTAATAGAATATTTTTTATCAATGTCAATGTTATTTTGTTTGTAATTGAACAAAGAATGGAAAATAATAATAATATGGAGAAAATTCAATGGACATAGCCCTCAAAGAAAAAAGTTTACAATAGACATGTGTTTCGGGTTTTGGGCCCTCATTGGTACGGTGAAGAAGTGCAAGGAAGAACAACACTTGGTAGTGAACAGAAAATCAACGGAATCATGCAGGTAGCTTCAGCTGCCTCCGTGGTGACGTTGGTTGTTGCCCTGGAATGCAGAGTCTGCTAACCGAAACCACAAATGTGCGGGTGGTTTCTGTTTGTTGACTCCGTTGTCGTTCAGTACCAAGTATTGTACATCCTTGCACTTCTTCACCGTACTGATAAGGGCCGAAAGGCCAAAACACGTGTCTAGGGTTAACACTTTTTTTTGAGGGCTATTTCCATTGAATTACTTTCATTTCGTTTTTAACAGGCCCTTCGAAATTCCTTCCTTTCATATTTATAATCCTGGACTTGGATGTCACGCAGGTAGCTATAGCTGCCTCCGTGGTGACGTTGGTTGTTGTTCTGGAATGCAGGGTCTGCTAATCGAAACCACAAATGTGCGTTTGTTGATTTGTCGTTCATCTTTGCATTTCTTCACCGTACTGATGAGGGCTGAAAGCCCCAAACACGTGTCCACGGTTAACACCATTCCTTGAGGGCTTTGACCATTCAATTTCTTCCATTTTGTTTTTAACATTCCCCTCAATTATCCTTCCCTTCATCCTTACAATTCTGGACTCGTATGTCACGCAGGTAGCTATAGCTGCCTGCGTGGTGACGTTGGTTGTTGCCCTGGAATGCAGGGTCTGCTTACCCAAACCACAAATGTGCGGCTGATTTCTATTTGTTGACTCCGTTGATTTATGTGTTGTTCATCCTTGCACTTCTTCACCGTACTGATGAGGACCGAAAGCCCGAAACACGTGTCTACGGTCAACACTTTTCTTTGAGCCTACGTTCATTAAATTTGTTCCATTTTGTTTTTAACGGTCCCTTCGATAGTTGCCCTGGAATGCAGGGTCTGCTAACCGAAACCACAAATGTACGGCTGATTTCTGTTTGTTGAATCCATTGATTTTCCCTTTACTAGCAAGTGTTGTTCCTCCTTGCACTTCTTCACCGTACTGATGAGGGCCGAAAGCCCGAAACACGTATCTACGGTTAAAACTTTCCTTTGAGGGCTATGTCCATTACAATTCTTCCATTTTGTTTTAAACAGTCCGCCCTTTTAAAAATAATATTAATTCGAGAAAGGCTAGAGTTGGGTACATAATGTTGATTTTATTCATATATTCACAGCACTTCTAGGAATGTAATAAAATATCGATATTCAGGATATTCATTGAAAAAAATACTACTTTGATATTTTCTATTGTGATATCCATATATTGAAGTGGGCATATTTTCGTAGACGCGTCGTATGAGATGCCCCATTCTATATATTCTGACAGGACTATCACTTCAGAAATCAAATGGCTGGGACACCATTATGGTTGAGAATCTTGTATTCATCAAGTTCATATTGACGGATATTAGGTTGGATGGCTTCAGGAGATGACTCCAAATCCAATAATGTCGGATATCAAGTGTGAAGGCTCCAGGTAGTAATTCCGAGACACAAAATGCATTTGGAGCACTATTTAAAAAAATCTCCGAAATGAGATAAATAAAATTAACTAGAAACTAGATCCCGAGTATTGTAGAATCTCATTTGGAAGTTAGAAACAGATATGTGTCAATATCCGTATATTTGTTTCCTCTGGGAATTCCTTCAAATATTATCACCTACTATAGAGGGTGTATTCTAACTTCGTGCTACGTGCTGCTTACAGTTGATGGTCTATCAAAAAATGAAAATTAAATCCTTTGGGCCATTATGAGCCAGAAAAATATAAATATGTATAACCCACCAAAACTTTCGTGGTTCTCAAAATTTGAACTGATTTGACAAAACAAATTGATAAAAATTTTAATTTTTCAAAACAAATTTCAGAATTTTTGTACTTGAATGGGTGACCACCTGAACAGAAAGATGCGCATAAAATGCCCTTACAACTGTTAGTCCAAGAGGGGACTGCATAAAACCTGTCCAATCGAGTAACATAATGAAATGTTTTCGAAATATAAGTACTAACAGCAAACATAAGAAAAATCATTGACTGCCTGGGCAAAAGTGTTGCATGAGTTTTTTATGGCATTTTTTCGGAGGAAGCAACCATACCAATGTAGCAACAGATTGATAATCGTTTCAATACAAATTAACTTTCGAGTGGTCCAGCGGTCTAAGGTGCTTTTACGAAAGGGAGCGTGGGTGAAATTGAAAATTTGCTAGTATTAACGCCCATCTTTGCAACCGATTTTTAGGACCAAAAATAACCACTAAAGGTTTATGATCAGTTAACAGGGTGAAACGTTTGGCATACAGGTACGGATACATTTTGGAAACCCCAAAACTGGTGGCAAGAGCCTTTTTCTCGATTTGTTATTATTTTCTTTCGCTTTTAGACAGTCTTCGGGAAGCATACGCTATTGGCCGTTGTACCCCATCAATACAGTGCGTTATCACCGCGCCTACTCCTGATTGTACCGCGTCTACTGCCAACTGTAAGGGCAATTTTGGATCAATACGTACCAAAACTTCCGCGAATGCTAAAATTTTCTTTGTTCTTGAGAAAGAACTTACACAAGACTCGTTTAATTGAAATGAGTTCTTTTTTTGGAGTAAATTGAAAAGAGATTTGAGAAGCATAGAACTTATGATAGTAGTTCACGAGGCCCAAGGGGCATTTAAAACCGTTTCCACCTTATCTTCACAGGTATGAAGACCTCTATCAATTCGAAAACCCAAATAAGTAACATTTGCTTTAAAAAATTCATATTTTGTTTTTTCTAGTGTGACAACCCAACTTCTGCAAAATTGTTTAGTACCTCACTCACCATCTTCATGTGCTCCTTCCTTGTCGCGCCAGTAATAAGCACATCATCCAGCAATCAAGTTACTCCTTCTATACCCTCCAATAATTTTGATTTATTCTTCAGAAATTTTGCGGGCCCTGAATTTATTCCAAACGGGAGCCGATTATAAAAAAAACCTTTCGTTGTAGATATAGTAGTGAGTATTATCGATTTTGGATCTAATTCCACTTGCTGGTAAGCATTGGACAAATCCAATTCCGTGAAGTGAGTTCCACCCTGTAATTTAACAAATAATTCCTCTATACGAGGCGATGGAAATTTATCCATCTCTAGATCTGGATTTAATGTAATCTTATAAACACCACACATTCGGACAGACAGAGCCATTCGGTTTCAAATTGGGAACCACCGGTGTTCCATATTCACTTTATTCAACCGGCGAAAGTATGTTTAATTTTATCAATCTGTCCATTTCTTCATCTACTTTTATTTTTAAAGCAAAAGGGATCGCACGTGGGTTTGAAGAATTTTGGTTTTGAACCCTCTTTCAAAATTTATTCAATGTATCCCTTATTGAAACAACCCAACTCTGAACTAAATACCGAGGAAAAATCAATATAACAATTTTCCATTTCCTTATCGATTTCCAGAAAGTTCAGCGTTAACTGGAATTTACTGAAAAAGTCTCTGCCAAATAACGGGGGTCCACCCTTGTCTATAACATACAAGTATAACGATGTGTTATTCTTTTCATAATGAATATCCACATTCCCAAGGGTGAGATATTTCCTCGGTTATAAGTCTTAAGGATTTTCGTGGTTGATTCTAATTGTTGATATGGAAAATCCTGCTCTTTGGAAGATTTTGCAATGACTGAAACTGAGGCACTGGTATCTAGTTCAAATTTCAAGTTTACTATTATTTATGATTACCGCTACTTGGATGGGTACCATATTCAAGGTACTTGATTCAAATTATAAGATTCATGAACTTCCTCAGTTGATTCTAAGTAATTGTTTGTATTATTTTTAAATCCAGATGTAGAGTTATTTTTATTGTTCCGTGGACATCTTACTGCAAAATGTCCTCTCATACCACATTTTCTACAAATACAATTACGATACCTGCATGGTGGTGGATGTATTTTGCTACATACGTCACATAACCTTGCTATCCTCCCTGCTCCTGCTGTCGAGGTGGGCGGCTTTGCGAAATTGTTGCTTCCTCGCGGCGCTGACCGATTTGTGTTCTCTGTTGTCTGTCTCTCTCCCTTGGCACTCCTCTTTCCTCCCAAGTGATAGACTTCATACTCGAACCGAGGTTCACTTTTTATAACTACTTCTCTTCGAAACGTCTGCCCTTTATGTGTCCTTTGGAAAATCCACATATGAATCTATCACGCAAAACCACTTCCAGCTCATTTTAAATTCCACTGTCGGACCCGAGCTGCCCATTCTTGAACATTTTCCTCTTTGTTTTTGGTAGCGAAATGAAATGTTTCTCTATCAGAAAAGATAAACTACGCGGGTATAATATGTTTGTCGAATAACACAATCAAGTCTTTGAATGCTATTTCTTCCGGTTTCGCCGGTTTGACAAAAGTCCGAGTTTTTCTCTTCCTTCTCTATACCGTTCATCAACAGATATTCATTTAGTTGGCCTTTATATATTCTCAATCAAATTCGCTTGGATTGAAAACTCGTGAACAGCCTGTGTACGATACTGGCATACTGCGTTTGTTACTGGCGTTTTTGTTTCACAAGTTACACTTTTATCACTTTTCAATCCAGTTTGCACTTTTCACTAGTCCATTACACAGCTTGTCGCCACTGTTTTGTTCTTTGCTATCATGGAAAGTTTGGTAGTTTACTCGTAGGATCTAGTGATGAAACCAGTATTTTTCCGTAGCCCATTTATTACCAACTACAAGAAAGTTCACAACAAACATGAGAGTCAAGGAATCCCTTTTTTAGGTTAGTTCGAAAATCTAAAAAAATAAAAATTTTAAAACACGTTTTGGTCTTCTTCAAATTCGACAAAATTGTGGGAAGTGCCGCTTGCCTAACCTCAGCTGTCCTGGTCAGAGATATAAGTGAACGCAATTGCTGCATGCAATGAACATTTAAATGATGTGGAATAATCAATTAATTGTGTGGTAGTTGAATCAAAAAATTCCATTTCAGGCTATTTGCGATAGATATTCAATTTCCAAAGTGATGAAAACCAACGAACCCCGTCATATCCAAACTGGCAGATCAAGTCAGAACTAGTAGATGTCACCGCAGATGTGGCACTTATCAAATCACACTTTTCAAATCACAATTTTCAAAATTTCAGTTTTACAAAACACAAAAGACAGACTTGTTTATTTTTTTCAAATTATTCACGGCAATCATTATGAACTAGTCTTCTTCAATAATTTTATAACTATTTGCTCCAGTGTTGCCAACCAAAATTCCATGGAATCCTCGATGCCAACCCGAAGAAATCATCACTTGTAATGAAAAAATCCTCACAATCTTATGTTCTCAGTTATTGATGTATAATCATGTAATTAGTTGAAAGTATATTATAGTGCAAAAACTGCCATATTATTCATGTAATTCACTACGATTCCATTAATAAAATACGAACTCGTAAAAACATGACCCCTAAAAAACAACCAATAAAATCACAATATGACTGCTACTGTCACCGCTAAACGGCGCCACAGCCGAGTAAGATATTTGGTTGTTACAGCTCCCTTCGGAGGGTACACTGCGTAAAGGATTGTCTAGCCTCATGATTGGTTGAAAGTATGAAATCATATAACCATTGAAATGATTTTTTATTATGATGACTGGAATGCTCGTCAAGCTGCGTGAATGGATTACACATGGTGAGCGCAATTTTTGTTCCGTGCCTCCTAGCACTGGCGGAGAAACGAAATAACACACCACAGACAAATACACAACGATTCTCCTTTTCTTAGTTCTTTTGACCTTAGCTGTCAGGTCGGGACTTTTCGGCAACCCTCTTTTGGTCTTTGGTCTGTCAGCGTAACCGTAACTTATAGTTGACTACCACTGTTTGTTTTTGTTTTTTTTGTACATAAGTGCACTTATCAAGAAATATGAATTATTTTCATATTCCCTCAGAAAATCCTCACTTTTATAATAGTTCGAAAATTACCTCACTCATCGAAAAAATTCTCAAACAAGAATTGTAGATATCTTCCAATCAATTCGGAGCCTTCATATCGCGATTTAATTTAAAAGAATTGCCCTTCTATAAAACACAATTTATATTATGGTAGTACGAACCCAAAGCGTTTCCTCATTTAAGATATTTGACACTTGATGACATATGTTTTCCTGACTCCTGATTGGCGACCCAGAATCCAACCAGATTTGAAATTAACCACTTATTCATTAATTAATACGACGACTCTTGTATTTCTTTCTCCAAAATACGCACGGATATGTTCGATTTTGGTTGTAAAAACCAGCACAAGACAATCAGCCAATCAGAAAACAGTTGTCAATCTGTTCGTAGATTTGTAATGTAACAGGCGCATACAAAAATCTTGGAAGAACTAACTGGCAAACTGTTCAAGTGATATGAATGACGAATGAGAAGGAGCAATTGCCATAACATTTTCGAAGAAGAAGACTAGTTCATAACGATAGCCGTAAATGATTTGAAACAAATAAACAAATATGTCTCTTGTGTTTCTAAAACTGAATTTTTGATAATTGTGATTTGAAAGAAGCCAGAGTACCAACACTGATTGACATTTATAGTTCTGACTTTATCTACCAGTTTGGATATAAAGAGATTCGTTTGTTTCCATCACTTTGGAATTGAAAATCATCGCAAACAGCCTGCAATGAAAATTTGTAGATTCTTCTACCACACAATCAATTCATCAATCCACATCATTCAAATGTGTATTGTATCCGGCAATTGCGTTCACTTATAGCTCTGATCAAAGAAGCTGAGGTTAGGCGAGGCGCTCCCCAAAATTTCAATATGTTTAAAAAAAACGGATTTTTAACAACTGTAATTTGTATATATATATATATATAATTATATATTATTATATTATATATATATATATATATATATATATTTGTAAATATATAAAAAAAAAAACATAATTGTTTATTTGATGATTATTTGTTTTTCCCTGAATACTCTTTGATAGGATATATTAGTAGTAGCATATGAAACTTTGAGAAATAGAAAGTATTTTCAACAGGCATAGTCGTGGCACTGACATTTTTTCATAATAGAAAAAGTTCATCTTGGTTGTAGTTTGAAGCTGTTACTCGATAGATATAGTAATGAATCAAAAAGTTATGTGCCAAGGCATTAGAACAAGATTTTAGGAAGGACTGAAATATATAGTTTTTTACTCTGTAAATACTGGAATTCAAGGGTAATTCGTAGGGTTGCCGTACGAAACATGTTCCGGATAGTGAGCAAAAAAAACTTGCGAACAAATTCTGCTCAGGCACTGAATTATTTTTCTTATGATCTCTGTGCTAACATTTCAATAAAAATCATTGAAAAAAATTACACAAATGCACTGAAATTGAAAAGAGTATTTCTATGTTTGACCTAGGTTATTATATGAGTAACAGTATTCTTGCGTGAATTGAAGAAATATTTTTTTGTATAAAAGCTTTGTCTTGATTTTTTTTCGATCATTTCCATTTAATTCTTCTTAGTCATTCATGAAATCCGTCATCTCATTGAATTCTGACAGAAATGTATGATCTATGACCCCAAAAAAACCCACATACCAATTTTGAATGAAATCGAGCCATAATCACAAAACACCTCGCCTTCTTGAAGCCGCCATCTCAAATTCGTGAATTTTGACCAAGAATCTTGATTTCCGACTCAAGAAGTTCCCATACACCAATTTTCAATGGAATCGGACTATAATCACAAAATTCGTCGCCATTTAGAGCCGCCATATTGAATTTGTAAATTCTGACAAAAAAATCATGATCTTTGACCTCAAAAACCCCCACATACCTACCAATTTCTATTGAAATAGGGCTATAACCACAAAACTTATCGCCATATTGGAGCCACGATTTCAAATTCATGAATTTTGGCAAAAAAATCATGATATTTGATCCGATCCCAAAAATCCCCACATACTGATTTTGAATACAATCGAAATTAATCACAAAACTCGTCCGCCATATCGAGCGCCATTTTTTGCAAACATTTCATAATGGCATTATGAACACCTGCCAAATTTCACGTTATTCGAACAACTAGAAGTAGGTCAAAATTCACTTTACAAGATTTGAACAAAATATACCTACATATGTGAAATAAAATAAAATGAAATTTAAGCCAACTCTCAGACATGATAAATGATTTGTTTCGATACGAATATGCGCCTCGAACAAATCATTTTTCAATTTCCAAGGAAAAACTAAAGAAAAAACTGCCCGTGCTAGGGTTTGAACCCACACGCTCATCCACGCTTTCTTTCGTAAACCAGCACCTTAGACCACTGGACCACTCGGAGGTGAATTTGTGTTGAAATAATTACCAATCTGTTGCTCTATTGGTATGGTTGCTTTTTCCGGAAAACGCCATAAAAAACTTATGCACCACTTTTGCCCAGGCAGTCAATGATTTTTCTTATGAAAGCTGTTAGTACTAACATTCAGGAAATATTTCATTCTTTTACTCGATTGGCCTGGTTTTCTGCAGCCCGTCCTAGCCTATGTAGCGTAGTAGCATATTCGCAGTCTCTCCACATCATAGTAGTGATTGATATGTACCTTATGTGTGAAAAACTCAGGCACTGTTGGATTATTAGTTTTGGCATAATTGCAATTTGATTTGTTCAATGCACTTCATTGCAGCAGACCTGGATGCGTCATAGGTGGTCCGATTTCAATATTTCTAGAAGATTTTGAGAGTTCAAGTACAGTACTACAAAATGGCCAATCTCATTTTGCGTCAAAATGCTGCGAAATAGGTGAGAAATACTTGCATACATGACCAAAAATCGGCGAGTGCATGGAAACGGTTCAGAAGTGGGGGTAGAGCAGCGGATTCATAACCGGCACAGCGCATTTGTATTACTATACATACGCATGCGCTTTCCCGCGACTGCTGCTCTACCCCCACTGCTCAGCCGCTTTCACGCACTCGTCCATTTTCGGTCATGTTTGCTTATTTCCCACCTATTTTGCAAAATGAGAATAAACATTTTGTAGTACTATACTTCTACTCACGAAATCTTTTTGAAAAATTGGAATCAGACCATCTATGCTGCTGCTAGAATAAAGTGCATTAAAAAATTCAGATTGCAATTATGCCAAACCTGATGATCCGACAGCGCCTGATTCTCTCACACATAAAGTTCATATTAATCACTACTCTGTCGTGAAAAGTTTGCACTACAACTTGAAAAGTGGCGGAGTTATGATTTTTTAAAAAAAGCTGTTTTTCCGTTTTTTTCGGTTTTTCTCCGTTACTAATAATCCGATCGAGTTGTCACTCCATTTTCCCTACTAATGAGCAAACCTTATGGTGTGTAATGTAGGGCAATGACTTCAATCCTTGCAAAGACGAAAAATGCAATTGTAAGTAACAAAAAACAAAAAAAAGGGGTTCAGTTTTTCGGGAATAACTCAAAAACTATAAGCGATACCGAAAATAGGAATAAATAATCTCAAAGAGGTGAAAATTTTCAATAAAAACTCTTTCTGGAACTCTATTTCCATTATTCATAATTTTAATTCAACGCTGAAAATAGGGCCCCGCGCGATATATAGGTATATATATATATATATATTATATATATAGAAGTTGAGGTTGGACGACTGTCTATATTAATCCATGAGTGTTTTCACATCAATTTTTATTGTAAGTGATTAATGTTATGTCAAAAGTGAAATATCAATTTTACTTGTCATTTCGTTTCGTTTGTAAAAATTTTTTTAAATGGAAAATAATAATCGTTATTCTCGAAACGAACAAATCGATTTGATATTGATATACGGAGAATGTCAGAAGAACGCTGTCAATGCAAGTATGCTATACGCTGTTCGGTATCCGTTAAGACGGCACCCGTCGAGGACCTATTTCAGGAAATTGGAAATGATGCTAAGGAAAGAACCAGCTGATGAAAACCACATCCACTTCATCGTCAGTGAAGAAGCAGAAACCAATGTTTTAGCATATGTTAATTTTTCTCCATCTGCCTCAGTGCGAGAATTGGAAATTGAATATGGGATCAGCAGGAAAAATGCCGGAGAAGTATTGAAAAAACATAAATATCGCTACTATAAATACAGTTTGCATCAGCATCTCTATGAAAATGACCCAGAACGGAGACTAACTTATTGTAATTGGCTTTTGCGTCATCATGATTTGATTAATTTTTTTTTTATATTCTGGTTCCCACGAAAAGGGATATCCTGTAATGTTCAGAGAACATCGTGGGAACCAAGGGAAAGAAGGTAGGAGTTGGTGTTCTTCTTAAATTTCTGGAGGTTGTATGCCTCGGGGAACACCTCCCTAGGCAATGAGTTCCAAAGCCTCGCTGTTCGTTGGATGATATTCTGCAGGTCTCCAAAGTGACCACGAAGGGGTGTGATGACTGAACTTGACGGGTTAGTCTCGAAGAGACTGCCAAAGCAGGAACGATTGTTGATATTTCAGAAGAGCATCGCCCATGGAAATATCTATAAAATAGAGACAAATCGCCAACTTTTCTACGGTGTTCCAGACAAGTGAGCGAGTTTGTAAGCGAGGCATCATCGACGAGACGAATTGCCCTTTTTTGGACAGAATCCAATAGCCTCAGGATATGTTTAGGTGCCGCGCTCCAAATATGGGAACAGTATTCCAGGACAGGTCGGATCTGTGCCTTATAGATCATAAGCAGCTGAGTGGGGTGAAATAGCTCTTGGCACGAAACAAAAAACCAAGTTTTGGGGATGCACTTTGGCAATGGACCTCACGTGATTTTCCCAGGAAAGGTAATTGCTGATAGTAATACCAAGCATCGATATGGATGACTTCAGTGGTATGGTTACTCCTGACAAAGTTATGTTAGGCACAGTGAGATCGGCTTTTCTAGAGAAAAGACATGCTTGTGTTTTGTTTGCATTGAATTCTACCAAGTTATTAGATCCCCACTCGAGAATTGTTGCTAAGTCCATATTTATATTATTAACATTTCTTCCTCGTTCATTTCTGGTTTCACGGGCTGATATAGGGGCCCTGGAAGAGAAAGCGGTATGGAGGGTACTATCATCGGCAAAGCTGTGTACTGGACATGAAGTTGCTTTCAACAGGTCGTTGATGTAAAGTAGAAATAGTGTTGGTGCGAGAATAGATCCTTGCGGAACACCAGCATTTATGAGTAGAGTGTCAGATGAAACTCCATCGACCACTACATGGAGAGATCTGTTTGAGAGAAAACTAGCAAGCAGAGAACACAGCTGAGGGGGCAAGCCATAAGACGGAAGCTTGGCGAGGAGTCCCTGGTGCCAAACTCGATCGAAAGCCTTGGAGATATCTAATGCCACAGCTAAAGTTTCTCCATACCTTTCAATAGATAGCTGCCATATATGTGAGACGTAAGCGAGCAGGTCACTAGTTGATCTCTGATGGCGGAAGCCATATTGCCTATCGTTGACAATTCCTGAGTCTTCCAGATATTTCATGAGCTCGATGTTGATGGCTTTTTCCATGACTTTTGAAATAATAGATAGCAGTGCGATAGGTCTGTAGTTGCTAGGTAGGGCCTTTTTGCCTTTTTTAGGGACTGGCTGTACTCTTGCAATTTTCCAATTGGACGGAAATACCCCCAAATTGTAAGAGTGGTTGAACAACTTGCAAAGAACAGGTGTTAGTTCGGGGGCACATTTCTTGAGAACAATCGGCGGGATTCCGTCAGATCCACAGGCTTTGTTGGTGTTGAGACCCAGCAAAAACTTTCTGATAGTACGTTGGCGAAAGGTGATCTCGGGCATGTGACTGCCAATAGGAGTAATGTTCGGGGGTTGTTTTCCCGATGAATCCAGAGTGGAATTTTCGGCAAATAGGTGCGCAAAGATATTGGCTTTTTCCTGGGCAGTCGTTGCTAGTGTTCCATCTTCTTTGGTTAGAGGAGGAAATGAGCTGGAAGTGAAGTTTCTTCCCACAGCTTCGGCGAAAGACCAAAATGAACGGGATCCGTTAGGACATTCAGCAAGTTTTGATCTCATTTTGGCATTGTGGGCATCTTTTGAGCATTCTATTGTCTCTTTGCATATGCCTCTAGCCTCGACATATGCTGCTCTGTTCTCAGGGCCCGGATTTTTTAGCCATCGATGGTATGCTGCCTGTTTGGAAGCCACAGCTCTAGAGCAGTTTCTGTTGAACCAGGTCTTATCGGATGATGTTCTTCTTTCGGTATTCGGTATGTAAGTTTGCATCCCCAACATGATGATTTCATAAATTGTCTCAGCACATCGTGTTGGATCTACTGAAGAGAAACAAACTCTCTTCCATGGAAACGCTGGGAAAAACATACGAAGACCTTCCCAGTCGGCCGAACTGTAATGCCACATGAGACGGGGTGGTATGTGCAGCTCGATGGTAAATGGAAAGAGCATGTTGTGGAGATGAGGGTGTGATCAGAGTTTCCAAGTGGGCACAAACTTTATTCTATACGGGTCAGGATTGGTGGTGAGGAAAAGATCTAGTGTATTGGCAGACTGGTTGTTGACATCAGGGATGCGGGTTGGTAGCTCGACCAGTTGTTCTAGACCATGAGTGATGGCGAAGGCCTCGGCTTGACGACCCGCATCATCTGTTTTGTTAGAGAATTTGAGCCAGGCAGCGTTATGTACATTAAAGGTCTCCTATGATTATGGTTTCAGCTGTTGGATGGTTCTCCTGAATGTAGGGCCAGTTGAGTGATAAAAACTCAAAGAGGTCGTTATATGAGGGTTCATTAGGTGATAGGTAAAGGCAGCAGAGGAACTTAGTCAGTTTGGTATCAGATAGCTTGAACCACATCACATCAAAGTCTTTCGGTTCCAAACTCTCTTCACGCTGGCATGAAAGGTTAGCCTTAGCGTGAAGGCAGACTCCACCTTTGAACCTGAATCGAGAATGGAGTTCGTAACCAGGACAAAGCATATGGACCTTGTTGGTGGACGAGTTTACTTGTGTTTCTGTTAGAGCCAGAATATCCGGTTTTTTCGTCTGTAGGTGATGGTGGACGTCATTGATGTTCTTGTTGAGTCCGCGGATGTTGCAAAAATTAATCTTTAATGTTGAGTCCCCTCGAGTACCTCTCGCCCGGAAATCCGAATGGAGAGGTATTTTGCTTCCGGAGTGTTTTACTCTAGGAGACTTCATCATCATTACTATGGTCGTGTCTCGAAGATACTGTTTACATATGAGTCTAGGTTTCCGAATAATGGTATGTTCAATAGAAATAATACAAGGTATTGGGCTCAAGAAAATCCAAGGTTGCTGCGAGAAGGTAATTTTCAAGAAAGATTTGGATTCAACGTCTGGGTAGGAATCATAGGGACAAGAATCATTGGAACACTTCTTTTCGACGGGCCTTTGACGGGCCAAAGATATCTACAATTCTTAAAGAACGATATTCAAAATAATAACAACGATTTACTTGAGAACGTCAGGGAAAATATGTTTTTTCAGCAGGAAGGTGCAGGACCACATAATGCTAATATTTTCGGCAATATCTTAGTGATACCTATGGGCAGAGATGGATTGGAACAAATGGTCCAATCAGATGGCTAGCCAGATCGCATGATTTGACCCCTATTGATTTTTATTTTTGGGGTCACATAAAAAAGTATACTCGAGGAGACCAACTTCTTTGGAGGACTTGAGAGATAGAGTTGAGCGCGCATTTCAGGAAATTCCTGCTCGCGAACTAATAAATGTGTTGAGGTGTACAATAAATAGAACTAGTCTATGTAATTTTTTTTTAAGAAAATGAATGAATTCTCACACATTTCAATTCATTACGAGAGTTCCTGATGAAGAGTCAATAAAGTCTCGAAAGCTCGAATAGAAAAAAGAGTATACTCACTTCATCCCTACGACTGCATACCCAAAATAAAGTTCCCCTTTTTCATATAGACAAATTAATAATTATGACACAAATAATAAAAATTCAGAAAATAACAATGGAAGGATAATTTATTTTTCAATTCCTAATATAGGAATTCTATCATCAAATATGATTAAATTATTCAAGAATGAAAGTAACATAAAAATTTCACAAAAAAAATATCAAGACTATTGGAAATTTAAATACGAGGTTGAAAGATCCCACACCAGATTTGAAGAAATCAAATGTTGTCTACAGCATACCATGTAACAACTTGATTTAATATATTGGCAAGTTCAAGAACTTTAAATAATCGTATTATCTCTCACAGAAGTGATATAAAACTCAACAAAAAATCATGTGCATTAGCTCAACATGCTATTGAAACAGGCCATAAAATATCATTCGAGGAAGCACAAGTTTTACATTCAGAAAAAAATTTCTCTAAAAGATTATTTCTTGAAATGATTGAAATTAATAAATCCAATCAAAATATGAACAAAAAAACACATATCGAAAGTCTTAGCAAAATCTACATCTTTTACAAATGGATTAAAACTGATGATTCTCCAATAATATAATAAAAAAATTAACACACCCACTACATATTTTATATTTTTTTAACGATTAATCATAGGTTGTCATTTAAAATCCTTCAATGTCACTCGAAACGTCAAAGATATAACACCATTCCGACAAATATTTACATATTTTACGTTTTTTTATGAAGTTAATGTTCATTAATCAACCACTCAGATTACTGTAAGTACTTCCTTCATTTTAGGTATTTTTTTTCTCAATAATGTAATTTACATATTTTAGGACCCTGAAGAAGTTTCAAAATTGAAACGAAAGCTCGGTCCAACGTAATAAAGAGTTTTTCATAGTTCAACACTTATATTCCCCACTGTTCATACCAATTTTCAGTCGTTATTTCTAAATTTATACCTATATATATATATATATATATATATATATATATATATATATATATATATTTATATATATATATATATATATATATATATTATATATATATATATATTATATATATATATATATATATATATATATATATATATATATATATATATATATATATATAGATAAGTTATAATATATTTAAATGTTATTTTTTTATTATATTTATAACAAATGAAAATATTGTTAATGTTCTTTATCATATTATGGCTATTGTGTTTTCATCAAACGAAGGCATTTAATAATATTCAAAAAAAATAGATTTTTTTTTTATACGACATTGTTTTTTTTTTTTTAAAAGGAATTGGCATTTCTCAATAAAATACAAAAATAAAAATTAAAACTTTATTTTTTATTGAGTTAACAATTTGTTATAAACAAATTCCGAATCCCATAATATTTTTTTCTGAAACTACTAAAAACTACAAAATCAACCATATGCAATGAAGTCTCGAAATGTTTTTTTCAATTTTATATAGATTTTTCAAAAATTACGCTATATACTTTTTCATGAAGATAGATGGAAAACAGATAATGAATGATTTTACAAAAAAACTATATCTTGAGTATTTATCAACAAATATGTGATTAAACACCGCTAGAATACATGATGAAGTTGACATTATTCAAATAAATCCCTTTTATTTCATGAACAATCAATGTTAATGACTGAAACCAATTTTTTTTTGATAATTCGAATACAAGCCTACAAAGTTGTACTGAAGTACAAAAGGGCTTACTTCCATAATTCAAAAGATATAAGCAATGTTAAAAGTAGATGACGGTATTTTTTATAAACAAATGCATATAAACTGGAAACCATGACAGATACAGACTTGGCGAAAAGTTTATTTAAGAGATTATTTCGAATGTTGATAACTGTATCTTTGATGGTTCAAAAGTTACAGCAGTTTGTTACTCAAAGAATCAAGTGGCCGCTGCAACTTTTATACAGTGCTAGTCAAAAGTCCCCTCCCCCCCTCGTATCTTTTGAACGGGTATACTTATAATAATGAAATTTGGAGGATGGAAATAAACGGATGTAGGCTTCTCAACTGGTCATAACAGGTGACGCAATAGTCATAAATGACGTCACAAGGCCACTGTGACCAATAATTTTAAATGGGACCCTATAGCAAGTGACAGCTCGTTTAAAAGGTATTGAAAATACCTATTCAGTCATACCAATTTTGTTTGGGTTTCGGCTGATTTTGATTGATAAATTGAAGAAATACGAAAATTATAGTTTCGCATTTAATTAATAAAGATTTAAGAACCAGTTCTTATAATAAGTATTCAAAATGTGCTCCATCTACTTCCTGGCAGTAATGCATCCTATTGCTAAACTCTTGTCGTACTCGTCCCAGTGTGTCAGCGGAAATTGCCTACATTCTTCAACAATTCGTTGTTTCAGAATGGCAATACTGTCAGGTGCTGTAGCGTAAACCTTAGATTTCAAGTACCCCCATAGAAAAAAATCTAAGGGTGTAAGGTCCGGTGACCGAGCTGGCCATCTCGATCGAACATCGTCGTCCAATCCATCTACCACGATATTCTTCATCTAGGTAACGTCTTACTGCACCGTAATAGTGTGCAGGAGCACCATCTTGTTGAAACGTTATTTTCAAGTTGTCGAATTCATCTGGATTATCTTCTAGAATTTCAAGAATTAACGCCTCAATATCATTTTGTAACATCTCCAGATACAATTCACCGGTTAAGTTAGCATTGAGAAAAAGAGGCCCAACTATGTGGTTTCCCAAAATACCTGCCCAAACATTTACTTTTTCTGGAAATTGAGTATGTTTTTCACGAAAGATGTGAGGATTTGTGTCACTCCAATACCTCACATTTTGAGTGTTAACATTTCCATTGAGAAAGAAAGTACTTTTGTCACTAAAACAAATTGTCTGTATGTAGCCTGGTTGTTGGTTCATTTTATTGGACATAGTCTCACAGAATTCTAGTCTTCGGTCGGGGTCATCATCTGAAAGTTGGTGCACCATTTTTAATTTGTATGGATGAAATTTGTTTTTAGCCAACACCCTATGTACTGTCCTTTGACTGACTTCACAGATAGACGCAACTGGGGCTGTGGAAGAAGTAGGGTTTACTACCATTTCTCCAATTATGTCAATTTTTTTGTCATCACTAATTGTTGGTCGACCAGATCGTTTGGCATCTTGAACACTACCTGATGCTTCAAACTTCCGAAGAAGCTCCCTCAAATAAACCCTCGATATAGGGCGATCGGGGTACCTCTCATTAAACAGTCGTTCCGCTGCATGGAAATTGTTTCTACATTCACCAATTATTAAGATAGCTGCTACTTTGTCGGCTACAGTATGTACCATTTTGCCTATGTAAACACTTAAACGTCTCGTTAAACAATAGCTTAGGTAAATTTTCAAGGTATAAACACTTTTGACAAGTAGAGAATTCAAAAACGTCAACCTTTTTGACAATTAACCAGAGGCGTACTTTAAAATCTTTATTAATTAAATGCGAAACTATAATTTTCGTATTTCTTCAATTTATCAATCAAAATCAGCCGAAACCCAAACAAAATTGGTATGACTGAATAGGTATTTTCAATACCTTTCAAATGAGCTGTCACTTGCCATAGGGTCCCATTTAAAATTATTGGTCACAGTGGCCTTGTGACGTCATTTATGGCTATTGCGTCACCTGTTATGACCAGTTGAGAAGCCTACATCCGTTTATTTCCACCCTCTGAATTTCATTATTATAAGTATACCCGTTCAAAAGATACGAGGAGGGGAGGGGACTTTTGACTAGCACTGTATACCGTTTTATAAAAATCTATAAAAAATATAAAAAAAAATATTTTCGACACTTTGTTGCATATGGTTGTTTTTGTTATTTTCAGTATTTTCAGAAAAAAAAAACAATCAGATTTGAAGTTTTATAAAAATTATTGACTTAATAAACAAATAATTTTTAATATTTTATTTTATTTTTTTTTTTTAAACCTTTTTTAAAAAAACGATTATAAATATTGAAAAAAAAGTTTTTTTTTGTAAAATAATTACATTCTCTTCAACAAAATGGCGGATTTTTCTCTTTCAAAAATATTCAACTACCAATTTCTTTATAAACAATTCATAAACACATGCCTAAATTTTTTTTTCGAATATTATTAAATGCTTTCGTTTGATGCAAAAACAGCAATAGCCAAAATATATAAATAAAGAAAAAATTACAATTTTTTTTATTTTTCGTTTTTTTTTAACTTAAAAAAATTATAATGAACGAAATAAAGAACTTTTGAAAACTTTCATAACGTGATCTTATCGATGTAATGTTGTCAAAGAAATTCAATATCATTGGAATTAGCCACGCAGGTGTACGAAATTTTGACGGGTCACTCAAATCCCTTTCAGCTAGTTACTGTGGCTTGAGTAGACGATCGATAGTATACAGTGTTTCATATTATCAGGAACACTTACCGCATATTAGAACTCCAATAACTTTGTTATTGCGAATAGAACAATATATTATTCCACGTGACAAGATTCACCTTTTCATTTCCTTCCGAACCATATAATATTTCTCTATACCTAAATGTGGTGCTTCGGAAGTTATCGACTCCTTTTCGATGAATTTTCTGAATTAACATTATTTCATCTAGTAGTAGATGATATATGCTTGAGTAATACGTTCATTTGTTGTTCCAAGCAGACTCCTGTCGAATAGCGTAATATTTTGTCATAAGTTTGTGTTGAATTTGTCTTGCTCTCGTGTTCTCAGATTTGAGGAATAAAATCAAGAGTTTTACACTTGAAGAAAGAATCAAAATGATTTTAACCTTTGGAGAGAATTGCCTATAGCGTCGAGGGTTTATGCATAAAAGTACCCAAATCAAGAGCACCCTGATAAAAATTTATTTGGGAGATTATTAGCCAGATTTCGAGGAAAGGTGGTATCGAGAACATTGTTCGAGAGATATCAAAACCAGTGGCTGGGGATGAGGAACTTAATTTCGAAGTTTTGCAATATGCGATTGAAAATCCCAATACCAAAGCCATCGCTAATGCAATAGGTAAAAGTCAATCCAGTATTAGCAGAATTATAAGAAAATACAAATATCATCCATACCACATCCAGCTTCATCAAAATATGTATGGAAGAGACTTTGAACGCAGGCTAGATTTCTGTTTATGATATCTTGAACGAATTGGCGATGAGATTAACTTCTATGAACATATTTTATTCACAGATGAATCAACCTTCCATAACAGTGGTCTGGTCCATAACACTGGTATCGTCATAACTTTCATTATTATGACACCGAAAACAGACATTTATTTCGAACCGAGTGTTAACTCATTCGGTGGAATCATAGGAGACACCATAATTCGTCCTTATTACTCTGACGGGCATCTTGATGGAAATAAATTTTTTAAATTCATGAATACAGATATTTGGACTCTTTTGGAAAATATTCCTTCAAATGTGAGACAGATCTACATAGCCGCATCTACAATTAAATGGTGTTGTCAGGAACTATCTGGACAGAAAATTTACAGTATATATATATATACTGTACACCATCCACTACTCCTGATGATATGAAAGTGAGGATTAGAACTGCCTTCCAAACAGTAACTCCAAAAATGTTGAAAAATGTCAGAAGCTCATTCGAAAAAAGAATTAGATGCTGTATTGAAGTAGATAGTGGTGATGTCGAACATGTATTGTAATTTTTTTAATTTTCCCTTGAACTTTAAATCTTTCAATATTGTTTTTTTTTTTCAATAAAAACCAGTAACCCCAAAAATAGTAGCTAGAGGTGGACCGATATAACAATGCTCTGAAGAAAATTTACTGTAAGTTGAGAGTTTTCAAATTCAATTTGCTAATAATATTGAAGAACTATTCTTCAGTATTCCACATCAGATTACTAGAAGAAATAATGTTAATTAAAAAAATTCATCGACAACGTTACATTTTGTGAAAAAGTTGAATATCTCACGAATGGAGAGAGTTAGGTATAGGGATACTTTAGCAAAGTCAGCTTATTTTTTCTCAAAGAATTCAAAAATGCAAGAAAATACAGGGTGTTCCGCTTGAAAAAATATAATTGATATATCACGCTCTTTTCAAATACCTTGTATAAAAATCATATTTTTGAAATGTAGCCCGGATCGACAAACATATACTTTGGCTACAAGAGTCTGAGGCGTTCAGCTTGATTCAACCTGTATATAAAAAGGCTCCAAGGAGCTATTATTCAAACATTTATGCCGTTTTTTATGAAAATCGAGATCCGAATAATAAGGACTGATTACCAAATGACTAATTTGTTGAAAAATTGAATCATTGAATGGATATTAAATACTATAAAAAAAATATTTTATGTGTCGTACTCTCTTTAGAGACGTTGCGCGCATGCCGTAGCGGTCGCGCGGAGCCCTATTTTCAGCGTTAAATTGAAATTATAAATAATGGAGATAGAGTTCCAGTATTCGAAATTTTTCATCGGAAATTTCCTCTCCTTCAAGAATATCATTTCCGTTTCCGGTTTCGCTCATATTTATTCAGTTATTCTGAAAAAACTGAACCCCTATTTTTGTTTTTGTTTTTTTTTAATAACAATTGCAATTTCCGTAAGCAGAAAAAAAATTCTTTCGTAGAATTGCATCCCGAATCGAATGAGCTATTGCTATATTTTTTGGAGACTTGAAACTATTTTTCACAGGAAACTCACTTCTCGACTAGACTATGACAAATGCATTATTAACATCGATTAATAAAAAATATATATATCAAGAACCTCAAAAAGAGCCCAATAATGATATATTGATGAACCAGTATAAAATATACAAAAATAAGCTCACTGATCTAATAAAAACAGTAAAGTGTAATTACTACAAAAAACAAATGGAAAAAAATCCTCAACAATGAACAATTTCTGTGGGAAAAGGTGGAGAATTGACACAAAACCCAACAATAATGAAAATTCAGCAGTCCGTGACAAAAGCAAATATATTGCGAATTAATTTAACCTTAGATTTGTTGAAACGGGAAAAAAACTTGCCGAAAAAATTGTAAGAGATCCAAACCAAAGAATATCGTGAATGATTCCTTCGAACCCTATGACTTCAACTTCAAT
Source organism: Gonioctena quinquepunctata (assembly GCA_018342105.1). Lineage (NCBI taxonomy): Eukaryota > Metazoa > Arthropoda > Insecta > Coleoptera > Chrysomelidae > Gonioctena > Gonioctena quinquepunctata. The sequence goes on from JAFIRS010002719.1 coordinate 79,396, forward strand.
TGAATTGTCGACTATAATAATGGATCTGAAAGCCGAAAAACCGATGGAAAAGACGGCATAAGGAGCAGAAACCATCAAAGCTGGTTCGGAACACATATTGTTTCCTCTTCAACACATATTGAATGAATGTATAGCTTGGAAATCTGGCCTGATGTATTCAAATATTCATTTGTCAATTTTCAAAAAAGGAGACAAGACGATAATAACAATTACAGACCGATTTCTCTCACCACTCATATGTCGAAGATCTTCGAAAGTTTCTTGAAAAACAGGTTGACGTCATTCATAACAAAGTATAGACTCATTTCCAACAGCCAATATGGTTTTATGGTAATTACTCCAATGGAAGGTGCTGTTTTCACACTGTATGGAAAAATACACATATCAATGGAAAAAGGACGTCCATGTCTAGGTGTATTTATTGACCTTTCGAAGGCCTTCGATACTGTCAGCTTCCGATTGCTTACTGGAACTCTAGAGAGAGTAGGACTGAGAGTAAAATTTGCAAATCTGCTCGAAAATTACCTGCAAAATAGGAGCCAAGGAGAAAAAGTGTCCGACACAATGAGTGACCTGAGAAGAATTGAATATGGAAACTGTATTGGGTCCTCTTCTATTCAATAAGTATGTAAACTAATTATTTTTACTTGACTCCCAAGGAACCGTTATAGGATATGCCAATAACACCGCTATTTTCTATGAAGCGGAAACTTGGCCTGAGTTGAAACCCAAAGATGAAAATGTTTTCATGATTCTAAAAAACTGGTTTGACAGCAAACTACTGACCAACCAACTTCCTGCCTTTCAGTTGCAATAAACGTGGAAATTCCCCGTTTCAACAACTCGACATGAGAGTCCAGGGAGACACTCTCAAAATTGTTGCTGTAAAAATATAAAGTATCCTGGAGTTTATATAGACTCATATATGGAGTGGGACATACATAATAACTACATCACAGAAAAACTTCGAACAATTTTATTCAAATTGAAATTTCTTAATGAAGTCAATGAAAATATTGTTAAATGCAATAGTGGGAAGTCATCTCCGATATAGAATCCTATTGTGGGGAAGTGCTCTTCGGATACATATAAATCCACTTGAAGTATTACAAAAAAGGTTCTTCAAATTCATTATGCTGAAAAACACAAGATATCCCGCCAACCTGTTATATATATATAAATATATATATATATATATATGTATATATATATATATATATATATATATATATATATATATATATATATATATATATATAAACAAGTCATGGATACGAGACAAATATTTTATTATTGTGTGAATGTCTGAAGTCTTAGAACGACCGACAACACACAAAATGAATCAACAATACCACAAGTGAAAAGTTCGTATGCATATATTACAAAAAAATCAATATAATCAAATGTGAAAAAAATAAAACTACATTCAAAAGAGAATTGGAAAAATATATTGTGGAAAACGAGATAGAAAATTAATAATCGATCTTACAGAAAAGAAATCATAAAGATGCAAAATAAAATAAATGCATACTTCACCTAAATAATACTGTACTCTATGATGATATCCACACACTTGTTTGGAGCCGAATACTTGGGTTCTGTTTGTTATTTTCCATATATATACTGTGTATTCTTCATGATAATATTCTTGTTACCTCTTGACTCACCATACAATTCTTCCAACTTGTAAATATTTATCTCATTTTATATACCATTTCAATGTTTTACTTTGATATGTTTTAAATTGTTTTTAACCTTACTACTCATTCCTGTAGTCCTAGTTTCATATGATATGATATGATTATAATATATATATAATATATATATATCAGGGTGTCTCAAAAATCTGGGAAAGGAAGATGATATCCATATTTCGTGAAAACAGATGATATTGATGTCAAAGGGTCCTCTTATTTACGTAGAGATCCATCACACGGCGTCATCCGTAAGGGCGTCGCAACACCGACGCCATTTTTTCAAATGGAATCCCAGATTTTTCAATGTTTTCTGCAATTCTAAATCAAATTCTGAATTCAGCCACATAGCACACTCATAGTTTTCCTTGAATTCTGATGAAAAACAGCAACTTCATTGCATATTATATAAAAACTTTTTAACAAAAAATTAAACCGACGAAATACGGAACTGAAAACTAAAAGATAAAATAAACCTTCTTAGTCTCAATAACTGAGCTCCTTAACTGATGTAAGTAACTAATTTTGAGTCGACGCCAAACAAACAAGCAAATGAATTAGGTAAGGCGTAAAATGATGGCATCGAGTTGGGCGGTGACATTCTATAATTTTTTAAAGTAATTTGATGATCTTCGTTGATTGTTTGTTTGGCGCCGACTCAAAATTAACTACTTACATTAGTTTAGGAGCTAAGTTATTGAGACTAAGAAGGTTTATTTTATTTTTTACTTTTCAGTTCCGTATTTCGTCGGTTTAATTTTTTGTTAAAAAGTTTTCATTTTTCAACTTTTTGTGGCTGAAATCTACTAATTACTAACTGCTTGTTTTTTTATTACTTCCAAAATACTTACTTACCCACCTTACTTCAACTATTACCAGTTAAATAATATGATTATTATTTTACTTTTTGTTGTAATATAAATTATTTTTGTTGTTCTGGTTAGTTTATTTCATTACTCTGTATATAATTCCATCCTCTATAGAATATAATGATATTGTGATAATGACACTAGCGATCTGTCATTGTCAACTACATATGTGTGCCAATGTTCACAAGTAAAAAAACAATTATCTTCTATTTTTCTACCCGTAAGGGTGGATAATTCCATTTGAAATCCGAATTTGATCAACTATGAGGTAGACCCTATCTGATAAAAAAAGAATAATCCAAATCGAAGATCCCAGTATAAAGTTATGCCTGATAGAATTCAGAGGGTGAGTGATCAATATCCTTCATTTTGCTACCCTTAGGGGTGGATTTCATCTTTTGAATATAAATGGGACCAATTTCGAAGTATACCCTATGCACTAAAAAAAATAATTATCGGAATCAGACGCCTCAGTGAAAAGTTATTCGTGATCATACGTAAAAAAAATTAAAAAAAAAATTGAATATAGCGTCGAATAGAGAATCTCCTATTTTTTGGTTTCGTCGGTCAAAAAAGAGCCATGAAATCGTCAAAATAAATGCAATAATACGATTATTCATCGATCTGTCAGAAATCCTGTCAGATTTTACAAAAGTGTATCTAGTTTTGTGTTGGTTTTTCGAAAAATTGAAAAATGGATATGATATGTATTTATGGCGAAGCAAGAAGGAATTCAAAAGAAGCAGTGGGAATATACGTTAATCGATATCCCGACAGAAGATTACCGTCAGAGAAAACATTCACTAGCTTAGCCAAATCCTTGGCCACAAATAAATTTTTTAATGAAAAGAAGCGGAAAAAACAAAAAAGGCTAAAAAAGAGAATCACACTGTTGCAATGCTAGGTCAAATGGTACAATTCTACCAGACAAGTAGCAATGGATTTTGATATTTCGAAATCGTCAATACAACGTATTTTGTCAAAAAACAAATTCCATCCCTACAAAATACATCTGGTTCAAGGGCTACAGCCACGTAATAATCTTGATTGTTTATTGTTCATAACTATAATCACTTGAGGAGATGCTGATAGGAGATTGAACTTCATTGCATGGTTGTCCACCCGTATTCATGATGATGATCAGTTTCTGAACAACATATTATGGAGTCAAAGAAGCCGTTTCCATAACAACGGTATAATAAACAAACATTATTGTCCCTATTGGTCTGACGTGAATCCTCATTGGATTCAAGAAACAAAATATCAGTCTGTGTGGGAAGTTAATGTTTGGTGCGGAATCATTAATGGTTATTTGATAGGACCTCATTTTTACGAAGGAATTCTCAATGTAGAGAGGTACATGCTTTTACTCCAACATGTGTTACCAAATCTTTCGGAGAATTTACCAATACAAACTCGACTGAATTTGTGGTTTCAACAAGATGGGGCACTTTCCCATAATAATAGGATAATATTTGGATGACACTTTCAATGAGAAATGGATTGGAAATAAGGGTCCAACACCATGGCCAGCTCAAAGTCCAGATATGACTCCACTGGATTTAGTTTTGTTAGGATATATTGAAGACCTAGTTTATATGCGATGTCCACAAAATGTAGATGATTCAACAAATAGTATCACAAATGTTTGTGCATCCATATCGCGAGCGACGCTTTTAGCTGTCACGAATCGAGAAATATTGAAAGGGTACAATATGTGTATTCTATGTGGAGGGAGGCAGTTCGCACACTTACTGAAATAATTTTATTTTCAACTGACCAAATCAAAAAGGAGAAGGTTCTCTAGTCGACGCGTATATTTTTTATGTATTTATGATCACGCATAACTTTTCACAGAGCATTTCGATTATGATGATTTTTTCTTCATTGGATAGGGTGTACCTCGAAGTTTGTCCCATTTGAATTTTAATAGAAAGACCCATTCCTAAGGGTGGCAAAATTTAGGATATTGATCGTTCACCCTCTGAATTTTGGTCCGTAAACCGATTCTATCAGGCATAACTTTGTAGTGTGTTTTCCAATTTGGATGACCCTTTTTTTATTAGAAGGGTATACCTCATAGTTGATCATATTTCGATTTGAAATGGAATGGCCAATCCCTATAGGTAGAAAAATAAGGGATGATTGATTTTTCACTTGTGAACATTGGCACACATATGTAGTTGACCTTGACAGATTGCTATTGTCATTATTTTTGTTCTCCTACATCCGTCACAATAATCACATTCTATGAAAGGATGGAATTATATACAAAGTGATGAAATCAACTAACCAGAACTTTCAAAAATTATTTATATTATATAACAATAAATAATCATATTATTTAACAGTTCATAGTTGAAATGAGCTAGGTGAGTAAGTATTTTGGAAGTAATCAAAAATTAAGTAGGAAGTAATTAGTAGATCTCAGCCACGAAAAAAATAAAAATAAAAACTTTTTAACAAAAAATCAAACCGACAAAAAAATCAACTGAAAAGCAAAAAATAAAATGAACCTTCTTAGTCTCAATGATAATTGAGCTCCTAAACTGATGTAAGTAACTAATTTTGAGTCGGCGCCTAACAAACTAGCAATCGAATTAGGTAAAGCGTAAAATGATGGCAGCGGGATGCACAACGGCGTTTTGATTACTTTTTCAAAGTAATATAATGATCTTCGATAATTGTTTGTTTGGCGCCGACTCAAAATTAATTACATTAGTTTGGGAGCTCAATTATCATTGAGACTAAGAAGATTCATTAAATTTTTTGCTTTTTAGTTGATTTTTTCGTCGGTTTGATTTTTTGTTGAGAAGTTTTTATATTTCGTTATTACCATCATATTGGTAGAGTTTTGGTCAAAGTAAATATTTTTCGGTAATTTGAAACATTTACTTCGGTTTGTATTTTCTGCGATTTTACAGAAACACACGAATAGATTAAACTGAACAGGCGATGAAATTATAACTAATAGAACAATTTCTATTAAAGTCGTGTTATTGCCTTTATTTTGACTTATTCATGGCCCTCTTTATAATATGCAATAAAGTTGCTGTTTTTCATCAGTATTCAAGGGGAACTATGAGTGTGCTATATAGCTGAATTCAGAATTTGATGCTGGATCGCAAAAAGGATTGAAAAACCTGAGATGCCATTAAAAAAAAATTGGCGTCAATGTCGCGATGCCCTAACGGATGACGCCCAGTGATAGATCTCTACGTAAATAACGCCTGAATGCACCGTTTGTCAATTCTAATTCTAGTTCCCCAATCCCATTTTTGTAATCTTTGGCTTGTAGCTATGCACCGTCAGCAGATTGAATAATCCAGATTGAAAATCTGACAACGTTGGTTTCGCAAGATTTTTTTTGACAGTTGAAGATGATAAAACGTCAAAATTGTCAGTTTCGATTTTTATTTTCAAAATGACTGAAAACACAAAAAGAATCCCCAATTTTTCCCCGGAAGAAAAACAGAGTCATGTGGATATACTCTTTAAACACTAATATTATCGAAGACCAAAAAAACAAACAAAGATTCCAATGATGATAAATCTCAAGCTTGGAAGCGAGTTACGGAACAATTCAATAGGACTGCACCTTTACTCTGCTATACGACCGTCGAGCAGTTAAAAAGGCTCTACGAAAATAAAAATAAAAAGAATTGAGGAAGAAACTTGCTGAAAATGAACAAGTAGATAGATAACTGCGAGTAGCCGTTATACCACCACACCTCAAATCACCGAAAAAGTATTTATGTAGACAAGGAGTAATATCCATGAAATAAGTTGTGTTGGGTGAAGGTGCACGAGGTGGGGTAAGCTACTAGCCAACGTTACCCAAAGAAAGACACTCCCTTGCAATTATCAACTTACAAATCATTTTGGAATTCAATTTCGTCTTTTATGTTTCCCAGGAAACTGAGAACTATAGGTTTTGTGAGTCGAAATCTTTCAAAAAATGAATAATTGTCCATTGTGTCGAAATAATCACTCCTTTCGTAGACTCTGCGAGGATAACCAAAATTGATGATATCGCGGATATCTAGGTCATCTTCAATGAACATTTCGTCCTCCATTTTATCCCAAAATAATGAAAAACTTGCAAAAAAACTCAACACTCGAAAAATCGGTGTCAAATTAAAATAGACGTCATTCGCTAAACCACGCTTCGTTGACCGATTAGAAAATCTGAAGCTTAAACCAGATTTTTTTTGCGGTGCATAATAAACAACAAGCTAATCCAGGTTTCCGTAACTAATCCGCGAAATTAGCCTACGGTGCATACGGGCGTAAGAAGACCCTTTGACATCAAAATCATCTGCTTTCTCGAAATATAGATATCATCTTTCATTCCCAGATATTTTCCCGCTGAGTTTCATATGGGACACCCTATATATATCAGCGGGAAAATATCTGGGAGATGAAATATGATATATATATATATATATATATATATATATAATATAAATATTCTTCAGTCCATTTTATAATACGTTAGTTTGTTTGTGAATATCGAAACAAGTGGGAGATCACTTATCGATTACTACTTTGTTCAACTTTATTCATTGTAATTCCATTATTATTTTATATTTATTCTGAATATGATTCGAATATGTAATATGGTCCTTCATTTTGGGTATTCCAAATTGTAAAAAATCCAAAATTGAGGTTTAGATGGGAATCGATTATATACCTTTGGAAGAGATGAAATAAAAAATGCCCTAATATATTGTTCGTATACTGTCTATAAAAAAAGTATTTGTTCCAAACTCCAGAATTGTTATCTACCACATGCTCAGTTTGATTCAATGGTAACCCTTCAGGTTGAAATTCATAATAAGATCTGTAAAGCTGGTCGCAATATAAAAAAAATCATGTTTCAAGCTTCCACATAGTTTGGGGAAGAATGTGTCTATGAGGAACTCAATGTTTCAGTGAACCGAAAGAGTTAACACACAATACTTGGATATGTCTGGAGACACTGAAATCAGAATCGAACAGAAGTGTTCTCTCCATGGTGAATTTTATAGAAAGGTGTAAGGAGTTGAGGAAGTCAACTTACTTTTGGACTTCATCAACTACTCACACCTTTCTATCAAATTCACCATGGAATTGAATTTGGAACATACGTTTCGGAGTATACATCATCCAGTATGCCAAGTGATTGTAAGAATCTACTGGGAGATATTTTCTCAGGGTTCATGCCCATTTTCGCCCCATAAACTTTTTTGAAGTATGCCGCTGGTGAATTCTTTGTTTTGTTTATATATTTTTTTGTCTCTTGTAATTTTTAGGCATCTGCGACCGTTATCGAGAAAAAAAGTAAAAGTAAAAAGTTTTGTCCAACTCGGCTTGGCGGCCTCGCCGGACAACTTCATGTCGAGTGCAATAAACACTTTTTTCACGAGTTGCATACAATATTTTTTCTACGTTCATGAAAAAACCAAAAATTGTTTTATTCAGTTGGCACTGAATGTGGGAAAATAAAAAGCGTACTAAAAATTGCGTCGATTTGACGTTTATGTTTGTCATGATTACAAATGACAGATGTAGGATGACAGATGAGTGCAATAAACATGTTATTGCACAGTGCAATGGAGAACCACTTTTTCCACTTAATATAGTTCAATAAAGTTTTGTTGTTCTTTGCATGAACGTAGAAAAATATTTTTAACTTATTTCCCTCAAATTCTATTGCGTCTACATACTAAGAGAGTTACGGATGTAGTCCCAATTAATAGAAGTGGCGATAAGGGCGATATCACAAACTATAGGTCAATAACAAAATTATCACTATTTGGAAAACTTCTTGAAAACATTGTTTTTGATGTTATTTCAAATATAGTTCAGAATTTTGTAATTGAAAAACAGTTTTTTCTACAACCCTTTACGAAAAGACGACATTTTGTAATAGAATACCTTCAGCGAGAACGTGATTTCCGTCGCAAGTGAGAGAAATAATATTAACTTTCGTTTCTATTGACGAAGGTTGAATTTATATTTTCAATCATTTCCCGCCCTCGTATATAATGTTTTGATGACTTTTAATTATTAATAAAATAAGACAGGAATCATTTCTATAATTAGAATAAATTTTTTTACTCTTGTTTATTCAAAAACAAAATAGAATCGTAAAAATACCGAGAGATTATAAACAATGTATATCTAGTTGCCTGGTTTCATTAATTTTACTTTTCTCGTTAATTGTTTAGACTTGTCAGCTTGCACTGAAAGCATTGTTAGTTTTTTAAGTTATCATGATTTCTGATTCGGAAAGTGATTAAGATGTTCCAAATACACCACCAGAAATAGCAAATCAAGCTGAGGAAACCTCTTTGGATTTATTACCAGTAAAATCTATAGAGAGATATGAAGAAATATATGCAAAATTCATGGATTGGAGAGTTGATAATCACGTTAATTTTGGATGGTATTTTGGATGGTTGTCAAAAACATTTAGTATCGACGCTATGGTCTATGTATTTGATGTTGAGAACCACTTTATCGATTAAAAATAATATCGATAACAGTAAATATCCCAAGTACTTTTTTTTTAAACAAAAATCTGATGGTTTTAAAAGTCAAAAACAAAATCTTTCGATGAGATATACACTTCCTTAAAGAATGTACCCGACTCCAAATACTTAATGACTAAGGTTAATTACTTTATTATTGCGACAAATTCTTAATGATATTAATATTAACGTTTGTAGGTGACTTTCGTTTTTGGAATTTCGGGGGCTTGTCGTTGCTATAAATTGAAAGATTTGACAGTGAATGATGTGAAAGATACCAGCAGTATACTCTTAGTTACAATACGTAATACAAAAACAAAAGTACCGCGTTCCTTCCACATTTCTGGGTTCTTCTACGAGATATCTAAAATATATATGAACCTGAACTAGATATGGACGAAATAAATTCAAGATTAATAATTAACTACCAGAACGGAAAGTGTACTAGACAGGTTGTGGGAATAAATAATTTCAGTAAATTTCCTATGCTGATAGCTCAATATTTGAACGTCCTGATCCCCAAAAATATACTGGGCATTGTTTGCGTAGAACTTCCGCAACACTATTAGTGGATGCAGGAGGTGATTTAATTCAATTGAAAAAGCATGGAGGCTGGAAATCTAGTAACGTTGCGGAGGAATATGTTGATCAATCAGTTAGCAGCAAAAATAAAATACAAACCAAAATTTTACAATCCATACAAAATACAACGCTATCCGATTACGGCGCATCTTCATCTGGAGTGACATCAGTTAACAACATAATAGATGTGACATCGTCTACCTCAATACATAAAAATCTTGATTTTAATACTCCTATAATTTTGAATAATTGCTCGAATGTAACAATTAACTAATATCTGAATCATAAGTAATGTTTGAAAAAAAATCTGTTATTTTCAATTTAAAATAAAATATTTATTCATCGTCCTTTTTAAGCATATTATAATGATATAAACAGGAAAAAAGTATAGTGTTCCACTCGTCGAAAACATTTTTTGAAGATCGCAAACAACTGTTCTATAGCTTCAAAAAATGTTACTTTCGTCCCTCGTAAAACAATATAATATTATTTCCAAAAAACGGTCTATCGAGTAACCTGATTCTGTACACGGAATACATAACGGAATGTATGGACTCCAAATCACAGGTTGATGTGATGTGCATCAACTTCAGCAAAGCATTCGATGAAAGTGACCATTCAATTCTGATTGCGAAACTTGCTGAAGTCGGCATCAATGATAATATTCTGAGGTGGATTTGCACTTACATAACAAAAAAGTTCCGGGTTATTAACATCAATGGATTCAAATCTCAAATCTAGGATGTTTCTAGGTACCTCTGGAGTGCCGCAAGGTAGTCACCTAGGTCCGCTACTGTCATGCCCCATAATTACAGAAAAACTTTCATTCATAAGAAACAACACGATATTACTAAATATGAACTTTATAGCCAGAAAACAAAATCCGCTAGGAATGAAATTGAATTCCGAAGTCAAATACTCGACGAACGGATGAACAGAGGCCGTTTAAGAATAGAAAACACACATAAGCGACCAAGCTGATAAGCACATGCCCGTTTTTTTTTTTTTTTTTTTATATGTTCTGGTTCCCACGAAAAGGGATATCCTGTAATGTTCAGAGAACATCGTGGGAACCAAGGGAAATAAGGTAGGAGTTGGTGTTCTTCTTAAATTTCTGGAGGTTGTATGCCTCGGGGAACACCACCCTAGGCAATGAGTTCCAAAGCCTCGCAGTTCGTTGGATGAATGAGTCTTTGGAAAGTGATGTTCTGCAGGTCTCCAAAGTGACCACGAAGGGGTGTGAAGACTGAACTTGACGTGTTAATCTCGAAGAGACTGCCAAAGGAGGAACGATTGTTGATATTTCAGAAGAGCATCGCCCATGAAAATATCTATAAAATAGAGACAAATCGCCAACTTTTCTACGGTGTTCCAGACAAGTGAGCGAGTTTGTAAGCGAGGCATCACCGACGAGACGAATTGCCCTTTTTTGGACAGAATCCAATAGCTTCAGGATATGTTTAGGTGTCGCACTCCAAATATGGGAACAGTATTCCAGGACAGGTCGGATCTGTGCCTTATAGATCATGAGCAGCTGACTGGAGGTGAAATAGCTCTTGGCACGAAACAAAACCAAGTTTTGGGATGCACTTTTGGCAATGGACCTCACGTGATTTTTCCAGGAAAGGTTATTGCTGATAGTAATACCAAGCATCGATATGGATGACTTCAGTGGTATGGTTACTCCTGACAAAGTTATGTTAGGCACAGTGAGATCGGCTTTTCTAGAGAAAAGACATGCTTGTGTTTTGTTTGCATTGAATTCTACCAAGTTATTGGATCCCCATTCGAGAATTGTTGCTAAGTCCATATTTATATTGTTAACATTTCTTCCTCGTTCATTTCTGGTTTCACGAGCTGATATAGGGGCCCTGGAAGAAAGCGGTATGGAGGTACTATCATCGGCAAAGCTGTGTACGGGACATGAAGTTGCTTTCAACACGTCGTTGATGTGAAGTAAAAATATTGTTGGTGCTAGAATGGATCCTTGCGGAACACCAGCATTTATGAGTAGAGTGTCAGATGAAACTCCATCGACCACTACATGGAGACCTGTTTGAGAGAAACTAGCAAGCAGAGAACACAGCTGAGGGGCAAGCCATAAGATGGAAGCTTGGCGAGGAGTCCCTGGTGCCAAACTCGATCGAACGCCTTGGAGATATCTAATGCCACAGCTAAAGTTTCTCCATACTTTTCAATAGTATATGCCATATATGTGAGACGTATGCGAGCAGGTCACCAGTTGATCTCTGATGGCGGAAGCCATATTGCCTATCATTGATAATTCCTGAGTCTTCCAGATATTTCATGAGCTCGATGTTGATGGCTTTTTCCATGACCTTCGAAATAATAGATAGCAGTGCGATAGGTCTGTAGTTGCTAGGTAGGGTCTTTTTGCCCTTTTTAGGGACTGGCTGTACTCTTGCAATTTTCCAATTGGACGGAAATACTCCCAAATTGTAAGAGTGGTTGAACAACTTGCAAAGAACAGGTGTTAGTTCGGGGGCACATTTCTTGAGAACAATCGGCGGGATTCCGTCAGATCCACAGGCTTTGTTGGTGTTGAGACCCAGCAAAATCTTTCTGATAGTACGTTGGCGAAAGGTGATCTCGGGCATGTGACTGTCAATAGGTGTAATGTTCGGGGGTTGTTTTCCCGAAGAATCCAGAGTGGAATTTCCAGCAAATAGGTGCGCAAAGATATTGGCTTTTCCTGGGCAGTCGTTGCTAGTGTTCCATCTTCTTTGGTTAGGGAGGAAAAGAGCTGGAAGTGAAGTTTCTTCCCACAGCTTTGCGAAAGACCAAAATGAACGGGATCCGTTGGGACATTCAACAAGTTTTGATCTTATTTTGGCATTATGAGCATCTTTTGAACATTCTATTGTCTCTTTGCATATGCCTCTAGCCTCAACGTATGCTGCTCTGGTCTCAGGTCCCGGATTTTTTTGCCATCGATGGTATGCTGCCTGTTTGGAAGCCACAGCTCTAGAGCAGTTTCTGTTAAACCAGGTCTTATCGGATGATGTTCTTCTTTCGGTATTCGGTATGTAAGTTTGCATCCCCAACATGATGATTTCAGAAATTGTCTCAGCACATCGTGTTGGATCTACTGAAGAGAAACAAACTCTCTTCCATGGAAACGCTGAGAAAAACATACGAAGACCTTCCAGTCGGCCGAATTGTAATGCCACATGAGACGGGGTGGTATTGTGCAGCTCGATGGTAAATGGAAAGAGCATGTTGTGGAGATGAGGGTGTGATCAGAGTTTCCAAGTGGGGCACAAACTTCTATTCTATACGGGTCAGGATTGGTGGTGAGGAAAAGATCTAGTGTATTGGCAGACTGGTTGTTGACATCAGGGATGCGGGTTGGTAGCTCGACCAGTTGTTCTAGACCATGAGTGATGGCGAAGGCCTCGGCTTGACGACCTGCATCATCTGTTCAGACAAGGAAATGCACTTAAAAAAAATTACTATAAAAAAAATCACCCTTTCTCTCGATAGAGCTATTAATGAATCGTCACCTCCTAGTTACTCATACCTAAAGAATTTCTTGGTAAACAAAGTCTCTATAAATTAATAGTTGTTGACAGCTCGCCTGATTGCACTCCGACAACTATATACTATAAATCTGTTTGTTATACATTTTTTATGACAGAAACAAGCCAATAATTGTTGAGCTGCTGGACAGGGTGAAGATAACTAGTGTGGAAATGTAATCCGCAGATGAATCATGGTTAGGGTCGAATGATATAAAAGCACGAGGCGCTTGCCATCAGAAAGTCAGTCATAGAACATAGAAGTTGCTCCGATAATATGTTCCTCTTAAAAATGAGGTTAGATTTCATTCGATCACAATACAGTGCATAAGAGAGAAAAGTAAGAATAACGTCGTCTTGCAGTTAACATAAGAAGCCATTAAGAAAAATTACTTTCAAATCAAGTTAAACCGAGTAGTGACCGCAACCAAGTGAATTCACGAGTCACCCAGTATTTATTCCAAAATTACCTATTATTTATCAACGCTTCAAAAACGAGATAAGTCAACGAAAAACCTCAAATCGATAGTTTATGAACTCATAGAAAACCGTATCCATACAACGCTACTCTAATATACAACGCGAGGTAAAAATAAAATGAACAATTTCAGCGAGAATAATCAAAATGATAATACAATTGAACTAATTGTTGTTTGAAGGCCATCTCAAGTGAAATAAGTGTTGACCCTGCTGATTTGGAGTAAGTTCATATATGTTTTCTGTATTCATGGTTGGGCAAATTGAATCATTTATAATGTGAATGTGTCTTTGAATGTATCTCCATAATTTTATGTTCCTTGAGTTTTTAAAAGATAATTATTACCAGTCGTTTTTGACAATTGATGTCACTATTGCTTTTAGTCAATCTATTGATTTGTAGACTGATAAAAAAATACCCTCAAGTAAATTACACTCTATTTTTTTGAATATTGTATCATCTTATCCGTTTATAGAACGGATGAAATACTTTGTTAATTTAAAAAATATATATATATATATGTATATTCTTAATATTTTTCTGAGTGCATTATTATTTTTGAATCTTTCTGAAACCCTGGATAGACAACTCAACGCCCAAGTATAGAGAGAAAGAGATATTTCCTGTATGCCACTCCAGTGAGATAATCTCGGTTCCACCATCCTCAGACAGTCGATGCTCTTCATACTTGTTTTCTCAATCTAACAACAAGTTTGGTGTTGCAGGTGTGGTTTGTTAATTCATAACACCCTGTTTATGGCCGAACTATACATTTGGTGGGTCAGATGTGGGGTATTTACTTTCCCAACTCTCCCCAGTCTACACACTACTCTTCATTATTTATATCAACTATATATCAAGATGTCTCAAATACTCCAAGATTCTAGTTTAGATCCTAGTTTAGATTCGAAAATATATCATCAAATGAAAAACCTTGACTGCTCTCTAGTACAGAAATATTTGAATAGCTGTTGTGTATCTTGTGAACTGAGTCTTTCTCTAAACCCAACAAAATGCCACACCGTCTCATTCACGATCGAAAATATCAAAATTAATTCCAGTTGCAGAATAAATGTAAAATAAATAAAGGAAAGAAAATAGAAGATATGGGTATTATAAGGCACTATTAACTAACGTTCAATATACACATAGAAAAAACAATCAAGTCGGCCAGCAAAATGTTGGAATTTGTCATCTGCAGCAGTAATCACTTCAAGAACCCTTCATCTGTATTTTTTTTAATTATGACTACGTCCACAGTTAATTAATTCTTGAATCCCCAGTATATTTTCAATATTGACAGAATGAAAAAATACAGACTTTTTTTTCAAGATATTCTGCATTCATAATCAATTCTCCTGTAGGATATGGTAACTACGGAATCATCAGAAAACAAAGTGAGATTAGTAGATAGGGGCACGTCGAGCGACTTACGTTAGATATTCAAAACGGCGCGACGAATTTAATAATCTCGTCAGCATTACTATCAGAATTGAATTTCAATATCCCATCAAGATGCCTTCGAAAATTTGATACTTCCAATATACCCTACCGGTGAACAAACTTAGGATATAATTCCCCGTAATCGCGTTCCCAGAGAGTATGTAACGCATTTTGTAATTGAGTCGACTTGTTCACCACGAACTTTTTCAACTTCAGATATAAAATCAAGATTTTCTTCCAGAATAATCAAATCAAAGTGACTCTAGTTTTGGTATATTTGTTTTGTGTATTGCATTTATACGACGGCGTATTGGCGCCATCCTACCAGTATATTTTTTCATTGAATTTTAAAAAATTTTACTTTTTTTCTCAAAATGTTTGGATTTTTTCTCAAAATGTTGACTTTTATTCTCAAAATGTTGAGAGAAGATCCTAAAATTTCGAGAATTAAAGTCGAAACTTTGAGGAAAAATCTCAAAATGTTGAGAAAAAAAGTCAAAATTTTAAAAATAAAAAAATTGAAATTTTGAGAAAAAAAGGGAAAATTTTGAGAAAAAATGTCGAAATTTTGAGAATAAAAGTCGAAATTTTGAGAAAAAATCTCAAAATGTCGATAAAAAAAGTCAGAATTTTGAGAATAAAAAAGTAAAAATTTTGATAAAAAAAGTAAAAATTTTGAGAAAAAACTCAAAATTTTGGGAATAAAAGTCAAAATTTTGAGGAAAAACAAAAAATTTTGATATTTCAATAAAAAAATACTGGTGGGAAGGCGCCAATACGCCGTCGTACATTTATTTAGTCATTTAACGAATTTACTAAAAATTATAAAAACACGATCAGATGTATCATATATCGAAATTATCTATGTTACAAATGTATCTAGTTTTCGTTTGTATGATGATTGTATAACCATGTTATGAATCAACTAACGAATGATTTGCATTTCTAATTATATAATGAAATGTGCATAGCGGACACCTTTTTGGATCCAATCTGTTAGTGGCCCAATTTGGCATAAATAAATAAATACGTAAGTTTCTGGAGATTGTAGTTCTTGTATCCTGGTATATGTATATTTGGGGGAACTTTCTTAGGTTATTGGATTCTGAATATGTCTTATATTTCCTTTCTTTAATGGCAACGTTTCGTCCCTGGCCGGGGACTTTTCCAGGCTTTATTTAATTTTAACATATTCTGAAAAGTTAGTTATTAGGAAGTTTCATCATAATGTTTGATGTATTTTTTTTTTCATTATTATATTATTTAAGAAGTTAATATAACAAAATGGTACATACCTTGGCAGCAATGAATGCATTCGTTATTACGTGAGTTTCATTTTCCTCTTTTTGTTTATGATCTGGGGACATTTTGTTTCTGAACTCTTTATTGTGGCGGTGTGTAGATGAGAATTGTCGAGTTAAAGTGATGTAGGTTATTGGGCAGGAGCATGCGTCAAATCAATACGTGTTCGTAGTTGATTCCTTCTTTGCATACCTTTGCGAGCGGGGTGATGGGAGTTTGTTTTGTGAGTGAAGTTTGGTGAGTGAAGTTTGGTGATTTTGTATTATTTTTGTTTTGTTTTGTGTTATGGAGTTTAAGTAATCACAAGAGGGTATAATAGGTTTGATCAAATTTCTGATATCTGTTTCATTGTTTGAGGCATTTGGACATTTTTTTATATACATCATTTCTTTTATACTTCGTTTCTCTTTGCTTTTTTCGAAGGCTGGAATTTTCGTATCCTCAAACTTTGGGTTGTGATCATCTCGAATTATGTGTTTGTTTAAGGCTGTATTTGATGTTTTCATGAATTTGTGGCCGTTAAGGCGGTTGTTCAATTGTTGTGATGTCATGTCTATATATTATTTGTTACAGTCATTACATGGAAAGCTGTAGATTTGATTTGAATTTTTCATTTTTGGAATTTGACTTTTAAGGAAAGTGAAATATTTGTATAATGAATTATATGGTTTGAAACTTACTTCGACATTATGTTTATTCCGTATATGTTTGATATTTTCTGATAGATTATGAAAGTATGGAAGAGAAATATAATTATTCATTGTAGGTGGTGTTTTTTCATTGTTTTGGTTAGGGTTATAAACTCTGTTTAATAATTTTGTTCATGAACTTCATAGGATATTTATTGTTTTGTAAGGTTTTTCTAACTTTTTCAAACTTTTATATCTCAGTTCTGGACTACTTAGTAGTATTGCTCTGTCTGCCAAACTTATAACTACGCCTTTTTTATGTTGTATTGGATAATTTGAATCGAAATTTGAATACCTACCTGACCATTGTGTGATTATTTTTCCCCCTTTTCTTATTAATGTGAGATCTAAGAAGTTGATACAATTTTTTTTCCTTTTTCCGAAGTGAACTGTTTTGGATGGAAAAAGTTGAAGGCTGTGATGATTTCATCAAGTTTGTTTGCTGGAATGGCTGTAATGCAATCATCGACATATCTCTTGAAAATGGTAGTTTGAACTTGTGGTTTTTTATAACAGTTTCTTCTAGCTCTTCCATTACCAATTGAGCGATGGTGCTGGAAATAGGTTAGCCTATGGCACAACCGTCTATTTATTCATAGGATTTTTTCTATATATTAAAAGTACGGGGGAAAGGATGGTATAAGTCACAATTTCGTCGAAACTACACTGATAACGTGAGTCGGTAGAAGAATAATATGTTGTGGTGACAATTCGATGATGGGGGAAAGACGATACTATTGTGTTAATATCAACTAGAAAAGAAAGACCATGTTGGGGGAAACCAGTACAATTTTCAAGCGTCCAATTTTAACAAGCTAGCTCGCTTTTTTGTCCGACTAACACTGTTTTTTATTATTGTATGTTTAACAGATGTGTTAAACCGTTCGAAGCGTGAGTTTATTCATTATTCAGGAAACGAAATGAGTGAATCAAGTAGTGACACGTACAATTACTGCAGTGATTACGATCGTGGTTTCAAAAAAAGAAAGAAAACGGCAGAATGTCAACAGTAATGAAAGTATTGGGTGCCGTCCGTAAAAATACTCGAAGAAATAGTCCCTAAGAAGAACATTTATGATGGAATGATTCCCATCAAAGATTTGCAGTTTTTGAAAAAAAATTCTGTATAAATCAGCCTTACGAGAATTCTGCGGAAACCTCATACCTTGTGCTACGGTCCCTGAGACGACGAATGGACAAAAATGGAAGGCGCCTGTAGAAGAGGAGGATGGAGCTGTCAGCGATGAAACGCTCATTGATGAGGCTGATTGAGAGGGAAATAATGATACCCTTGTGCACATTTAATTTGTTTCTTTATTTCAGAAAAGTGAATTGAAATTTTTTGCTAATGATCTTGTTAATGAAAGACAGTTCTATACAGCTTTGAATTTTATTCCTCTATTATCTTTTTCATGTGGCTCTAAAACGTCTTGGAACTTCTATTTCGAGTTTTCTCAAAATTACTTCAAATAGCCTCATAGCATTCTTTTCCCGTGGTCTTCATATGAATTGGCCACGTTTTATATTTGTTTGGGATATTTTCATATTTTTTTAATATGTGGGACTATCGAGAGATGTATTAATAGTTCACTGAAACTGAGTATGTTTTTATTCACGTTCCCTGAAATCTCTTACATATTGTCCAGTTTTATAACAGTTTTTTTTGTTTCAATACATATATTTTTTCCAGTGATTGCTCACCATAGTCTATGGAAAAGCAGATATATAAATGCTAGATTTGAGTCACTTTTAGATTTCATACTAACACATAGACTACGAATAGCTAACGTGGGTAATAAACCAACTTTCGTCAATGTAAGGAGAAAAGGGGTATTAAATATCACACTCTCTCGGAAAAAGCATGTGATAAATAGCTAAGTGGCACATTCCGAGGAGCTTCCATGCTCCGACCATAGACAGATCAGCCCTCCTCGATTTCTTTCACCTACCGAAACACCATGGAGACAAACTGGGATATATACCTGTTATCACTCAGGGAAGCTTTCGAAGGAGTTAGGATCTAAATAGGAAACGACAATAGCCTCGGGAAGTCAGTGAACCAAGTGAGCAAGGCAATACTCGCAGCTTACGAGGAAAGCCGTTCCGAAAAAATAAGGCTACAGAATGATAGAATGGTCTGGTGGAATAAAGACTGAGAAACCTTCGGAAGAAAAGTGCGTAGGCTATCTAACATAGCCGAAACCAACCAGCACCTGGCAGAATACAAAGCCACACTCACGCAGTACAATGAAGAGATCAGAAAAGCAGGAAGGCAATCATGGAAAGGAGTTCTGTGAAGAGGTGATGGATACCTCCACGTGCTCTGGAACCCACAAGGTGCTGGTAAAGGAGGATACTGTAGATCAGGTAGGTTTTCTGAAAAAAGACGATGATACCTACACAACAACTTTCGACTTAATGACCCAGTAGCGAAAAACAGTCCACAAAGCAAGCCAAAAAGGCCTGATGCCCCGGACTGGGAACAAGCTACAGAGATAACAAGGCCAATAGAATAAGGTGGGCTATAGATAAATTTCAACCATACAAATCTCCAGAAGATGATGTGATATATTCTATCCCACTCCGAAAGGGCAAAAATATAAATCCCATTTCTAAGTAAATATTTAAGGCTTGTATAATGGCCATGCGATACATACCCACCGAGTGGCAGAAAAAAAGAATCATTTACATACCCGAAGTGGGGAGATTGAATGACATGACACCCAAGTCATACCGCCCAATTAGTCTAGTGTCCTTTCTGCTGAAAACTCTGGAGAGACTGATAGAGAGATACATAAGAGACGGGGTAACATTAACAAACCCTCTCAATGAACGCCAATACGCTCATCAGCCTGGTAAGTCAACAGACTTGGCACTGGATGACCTCACAGGCTACTAACGAGTCTCTCAAGGACAAAGAGATAGCCATCGCGACTCTCGTCGATTTCGAGGGTGCTTTTACAATGCATTCACAAAGTCAATCACCAAAGCTCCAGAAAATAAAGGGGTCCCATCCCTACTGTGTCAATGGGTAAACACCAGTTTCGTGAAAAGGGTAATCATATCAACCATAGGTGAAACCACAGTCATAGCTAGAACAGGTAGGGGATGTCCATGAAGTGAGGTACTGTCACCTCTTCTGTGGTCTATCCTAGTGAACGATCCACTTGGAAGGCTCACATCCAAAGGCATGCATTGCTTAGAATATGCTGATGATCTTGCAATTATTGCAAAAGGCAAATTTGCATAAAGTGTTCCGGAGCACACGCAGACTGCTCTAAACTTGATGAATAAGTGGTGTCAGGAGAACTCTAAAAAAAACCACAGTAGTTGCGTTTACAAAAAAAAAGTACTGAAAGGACTCAAGCCACCAGTTCTGAACGGGGTAGAAATTCCAATTGCACAAGAGGCAAAATACTTGGGATACATTTCTGACCACAATCTGACATGGAATCAACACCTACAAAAATAATTCAAGAAAGCACGGTAGCCCTCAACCTATGCAGAATAATGTGTGGAAAGAACTGGGAGCTACAACCGAAAATGATAATCTGACTATACAGCAGAGTCATCAGACCCATGATAGCATACGGTTCGGTGACATGGTGGCCAAAGACTCAGCGGGCTGGAGCGATCCGAAGGCTAAGCGGCATCTCAAGGCAAGTCTGCCTAGCTGCCATGGAAGCCACCTCAGAAGTCTTGCTGAACGTACCCCCTCTTCATGTTTACATACAAGGCCAAGCCGAGTCAGTCGCCAGTAGACCGATCAGAAGCAAGCGCCCATAAAAAGACTGCACGGAAAAGTGTATAGCGATCTATACCATATACTCTGACAGCCAAGCGACTGTTAAAGCAATCAGCTCCATGCAAGTAAACTTGTCTGGGTTTGCTTGGCGGTCAAAACAGACTATCTCTGGCTTGGATGCCAGGCCACACAGGCTACAAAGCCAACGGAGAGGCAGAATAATTAGCCCGAGAAGGAGCACGTCGTGTCCCAAAATTATTTCAGAATATAATTTGCTCATCAAGCACCGTATGGAATTTCATGTCGTTTTTGAAATGTAGTAATAATCGAAATTCAGATTCAATTGATGGGTGTAGAATCTTTTGGTATTGTCTTTTCAAAAATACATACCGATATGTTTCACTGGATTTTTCATCGCTTTATTTCTATTTTGTTTCTATAATTAATCGGGGATTGTGTATTTTGATTGGTTTTCATCGGAAAAAAAAATTACATTCTTAACACAAATCCCATTGAAATGTAAATCCTGTCTTAATACTCACCGTAGCATTTTCAGTTTTACAAGCTGACTGTAGTTCTTGGACGAATCTGACATGCTTCTCGTATTCCAATGGGTTGTGGGTCCTCGGAAACTTGAAAGCGCAGCAGTGGTAAGGGTAAGTCAGCCACGCTTCCTTCAAAAACTGAGAATGAAAAAAAAAAAATTCATAGATCCCACACACATTTCAAGTGAGGGAATGACGATTATATGAGGAAAATGATTAATGTAATATCAAATCATAATAACTTAATGTGGAATTGTCGTTAGTACTTCTTTATTATTTTTTTTCAACTTACAAAGCATGTTATTTCTGGTTTCGAAAAGTGTAAGGTGTTTGAAGCAAGAAATACAATTTTGGAGATGGCCAACTATTAAAGAATGAACAATTATATCCCTGGAAAGTATGAGATACAGATAATAGAGATGCCAAAACTAGTTAAAAAAGGGAAACTATATTATTACAGGTCTAAACATTCTGCAATAAATTGAGATGTCGAATTCGAGACTGATCAATCAAATATATAATTTGAGACCAAAACTACGTGTGATTAAAATATTACTTAATTATTCAGACTCAGAAGATTTTGCACATTTCAAGATTGAGTACCTGGGCGACCGAGCTTTGCTCGGTGGTTTATTCAGTAAAATCGTGTTTTTCCGGAGATACGAAACATATACTTATTACATACAATTGTATTGCAATCTAACCTAGTGGACAGGTTAGCTACAAATACACATTTTAAATGAACCGTATGAGTTTCTTGGACTAACCAAAGAAAAACATATCTAACATTGAATTCAGATAATGTCATATAGCAACATCTCACAAAGTCAGAGGTACCAAAAGGCAAACATCAAATAGAAACAATGCAAGTACCTCAAAAATTTACGAGATGGCGCTAGACATATCGATTCGTAATTTTTATTTTTTTGTGTAAAATCGCGTTTTTTCAGGAAAAACGCCTATACAGGGTGTTTCAAAACTCATCATCAAGATTTCAGTATCAAAATAAGACTTTTTTTCCATAAATATGTGTCTGCAAACGCTTCTTTATCGATCTACAGAGCGTTAAAGTTCCAAGATTTTTTATTTTTTTCTTTATAGCTCTTTCAGTTTTTCGCGATATTGAGATCAAATTTTTGAAACAAAGGTTACGTTTAAGGTTCAACATCATCCAGTATGCCGCATGATTATGATAATCTGAAAGGACGATACTTTTTTCAGGGGTCAAGCCCTGTCGGTCCTGTGAGGTGTCATCTAATGTCCCAGTTTTTCTCAGACTCGAAATGACGGCCAGAAACTCATTGTTAAGAAACACATAATCATTAGAAATTCGCCTGAAGTCTACACGAAAACTATAGTGATCAGCATTTAGGTTCTCAATGTTTTCAAGAAATGTATGATATTTTTCACCAAACAATTTCTATTTTTCAGCCATCTAGCAAGACTAACTGGGGCATTTTAACCTTCGTTTCGTCCAAAAGTCTCTGTCGCTGACGACTACGACCGGGTAGCCGCGACCAGGTTGTCAAAACCCCACCAGTTTTCCTTGGCCTCGCCAGTCGCCATTATATATCTTCGTATATAACTCAATATGACTGATTATTCAGATCATATAGTACTGGTAACTTGGATATGTGATGCACCAGTTGTTCATCATCTATTGAACACATATTTTCCGTTTCTTATAAAAAAAATCGTGTGCGGTCGGGGGACCCCCAAGTTGCTTACGCTTTTTCTCCAACTCCGAATGTAATTCGATATGGAGATTTATCATCACGACCATATTTTTTTCTATATTTATTTATATTTTATGTTTGCTGTGAGTACTAACATTTTAAACACATTTCATTCGGTTACTCGATGGGCCAGGTTTTCTTCAACTCCGAATGTTGTATATTTTCGTCACTAAGGAAAAAGCGTTATGCTTCCTCCATGGTTCCAAACGATTCAATAAATCAATTTATATTGAGGTAGCAGAATATGTTGCCATAAATCTCTTGTTTTTTTTTCGAAATTTTTCGCTTTGAAAGTTGACGTTTTCTATTTCATCATATTTGATTGTCATTATACCATGCAATACCTATATATCCTTCCTCCAAACTCATCTTACACAGTTAAAGGTATTTTATTCCTGATTATACTATTCGGTATATTATATCGAATTGACAAGCCACATATTCAATGTAAACCATTAATCCAACTTCGACATACAAAAAACATAAGAAATTATGTCCAAAAAAAGATATATAGAAATATAAAAGAAACAAAAATATCTTCCACGTATTACCACTCAACGATAATAGCCGATTCTTATTCCTATAGATATCCTACCGCTCATGTATCATTTTGAATTTCTCGCGAGCAGAACAGCAGTTCGCATGGTTCCGTACACCTTCGGAATCGTATGAGCAAGGGCTAGACGCTTGTCACATAGACTTGATTATAATAGAAAGAGGCAGAGAGAGAGAGAGAGAGAGAGAAAGTCACATGGAGCGGGCATAACGCTTTTTACTTACGTCAC
Organism: Gonioctena quinquepunctata; assembly: GCA_018342105.1. Lineage (NCBI taxonomy): Eukaryota > Metazoa > Arthropoda > Insecta > Coleoptera > Chrysomelidae > Gonioctena > Gonioctena quinquepunctata. Next base: position 103,318 of record JAFIRS010002719.1, read on the forward strand.
GATTTCTACCAGTCATTACCTACCTCAAGCCGCGTAAAGGAACTTCGTTCCAAAAATAAGATGTACTTATAAGTGACCAGTACAAACTAATATATACCTGTCATAACTAAAGACGTTTTTTGACTCTGCTAAGGTAAAAATACAGTGAAAGACACTTCGCACATGTACTTCAAAAGTGACACAAGTCAAAAATCCAAGATTTTGAGTTAATATATTGAAAAATGTCGTATGAACACTCTTTCCCCCATGCCTCAATAGTGCATTAAATTATCTTCGATATATACCCGCCAGATGGCGGTTGTGTCACTATCGACGTTTCAAATTCAATCAGTTCATGATAGTTCAATACCGTTATAACTCTACTTGTGTCTGAGGTGCCACTGGGACCACCTAGTCAACCATCCGCTCTAAACAGTATTATTTCGAGTTGTGTCATTTTAGTGAGTGAAACGTCGTTATTGTGTAGTACTATTTTGACTTAGTACACTTTTGGTTTCCACGACGTGATTGTTCACTTCTCATCGTAAATCACCATTTCGAGTTGTGACAGCTTAGGTCAATCAGGTAAATATAATTCTGTGGCATTTTTGGGTTAGGCCAGTTTTGATGAATTTTTGCGATTTTCATTTTTTTACCCCAAAAATGCAAAATTTGTGACGTTTTAGGTATTGTTATTATTATTTACCTTATATTGGTGTGGAAAATGACTTGTAATAGTACGAGGATATACGTTTAGGGGAGAAGGATGAGATATCAAAGCAGTAGATTTCTGAATTCCTAAGAACACACCGTTTGCGCATCACATATTTTCGTTTTTACTTCCTGTGGATTCTTCTCTTTTATTATACATATTATATCATAAAATAAGCCAATATTGCCACTGATATGATTAAATAGCTGTAAAGCTGTATAACTACTTAGATCCATGCAGATATTGTAACTTCGACTCATATTGTTTATTTAACTTTTTACTGATTGAGTGTGACGGAATGTAACAAACATCCCTTTGGGACATACTGTGAATATCTCTCTAGATAACTATGGCTTATTTTTTTTTCAGTATTTTCAAGATGCGGTCATCTAGCCGTGTAAGTAAAATATTGGAAATAGCAAAATTGATGAAAGAGGACAATATAAATGAATCGAAAAATGTTACAAATAAAAACCTGACCGAAGATGCAAAGCCTGAAAAACAAGTTATTTCTGGTACTGATCCTGAAGTAAGCAAAATTTTAAACACAGCAGCTTCCAATCCGGAGCATTCTAACGTAATGCGTAAATTGCATACCAAAGATTACTGTATATCTCCCACACACAGCAATGAAAGTGACATTGATGACTCTGATAAAGATCCCGAATTCCAGGATTGTCCTTCGAATAGTTCCGATAGTTCCTCGGACAGCTCCGATAGTTCCTCGTACAGTTCCAGTTCTGGTTTAGATGAGGAGTCTGACCATGTGATAGTGCAAAGTACAGGAGTGAGGGACAAGACTCAGGTTCAGGCAACGATGGAAGAAGAAGAAAGTACAAAAGATAACAGCAATATTATAGCCGAATGTAACCAAGATAAAGAAAACGAGCAAAATAGAATATAGGCGAAAATGAAGGAAGTATACCTAACGCACGTGGTATTCAGGTTGTATGGAAAACCAAGAACTTCCTAAAAAACGAAAAAAAAGACAAAATAATCCAGAATTTTGGGTTACTAAAAAGGCTAAACTGTTGAGAAATTCAGGAGAAACATACAAATCTGCATCCAAATCTAAGAAGCAAATTCCTGAGAGAAAATTACGTCCACCCTGTGGCGAAAGGTGTAGATTGGGGTGCAGTAAAAAAATTGATGCGACAAGCAGAAAGGACATTTTTGATAGTTACTGGGCCCTTGGCGATTTTCAGAGTCAGCGAGAATTTATTATTTCACATTCTCAACAAATTAAACCAAAATACAGATACTCAAGTACTCAGGAATTTAGAAAACTGAACTCAGCATTTTATTAACATGTAAAGGGGACTCGTCTTCGAGTATGTAAAACATTCTTCAAGGCAACTCTTGATATTAATGACAGGCCCATCCGAACAGCTTTATCGAAGAAAACTGATAATGGATTTCTTGAACCTGATGGGAGAGGGAAACATGGCCATCAACCGACAGTTGATCCTGAGATTGAAGAGAGCATCAAAACATTCATAAATTCAATTCCCAGGATTGAGTCACACTACTTGAGGGCCCAAACTACCAGGGAGTTCATCGAGAGCAGTAAATGCTTAGCTGATCTTTATCGCGATTACAAGGAAGAACGTGAAAAGGCTAACAAATGTGTCGCCTCTGTGTCTATGTTCAATCGCATCTTCAGAAACGAATTTAATATTTCCTTCTTTGTCTCAAAGAAGGATCAATGCGACCTCTGTGAGACCTTCCAAAATTCAGATGAAGAGAAAAATATACTTTTGCGTCCAATCTATGATCAGCATCAGAGAGAGAAAGAAATGGCCCGTATTGAAAATAAAAATGACAAGGATGATATCAATAAACCCCACATAATTGTGTATGACCTACAGGCAGTGATGCCAGTCCCCAAAGGTCATGCATCTTCTTTCTATTACAAAAGCAATCTGAACTGCATCAATATGTGATTTAGATCTGAAAAACGTGGATTGTTATTTTTGGGACGAAACGCAAGCAAAACGTGGTTCAATTGAAATAGAAAGCTGTGTACTGCAGTACCTGAACTCGTTGCAAGAGATAGAAAATATCACAAACATTGACGTCATTATTTATTCTGATAATTGTTGTGGTCGACAGAAGAACAAGTATATATTATCAGCTTACGAATATGCCGTGAACAAACTATCCAAAATTAATTGCATAACTCATAAATTTCTGATCTGTGGTCACACACAAAATGAGGGAGACAATGTGCATAGTGTCATTAAAAAGCAGGTCAAGAGGCATCTGAAATCCTCCCCTATATATATACCACAACAATACTCAACACTGATCAGAGCATCAAAGAAAAATGGGCCACCCTACATAGTTCATGAGTTAACATACGAAGACTTTTTTCACCTGAAAACACTTCATTAAAAGGTCATTCTCATTCCTTTTTTTACAAAGTTTCGTTTGAAGATTAAGTCTACAAACAAGTAAATGTCCGGAACGTTCGAAAACGATCTGCTGCAAAATCAAGGATAATCTGAAACTAGTTCATGCTTATTCCCAACGAATCCCTTTATCGGAAAAAAAGAAAACAGATTTAAAAGACCTTATTGATCGTTCAATAATTCCCAAAATGTATTTTGATTCCTTCTACAAAAGTGTTCTTGAACTACATTGAGTTATCGCTTTGAAGTTTTGTAATAAAACTGAGTTTGAATTTTGATGTAGTTTTATTTTTTGTTATTTTATACTAGAAATATAGAACTCTAGAATAAGTTTGACGTGATGAAATCAATCACCTAAAACGTCGCCCATTCAAACATTTCATCCAATGTTATATGAATATCACAACTCAAAATAATTCCTTCAATCAGTCAGTACTATAGCATAAAAATCGTCACAACTCAAAAAACGGTTAAACCGGAGTTAATAATAGAAAAAATTATTAATCAACACCGACGAGAACTTTTTATAATTTAAAGTTACCGTCAATACTCTAATATCTGTGAAATTATTATTAGTTAGAGTCATCAGTTTTCTGCGATTTCTGAAAAATGAACTTTTTCGAGTTGTGTCATTTTTGAAGTACATGTGCGACTTGTCACAGCGCAAAACCATTTGTTTCACTGTCAAATTCATCACGAAATGGAAGTGCGTCTGCTTCCGGAGCGGTCAAGCGACCGGCGACTAAAAACGGCTTTGGAGATGTAATAACGACCTGGTTGTGGCTATCTGGTCGTAGCCGACAGTGACAGCGACTTTTGGAGGAAACCAAGGCTTCAGTTTGATTATTTCTTGCAGGATGGAGACGTTCATAAAGTTATTTGGTGGTTTTTGGAAAGGCATCAGTTAACGTATTCACACTGTGATTATTAAATATCAGTTTAGTTTCGGAAAGGTCATGTGAAATCAAATCAATGAACAAATCAAAATCAAATCACTTTTATTTCTTTTAGGTCAGTCAGTTATGGATATCCCCGCATGGTTGATCGGTGTGTACTTGAAATTAAAGAAGGGATCACAAAAAAGAATCACAAATGCAATGTGCTATATCATTTGGATATTACGCTCTGAAATATGGATACAGATACACAGTGGACAGAATATAAACTTGCAAGTATGATATGATGAGTACATAACAAATACAGATTTAAATAATATAAGACAAAATATGGAGTCAAGAATTTTCAACCAGATATCCTTTGGGTTGTTTCTTGTAAGTACTTCCATGGTTCAAGCTTTTGATAGAGATAGATAAGCTGTTGAAAATCTTTGCACCGATTCTAATGAAAAACGAGTCCCTATTTTTGAACATATAGACACATACTTCAGATATGTAGAGACCTGCACAGGTAAGAATATCGAATCCTTTGAAGATTTATCGACATGAAGAGTCTTTTTTACACCATCAATGCACCTTATAATTTTTTTGTTTTTTGATTCGACAGTGTAGAGTCTTTCCATAGGCAGATACCATACCTCAGGCGACTTTCCACACGACTGTCAAAACAACTTATAGATTACTGAGCATATAGTATAGAGATGAGAGTTCGGAAATCAGAAACATGCAATGTTCTTTTCAATCTAAAAGTGAGTCAACGGACATTCCTAAGAATTTACAGTTGTTTTCTCATAGACAGGGGTGTGCTATTTTGAATTATATCTACAACTACCATTTCTCTCTCATTTCTCTCTGATGGATATGGAATTTCATTAAGTTGGTCTCTTGTCTGCATTGAAATAGAGAGAGATTTGATGGAACTATGAAGCCAGTTGGCATTGGGCACATTCACAAGTTTCCTTTAATTTCATCCGTCAACTACATAGATTGTCATCCCAATATCCAGAAAACAGTTTGTGATTTCATTTATATATATAAAATGAAACTGGGCTCAAGGCGGAACCTTGGGGAACACCTATATTGATATCGGTATTCCGAGATACATTATTTTCATATGATGTTTTAGACTTACATACTGAGAACGATATTTGATCTAAGATTCTAGCCATTTCAAACAAACCCCTAATTCCATAGTTATACAGCCTAGATATACGAAAATCGTGGTCCACGCAGTCGGAAGCCCGACTCAGGTTACAGAAAATGTCCATTTGGGACCTCACCTCTTTTCGGACTATACAGTGTTTTAGATTATTATAGAAGTGATAGATTGCAGTTGTTGATTTACCATGTCGGAATCCATGTTGGCTGTTCGTCAAAATATTGTGCTCATTGAGAAAACTCATCAGCATGTCCAGAAAATCCATTTTCGAAAACTTTCGAGAGGGTATTGAAAATTGTTAAAGGTCTATAATTTTGCAAATACTCGGGAGTGTTTTTTTATAATAAGGAATAACTTTTTTTTTCTTGAGGGTTGTAAAAAAAAAGTTCCAGATCCAAATGAGAGATTCATTAAAAATGTCAGAGGTTCAATTATAAGATTTATTACTTTTTTCAAATCAAAAGTGAGTAGGTATTCCATCTGGACCTGCAGATGTTTTATTATTGAGCCTATCATTGGAAGAATTAAACAAATCATTGGGTGAGAATGGTCCAAGAAATAAAGAAGGTTCAAGAAGTCTATTATTTACTGCATTGTTTGACTGGGAAAATATTGAACAGACCCGATACAAAAACTGGATTTTCCACAACAGGATCATCAGAATTATAAATGTTATTTTGATAATTTTTTTACATTTCTAGAAAACAATGGAAACTTTCAATTCAAATCATTCATGTACGTTTTGGCCAATCAAAACATTATTATAGTGGGAATATTCCACCTAGAAAACTGCCGCGGGAATATTTTGAGGTATTTTGTTTTTATTGTCTGAAAATCTATATTCTCAATTTGACGTATGTCATCAATTCGCATGAGAAGTGAGAAATGAATCAAAACCGGTTAAGTACATTATATCATTTTGCGAGAAAATGTGTGTATGATCGTAACATCGAAAAATAATCTACAGAATACCACACGAGAGTTCGGTGAAGGAGAACATAATTATCCAGATTTCTTTCTCAAACTTGTTGCCATTTGGAAATAGCCACTCGAGCCTGTCGGGTCTCATGTCTCTTGCCTGGCAACAAGTTTCCGAAAAAAATATTTTCACTTCATTTCACTCTCTTGTGATATCACAACTGATATCATTGTTTTCTTTCGGATTCTAAAAGATGAAAGTATCACTTATTTGGTTCTCTGTAAAATCAGCCAGCATCTGAATGAATATCATTCAGCTTACAACTAGATATAATTTATGATATTCTATCACTGTTAATAAAATCAAGCGTAACCCTAAGGCTCGACTAAGTGGGCCTCAGACATTCACAAATTTGGAATTTGGTTGGTCAAGGACTAGAGACCGGTTTCTAGCACTAACCATGATGGTGTTTTTCGAACAATGACAGAGAAGACATTTTTATTTTAGAAATTTGGCAAAATAATAATAATTTTTATTAGGGATGAATTTCTGCTACCCTGTACGGATAAGTAGGTAATCCATCACTCCAGGTAGTGCCCATGTCATAATCAGTCATACTGCTGATGGAAGGCAGATTCAGGTCTTCAAGGATCCCATCGTTCCCCACGTACCACGGAGCGTTTGTTATCACCCGCAGGACTCTCATTCGCGCCCGTTTCAGGACACCAATACTAGACCTCCTGCAGATTTGGCCTCCATGCGGCTGAGGCATACAAAATGAACATCATTCTGTAAAGCGTGACTTTGTTTTTGAGGGATCTTACTCTTCCTATTAATCAGGAGGTCTAGAGTGCATATTTTTCTGACGATTCTGTCTCTAACAATATTGACATGTGATCTCCAGGTGAGCCGGCGATCCACAGTAGCTCCCAGGTACTTGACCTGCTCCAACCATTTTATCTCCCTTCCAGAGATAGTCGCTCTTCTCTCCGGGTTGTTTCTTTTGTGACCCATCGCGATCGCTTGCGTTTTATTCGAATTCAGCTTTATTTTCCACCCCAAATACCACTGTGGAGGTCGTTCAATGCGTTCTGCAAATAAACGACACCCATCAAGTGGTCGGCTGCAGAGGAAAGCAAAGCCGTAACTTCGGCGAACAATCAATAACTGTACTTCAGACGCCCTTCCGAGCATCTTTCTCCATACGCCTCCTCCGCAGAGAGAGTACCTTTCTCTCGACTCATCTCTCCCCAGAGAAGTATGGGGACGCAGAAGGATCCGGATATGCCAGATCAACGTGCTAGGTAATCCTAGTTACCGAATCATTTCAGCCACAGTGGGGCCACCTGATAAGACAGGCTCTGGGATGTCAGTGCCCAAGCGGGTTGATGAGCCGCTCCCCACTGAGTCAGGCAAGGAATACAATCATCCGCACACATCGGTTGAAGGACTCCCCCGTCTCTACCGAATTAAGGTATTGTTTTCCGTTGATTCACTAGCTAGCACCACGCTCCCCAGAGTCTTTGCCATCCATGTCTTTAGGCTCATTAACCAAGTTAGAGATAACTTCAGAAACAATGCAAGGTATAAATTTGGGAGCCAATTTTGCGGAATAGTTATTCGAAGCTGAAGAAAGAGTTACGTTTTTCTTCCAAAGTCTGTCACTGACATGAGATTTCAGCTCTCGTTTTCTCAAGTTATACTGACGAGCATTCCGAATATAGGCTTGATGTTACTTTTTGCGATCATCAACAATCAATTTTGGAAGTTCTTGAATATCATCGATTGGCTGTGATTTCTCAGTGATAGTAAGAATGTTATTTTCATTTTCTGAAATTCTGCAATGAAAATCTCCTGTGAGAGGAATGTTCCTAGCAAAATTCAAGAAAGCTGGACAACATTCAGTAACCTCATGTTTTGCTAATCTGATAGCTTGAGCAACTCTATAGATAGAGAAATCCCATGTTTTATGATTATCATGAATATAACAGCGAATGGATGTGACTATCACCTTATTCGCTCTTTTAGCAAAATTATCTTGAGGGTGATATTTGGCATTGAACCGAATCTTTTCTATCCACTCGACCAAACTCAATGGTGAGTGAAAGTCTATGGGCTCAGCGGGTAGGCCTTCATTCCGAACCCTATCGAAGGCTTTGCTAATGTCTAGCAAGACAATATGAGTACTATTTTCTGGAACCAAATTGTTCATCAGATAGGACATTTCTATCCTCCACTTCTTCAACAATTCTTTCCAAGGCGATTTTCTCTGCCAACTCAGCCTAACTGTAGCAGACTGATTGGTCGATAATTCTGTGGGAAGTTCAGGTTTTGTCCCTGTTTCACAATCATAATCACGACGGCATGCTTCCACCTCCGATGGAATGACTTGAGGCGAAAAGAGTTGTTTATAATGTTCAACGGTGATTGCACCTGGTTATTCGGAGAATACTCAATCATTCGATTAGTGATTTCGCCAAAACCAGGTCTTTTTTGGAATTGAGTCCCTTGATATATGCCTTAAGGTCATCGAACGTAGCTGGACGAATGCCGTCATGATTGGGTTCCCTAATGGTGCGGTGGTCACGATCTTCCAGCAAAAGAGCTCGATTCAGATCATCATCTGGATGCTCGTTCAGTCTAAATTGCCTTTTCATTGTGACTGCAAAAGCTTGAGCTTTGGACTCTGTGTCATAGCACATTCCGGCCTCACCATGAATAGGCGGGAGATCGTTTCTTTTTTCATTTTAAATTTTGATCAATTTTCCAAAGTTGATCACAGTTTTCTAAATTTTGTAGTGGTTTTGCCAAATCTTTCGTTCCGAAATTCCGATATATTTTCTCTCACCTCCACATTCAATTCGTCTGCTCTGGTTTTGTCCGCAGGAAACAGGGTCCTTTGATATGCTCTTCTGGTGCGATTTATCTCGCGAATGAGATTCTCAATCTTTAGTGATAATTCATCGTGAAATTGAGGAGCTGGTTTCCTGCTGGAGAAATTTTCCAAGGCATTTTCAATGGTAAGTTAGTAGCGCGTTACGGCCTCATCCAACTCAAGTGGATAAACTATTTTCTCAGGAGCACAGTTACCTGTCTCCAGGAGCGAACGAAATATCTCCCAATTCACCTTAGTACACATACGTTCCGACTGGGACAGGGGATCAATACCCAATGATGAAATCACCAGGTTGTGATCAATGCTCAACTCGGCGAGGACATGTATATCCCGGTTCCAGGTGATATTCCTAGCCAGGGCAATGTCAAGCACATCGGGCCGGTATGGACCAAAATGCGTCGGCTCATCTGGAGCCAACTCCTGGTATTCATACTTGTCTCTGTGTTGCCTCAACCGCCTACCATTTACGTTGGTTACACGACTCCATTGTACGTGCTTAGCTTTCAGATAACCCATGACCAAACTGGGTTGATCTGGTTCGAGTGCCTCAGGAAGTATTCGATTCTGCGGAGGGTTGTAAACACTGATTAAACGTTTAGGACTACTCTTCGTGTTGAAAATTATACCTACAGCTTCAATACCATGTGTACCATCATTAGAAATGCCAAACTGAACATGCGAATGACAGCGTTCAACTAAAATGGCAACACCGCCATCCGGACGTTCAATCGGATCATTTCTGAGCACTTTTAGACTAGTCGAGAAGTGAGTTTCCTGCGAAAAATAGTTCCAAGTCTCCAAAAAATATGAACTATAGCTCAATCGATTCGGGATGTAATTCTGAGGAAGATATTTTTTTGTTTTTTTTGCTGACGAAATTTGCAAATGTTATTAACAATAAACAAAACCAAAAAAAAGGGTTCAGTTTTTTGGGAGTAACTCAAAAACTATAAGAGATAGCGATCATCGAAAAATAGATTCTCAAGGAGGAGACAATTTCCAATAATGTATAACTTTATTTCCATTATTTATAATTTTAATTTAATGCTGACAATAGGGTACCGCGTGACCGGTACGGCATACACGCGCCGACATAAAATATTTTTTCATAGTATCAAATATCAATTTGAATAAATTATGGGGTGTTTCCAACACTCAAAAGAACAAGGTCTCGTTGATGCAAGCAAATTGGTTTATTTTTCAAGAAGTTAGGCATTTGTTAATTAATCCTTATTTTTTGGACCTCGGTTTCCATAAATGTTTGAATAATAGCTCCAGAAAATGTTCGCTTCTTATATATACGACGAATTTTACATAGTCCTACCATGAATACTATGGACCGAGACCATTCCGTAGCTAGTAATGAATGATACCTTGTAGCGTTTTTGACGGATATACTGGGTGATATTTGAAAATATGTGAATTATTCTAAGTTAAATATCTCTAAAAGGGAAAAATTCAGACATATGGAATTTGTCACACTGAGTATGCTCCCTGAGCTGAATAGAGACGGTTAAAAAAAAATAATTTCAGGTCCTGACTTAGTTTTTTTTAGATTTTTACTGGTTTTTGGAAAACAACACCCTGTAAGCCAGATTGGACAATTTTTATTTTTCCCACTTTAAAGTTTGAGGACGATACTGAGCAACAGTTGGAAGGAATTGGACGCGGAAGTATTGTTTTCTGCAGAAAAAAATTAAACTTTAAAATAGTATAATTTTAATGGACTCACATTGTGCTTATGACTGATACGGCACTCATCGATAGCACATCATAATTTTTCGGAAACAATCATAAGAATAGTTTATATTACTCGATATAAGTATTATTTAATCAACCGTTGAAATTCCAGGGCCGTATTTATTAATTTTATCAAGTTTTTAGTGATCCTGTAAAAACAACACCCTGCAAAGCGAGTTGATTTTCTTTCTGTCACGTCAAAGCGGATGGTTCTAACCGAAAAAAAGCTGTTTGGCATACATAGAAAAAAAACTATAACTTTTGAAAACAGTGCAAATGTATTTTTTTTCTACTATGGCTAACACAGCACTACAGCGGAAAAAAACATTTATTTAAAATAAAATCGTTAGGAAAGTATTACTTACTTGATTGAAAGAATGATATTACAGATTCTAACTTAGTTTTTTTCAACGTTTTAGTTGGTTCTGTAAAAACAATAACCTGTTACCTTGGAGGATGGCTAATACTCAGTACCTACTTGAGCAAAATTAATTGAAGAGGATCAACGTAAAATATATAAAATTCAATTGATTTTTATCCTGCGAGTAACACAAAACCTTGAATGTCGTATCCAATGAAGATGGCAGCCGAACAAATGTAAAAGAGGGAACTAAACTCCGTTTTATTTTTCAACGGGACAATTTTTTGAGTTTGCTGCTGACCGTCACCATAAGAAATACATGAAAATGTTTCACAGCCAACTTCCAAAACTGTTATTTTGAAAAATGGAACGTAGAGTAGGTGCAATTACAGACACACAAATACTAAATTCAGTTTTCTAGAAAATTTGATTCAGTTGACTCAACAATAACAATAACATATTAAATAAACACTACTTGAAAAAGACTGAATCTGATACAAGTTTATTTTCAAAATGCTATCCATTCGCCTCCCGGCACTTCTTTTCCTTTTTTCGAAATATTCCTTACGGCTTCTCTTATCTGATCTGGATGCCTTTTTATGAAGCGAAATGCTTCAATTATTCTCTCACGTAGCTGTTCTCTTGTTGTGATCTCAACCTCATAAACTATGCTTTTTGAAACGCCCCACAAATAATAATCTAGTGGGGTTAGGTCAGGTGATCTCGCCGGCCAGGGAATCGGCCCACCACGTCCCATCCATCTATTGGAAAAATTTTGATTAAGAAACTGATTAACTGCCCTGGTGTAATGGGGTACTGCTCCATCGTGTTGAAATCTCATATCTCTCACATCGACTTCCTCATCTTCCAGAAGAACAGGGAGAACATTCTCCAGAAAATCAAGGTATTCCTGCCCATTCAATCTCTATCGTTAACAAAAATGTGGACCCACTAATTTATTACCAATGATACATGCCCAAACGTTGACAGATAATCTAACTTGAGATCAGTTCGCTTTATTACATGTGATTTTCATGTCCCAGTTGTGATTATTCCTGAATTGTTTATGCCGTCTTTCGTGAACTGGGCTTCATCGCAAAACAATGTCTGATAAATGTATCTTCTCTTTGCAGAGATCCACCTGCATAATAACAAACGTGGAATATCATCTTTTGGATGCAGTCTCTGCACCAGTTGGGGGTGATAGGGATGGAGGAGATCTTTGTTCATCGTATTGAAAACTGAACCCGGCGAATATTTCCCAAATGTGAAAAATGCTGGATACTCGCCGGGTACTTATCTTATCATTTTGATTAGCCATTTCTGAAATATCCTTTTTTTGGTCTACAGTCAGTCGCTCACCACATTCTGCAGTACCAAAAGAAAATTTTCCCGTTTCTCGCAGGTGGGAATCTTCTCCGGTACTCCCTGACTGCTGCTCTGGCATTTCCATAAAAATATCCGTATACAAAAATAATATCTGCGAATTCTGCGTAAGTGAACTGACGAGGCATCGTAAGTGGAAATCTTCCTCCGGTACTCCCTGACTGCTGCTCTGGCATTTCCATTACAATATCCGTATACAAAAATCTTTCTAAATTAATTTTTAACTGACGAGGCATTGTGCTGAAGAACCAACTCAAACTGTCAAAATGATCGCCCCAGCTTCAGTCACTCATTTTTCATTTGTTTTTCAGAGCGAATTCAAAGCCCACTTTCATATTCACTGTTTTCAAAAGTAATGGTTTGTTTCTATGTATGCCAAACAGCATTTTTTTATTTCGGTTAGTATCACCCGCTTTGACGTGACAGAAAGAAAATTTGTTCAACTCGCTTGACAGGGAGTTGTTTTTACAGGGTCAATAAAAACGTAAAAAAAATACGGCCCTGGAATTTCAACGGTTCATTGAATAATACTTTATTCGAGTAATATGAACTTTCCTTATGATTTTTGTTGAAAAATGATGATGTGCTATCGATGTAGTGACGCATCAGTCATAAGCAGAATGTGAATCCATTAAAATTATACTATTTTTAAAAGTTTTATTTTTTTCTGCAGAAAACAAAAACTTCCGCGTTTAATTCCTTCCAAATAGTGCTTAGTATCGTCCTTGAGCTTCAAAGTGAAAAAAATAAAAATTGTCTGTTTTGGCTTACAAGGTGTTGTTTTTCAAAAACCAATAAAAATCTAAAAAAAATAAGCCCGGACCTGAAATATTTCTTTTAACTTATTTTATTGAGCTCACGGAGCATACTCAGTATGCCAAATTTCATATGTCTGAGTTTTTTACTATTAGATATTAACGTAGAATAATTCCATATATATATATGAAATGGTCTAGGTCAATAGTACTTATGGTTGGCTATGTACAATTCGTCGTGAATCACCCTGTATACTTAAGAAATCACGTTATAAAAGTTTTCAAAAGTTGTTTATTTTGTTTATTATAATTTTTTAAACTAAAAGAATTGGAAATAAAAAAAAATTGTTAAAAAAAGTTCATCCATATGTTTTGCATATAATTACATATTTTAAAATATCACCCTGTATATATGAAATGGCCTAGGTCAATAGTACTTATGGTTGGTCTATGTACAATTCGTCTTAAATCACCCTGTATACTGAAGATGATCACGTTATAAAAGTTTTCAGAAGTTGTTTATTTTGTTATTATAATTTTTTTAACTTAAAAAATTAAAAATCAAAAAAATTTTTAAAAAAAAGTTTATTCTATGTTTTGCTATTGCTGTTCTTGCATCACACAAAGGCATTCAATTACATTCGAAGAATAAAATTCCGATCATTTGTTTATAAATTGTTTATAAGCAAGTTTATAAGTTTATCATTTGAAAAAAATATGTTTCTGCCATTTTGTTGTCTGAGAATATAATAATTCTTAAAAAAATTTTTTTAAAAAAATTTTTTTTCATTATATAAATGATAAGTTAGAATAATTTTTCTCTGAAAATAATTTTTAAAAAACTAAAAAATCAAATATAAAATATTTACTTGTTTATTTAGTTAACAATTTGTTTTAAACAAATTCCAAATTTCATTATATTATTTTTCTGGAACTACTGAAAATTACAAAAACAACTATATGCAACGAAGTGTCAAATTTTTCCTTAAATTTTTTATAGATTTTTCTAAATTACGTTATAAAAACACTTTGTTGCATATGGTTGTTTTTGAAATTTTTAGTAGTTTCAGAAAAAATATCATGAGATTTGGAATTTGTTCATAACAAATTGTTAACATAATAATCAATTAAATTTTAAATAAGTTTTTTATTTTTTGTAATTCTATTGAGAAATGCAAATTATGAGTTTTCAAGAAAAACAAATTGTTAAGTATTTATTGAATAATGGAAAAAATAAAAATACGATTATAAAAATGGGAATTTTTTAGGAAAAACATTGTTAAAAAAATGTTTCTAAAAGTTAAACATAAATTGTTACAACAAATATTCTAAAAAAATTGTTTCGAATGTTTAACTTAAAAATTTTCATAAACAAAATAAACAATTTAAAAACATTTATAAGCGATCTTGTTGGGTATATATATGTATATATATATATATATATATATATATATATATATTTATATATATATATGTATATATATTTCGAACCATATGTTTTTAAAGAATTATTTTAGCACATACATTTTAATATTGTCCTAAGTTAAATATGTCTCAAACTCCATATTTTTATTATAGTGTTTCAACCTGATGATGATAAATACCATGTCGAAAATCGTTGAGATAAATTATATGAATTGACTGAATCAGACCTTAATTCCAAGAAATTAAAGAAAATATATATGTGGTCAAGAAACTGAAGAAAATATATACAGTGCATTCCATTTAAAACGAGCCACCCTGAATATCTTTTGGTACAATGATTTTCAGGGAAAATAAAAAAACACGTCAACAATAGTATACAGGGGGACACATTTTGACATATTTCCATTTGATGTTACTTCCACTATCGCACCCCCAGAGCATGTCACCATTTTTTTTTAATGGATCACCCTATATTGTTTCGCATTATCAGATGCTCCATGATGAGCAGATTTCAACAAAGTATAAAACATATGGTGTTTGCGCCACTTAGTATCCACGTCTGGCGAAAGGAGAGAGATAGGATGACTTTTGTCATTCGTGACAGAACACTGACAGATGTGTTACATAATTTTTCGTTCGTTTATCCATTCATATTTATATTGTTCATTTTCAATTAAATAAAACTGTTATAATCAGAAATCAGTTTTAAACATGGTCCTTCGAGCCGGATGAGCAATCAGTTGAAATAAACGACGAAAAATTAACCACGAGCTGCAACAATAAAGGCGAAACAGTGCAGCGGACCAGACAATTCAGTGGAGCCGACCATAGAATACGAACACAACTGGTGAGCCTTTCCTAATCCCAATCCATTCCTTTCCTAAGCGATTTAAATTGTACTATTTGCGAGATTTTAGGCATATTCAATAGAAAATGGCTGAACTCAAACAATTAATTAAAAAACGGGCTACTGTTAAGTCAGGATTGACAGTTTTCATAAATTTCTTGAAAAGCATTTTGACAAGCCCGAAGTCAGTCAACTAGATCTTACTAATTTGAGTAAGAGGTTAGCAATTGTCGAAAATTATTTAACTAACTTTAATTATTATCAAGCTGAAATTGAATTACTGTGTGATGATTCTAAGGCTGATGAGCAATTTATGGAAAGGGAGCAATTTGAAAGTTCATATTTTGAGGCCGTATCACGCGCAGAAAATATGCTACAAAATCAGGGTGATAAAAATGATGAAATTCTATCGATTCATTCGTGTCCACATTCAGAACATTTGAATGACTCATCAAGTCATGGTATAAAACTTCCTGACATTCATTTGCCAAAATTCAGTGGAAAATTCGAAGATTGGTTGGAATTTAGGGACATCTATAAAAGTTTGATCCACGACCATAAAAGACTAAACAATATACAGAAATTTCACTATTTGCGTGGTGCACTTGAGGGAACTGCAGCTGCTTCAATATCTAAAATAACATATACAGCTGACAATTATGAAGTAGCATGGACTACGATCACGAATCGGTTCGATAACAAAAAAAAGTTAATCTATGAGCACATTAAAGCAATTTTCTCTATAGAAACTATACAAAAACAAACATCCGAGAAAATTCAGGGATTAAAAGATGATATCAATAAACATTTAGGCTCCATCGAACAAATGGCACAGAATATTGAAAATTGGGATCCTTTGTTGATTTCTTGGTTAACAAATAAACTTGATTCAGTGTCAAATTCAGAGTGGGAAAGAGAAACAGCCAAACACGATGATTTGCCAACTATTGATGAATTTCTTTCGTTTTTGCAAAGACGTGCTAATTTTGTTGATACCCTTGAATCTAAAAATAATTTACAAATAAATAAGCAGGAATCTAAAAGTTTTCCAATGAATAAACAATCAAGGCACACTGGTGCTAGATGTTTGGTTTCTGCAAATTATAGTTGTAGTTATTGCAGAAAGGATCATTCCATTCACAAATGTCCAGAATTCCTGAATTTGAGTATAACTCAAAAAAGGGAGTTCGTTAAAAAAACGAATCTCTGCTATAATTGCTTGAGAGCTGGACACCCTACTGGGAGGTGTAAATTGGGACCTTGCAAGGAATGCAAGGCCTGGCATAATACTATCCTGCACGATAAATTCGAGACGCGGACGACTACGTCAACTACCAACGCGATCGCTGAGGCAAGCAATGAGACGAATACTTTGGCTACCTTGAGCAGTGCCGCAGTATTTCCAACATCGCAACAGGTTATTTTATCGACAGCGCACATACTCATTGCTGATAAATTCAATAATTACCATAGGGCAAGAGCTTTATTAGATTGTGGGTCTCAAACTTCGTTTATAACGGAGCATCTATTAGAACGATTGGGCATTGAGGCACAAAAAACTAATTTAACAATTTTTGGCATAACAAACACAAATTCCAAGGTCAATAAAAGGTGTAGTGTATCAATAAAGTCAATGCATACCAAATTCAAGGTCAATTGCAATTGTTACATCCTAAAACATATCACGAATGTAATGCCTAATTTTCCATTTTGCACAAAGTCTTGGGCGATTCCCAATAATATAACTTTAGCTGACCCGCTATTCTACAAGCCCGGTCCTATTGATTTGCTCATCGGAGCCGATATATTTTGGAACATTTTGGGATCAAATAAAATATCATTGGGTAAAAACATGCCGCTATTATATGACACCCCATTAGGATGGGTTGTCTCGGGACAATTAGGCATTGGGGAAGCAACAAATGTTTCCTGCCATTTGAATATAAATCAAGAGTTACTAAGTGCTATATCTGTATTTTGGGAAGTCGAGGAACTTCCGGAAAGCAAAAAATTATCCGAAATTGAACAATTTTGTGAAACAAACTTTGCTAATACTACACTAGAGACGCGGAAGGACGTTTTGTAGTCACTATGCCCCTGAAGCAAAATCCGACAAATATAGGGGATTCGCGATCACAGCTGAGAAACGTTTCTACACATTGGAACGCAAATTTCGAAAAGATGCTCAATTCCAAAAGCGCTATAAAGAGTTCATGGCAGAGTATCGGGATCTGCTTCACATGAACCTTAGTGATAACAAAAATGACACTTGCGAATAGTTTATGCCTCATCATGGGGTATCAAAGGAAGATAGTCTGACTACGAAGTTGAGGGTAGTTTTTGATGCTTCGGCTCCATCTAGCAACGGTATGTCACTAAACAACATTCAGGCTGTCGGTCCAGTCCTGCAAGACGATCTATTGTCGATAATTTTGAGGTTTCGAAAACATAATTTTGTCATTTCACCTGACATCGCCAAGATGTACCGACAGGTACTGATCACACCAGCTCAGAGACATCTACAAAAAATCTTCTGGCGTGATGATCCGAACGATGAGCTTGATATATATACATTAAATACGGTTACATACGGACAGACATCGGCAAGCTACCTTGCTATACGTTGCTTATTTGCTCTTGCAGAGGAAATACAAGAAAGCAATTCAGAGATAGCTGATACAATAAAGTGCGATTTTTATGTTGACGATCTATTGACCGGTGCATCTACAAAAGAGCAAGCTAATGTTATAGGCGAATCTATTTCGAAAACGCTCAGCTCTGCAGGTTTCCAGCTCAGGAAATGGAGTTCAAATAACTCCGATTGTCTTAAACACGTTATTTCTCACAAATCCAAATACGATATACTCGAATTTACTAGCGATATTAAAATGAAAACTTTAGGTTTAACTTGGTCTTGTACAAATGATAAGCTTCTATATAACATTAACGTAAATACCGTCAAGTCCAACTATACTAAGCGTTCTATTTTATCTATAATCGCAAAAATTTTTGATCCCTTGGGTCTAGTGAGTCCCTGTACAATATTAGCAAAAATGTTTATGCAACATCTATGGACAGATAAAATCAGTTGGGATGAACCAATTCCATGCGCCACGCTAGAAACGTGGACAAAATGCGAAAGCGAACTTCCATTGTTGAACAATATTGAAATAAACAGGCAAGCAATTTGCAAGGACACCATGACAGTCCAATTACACGGTTTCGCTGATTCCTCAGAAAAGGCCTACGGTGCTTGTATATACTTGAGAAGTATAGATTTGCATGGTAAATGTCAAACTACCCTTTTATGTGCCAAGTCAAAGGTTGCACCAATAAGGACAGTCACAATTCCTCGCTTGGAACTGTGTGCAGCTTTGCTATTAGCAAAACTATATGACAAGGTGAAGGCTTCTATGAAAA
The DNA here is from genome assembly GCA_018342105.1 of Gonioctena quinquepunctata. NCBI lineage: Eukaryota > Metazoa > Arthropoda > Insecta > Coleoptera > Chrysomelidae > Gonioctena > Gonioctena quinquepunctata. Next base: position 122,224 of record JAFIRS010002719.1, read on the forward strand.
TGGATTTTGAGTTATCCATTCTCTGGTCTGATTCCACTGTCGCTTTAGCATGGATAAGTACCACTTCTAGCCTATTGAAATCCTCTACAGGAAATAGGGTATCAGAAATTCAATGTCTAACAAAAGACTCTCAATGGAGATACACTCCCACTTACGACAACCCTGCGGATATCATATCCAGAGGAATATATCCCAGTGAAATATTGGACTCAGTATTATGGTGGCATGGACCTTCATGGCTCCTTGAAGATTCATCATATTGGCCTAGAATTACAAATCAAATCGTTGATTTGCCCGACCTCAAATCTCATGTCCTCATCAATATTTCCGCTCCCAACTTAAGTTTTCCATTTGAGAGAACTACTGCCTATATTTTGAGATTCAAATACAATTGTTCGCATGGTCACGCGAAGAACTTTGGACCTCTTACTGTATTAGAGTTGACCACGGCTTTGAACTATTTGATAAGAATCAGTCAACAAGATTCATTCCACAAGGAAATTAAATTCCTACAGAGAAACCAAACTATTAAATCTAACAGCGCATTATTAGCACTCAATCCCTTTTTAGATACCGACAATATTTTGAGAGTTGGAGGCAGATTAAAATATTCCCAATTTTCATTTGATAAAAAACATCCAATTTTGATTTACTCCAAACACCATTTCACTAAACTATTATTTATACATGAGCACAAACGCCTTTTGCATGGCGGACCTCAACTTCTTTTGGGATCAATAAGAGATGTCTATTGGCCTATATCAGGCAGAAATTTGGCTCGTAAAACGGTTAAGAATTGTATAACATGTTTCAAGTTCACAGCAAAAATTGTTCAGCCAATCATGGCAGATTTGCCACCGGAACGAGTTTGTCCGTCTAGCGCATTCACGATCGTAGGGGTCGACTATGCAGGTCCTTTCATTATTAAAGATAGAAATGGAAGGGGCTGCCGTTCAAACAAGTGCTATATAGGTTTATTTGTATGCCTATCCACAAAAGCGGTGCATTTGGAACTAATTTCCAGCCTATCTTCTGAAGCGTTTATTCAAGCTTCACATCGTTTCGCAGCAAGAAGGGGAAAACCATCTAAAATATTATCCGATAATGGCACTAATTTTGTCGGGGCACAACGCGAGATGAAAGAGTTTTTCGAACAAAACTGCAATGAACTTGTCGACTTTGCCTCTTCTCAGACTATTGAGTGGAGTTTTATACCTCCCTACTCCCCCCATTTTGGCGGACTGTGGGAGGCTGCCGTTGAAAGTGTTAAGCATCATTTGAAAAGGGTTCTTTCCAATACTCCTTTATTATTCGAGGAATTTGCCACTATTCTCTCGCAAATAGAAGCAATTCTAAATTCGCGTTCCCTTGCCCTTTAAGCTCTGACCCAAACGATTTTGGACCCTTAACCCCGGCTCACCTTGTGATTGAAAGCCGCTATCTCCGCACCAGACCAAGATGTCAGTGACATCAGTATGAACCGTTTATCCAGATTCCAGCTCCTTCAGCAAATGAGTCAGCATTTTTGGAATCGCTGGGAAATGGACTATATAGCTGAGTTGCAGCGACAAACCAAATGGAAGACAAACCAAGGTGTTTTGATCGAAGGTTCTCTAGTGTTGATAAAAGGAGAACATACTCTGCCACACAGTGGATCCTTGGAAGAATATGCGAGCTTCATACGGGCCCAGACGGAGTATCCAGAGTCGCATCAATTAAGACACGTTTAGGAATTGTCAAAAGGGGGTTCCAGAAAATTTGCCCACTTCCCATTTCAGCTTGAAAGTTGCTTCTTTCAACGCGGGGAGTATGTTTGCGCCACTTAGTATCCACGTTTGGCGAAAGGAGAGAGATAGGATGACTTTTGTTATTCGTGACAGAACACTGACAGATGTGTTAAATAATTTTTTTTTATTGGAGCCCCTTTTTACCCATTTAAAGCACGCCTCAGCGTGTTTAAATCGAACTTTAAAAAACGCGCGTTTTTCAAAGGTAACCATGACAACATCAACAAATCGAGAAACGAGAAGTCTAAATGACAAATTTTTGATTATTGATCTGACAGGAGTACCTTGTAACGTCAAAATATTACTCACAATTCGTTCATTTATATGTGCTCCTCCATCCATTTGATGAACTTTTCATATTCTTTTTTATATCTATCACTGGATTTTCGCAGTATTAACCGCGATTCTGCCTCACTATTCAAAAAAATCAATATTAGAATAATTTATTTTTGAGCTCTGGTGACAACAAATATTGATCTTTGGTAACAAATTGTAAAGGAATGTTTCTCTCATTTCCATGACAACGAAAGGTATACTGATGTCACATCACGAATTCAACCTTCTTGCATTATTAGTTCTTATTTCTATTATTTGTAGTAATAATACCAGTATATATGATTTCAAAGTGCACCAATAAAAAAAAATAACGTAAAGTATTCGTGGATAACTGGTCTTAAAAACACTTGCTCTATTTCGAGCACACCGGCTGCGCCGTCGTGCTCGAAAAATCGCGCGTGTTTTAAAGCCCTTTTTATCCACTTATACTTTAATATACTATTTCGTTCGTTTATCCATTCATATTTATATTGTTCATTTTCAATTAAATAGAACTGTTATAATCAGAAATCAGTTTTAAACATATGGTCTGACGCATATGGTTCGGGAGCTACAAATTATTTGGTTGAATAACTTTTGGTACAATGATTCTCAGGAAAAATAAAAAAACATGTCAACAATAGTATACAGGAGGACACATTTTGACATATTTACATTTGATGTTACTTCCACTATCACACCCCCAGAGCACGTCACCTTTTTTTTTTTAAATGGATCACCCTATATTGTTTCGCATTATCAGATGCTCCATGATGAGCAGATTTCAACAAAGCTAAAAAAATATAGGTCGGGACGCATACGGTTTGGGGAGCACAAATTATTTGAGTTTGAAAACGAGCCACCCCGAAGAATTTCGACAATCTGTTCCCCAGGGTCATAGGTTTTTGAAGCATACCAAAAAAGCCCATTTTGCCAGTTGCTGAATCCGAATCCCTTCATTTTTTTTATCATTCACAAAACGATTATAGATTTCTAACCCAATTGACCGAAAATCGAAATTTTAGAAATTTTTTATGATTTTAACCGGGAACGCTTTGGAAAACACTGGTAGTATAAAAATTTTCCCATTTTGGCAGGCATAGAACACCGTAGTCCTTATTTTATTGCCGTCAATATTGGGATAGAAAAACTCACTACCAGGGAAGTACAATGGTTTTTTTCTGTTTAATTTTGAGAGCAATGATTTATATGCCGAGCAAATAGTGAGTTTGTATACCGGGAATAGTGGTAGAGCGCCCTATGCAGATAATCCAGGAAAAAAGGGATAAAATCTTGAAATTCCGAACAAATTTAGGAAACCGGATCGTCAGATAAAGCATAATCGTTCAGGAGTTGTCAACGATGAAGTATTTTATTCGTAGTTTAGGGCACGTTGGACTAATGCAAAATACGCAATCTCTAACAAAGTTATCTCGAGAATCAGGAATCAGTCGTAACAGTTCCAGGATCCTTCTAGTACAAATTTAATTCATAAGATTAGATCAGTTCATGAATTGAACGAAGATGATTTCGATAGACGTATCGAGTTTGTGAAAGTCTCACGAACGGATCATGCATCATAATTTCTGAATGAAATTTGTTTATCGGATGAAAGTACGTATAGTTTGAATGGAGAGTGGATCGGCAAAATTAACGATATTGAGTATCGAATCATTTATACGTCAAGTTCATATCCAACGACTCAAAACTGAATGTTTCAGCAGGAATTTTAGGTACCATCATCATAGGACCTTTTCTTATCGATGGTAATTTGACTGGCGAGAATACTTGATAGTTGGAGAATCGAATGATACCGCGCATCAGGGAGGATATGAATTTATTCGAAGAAATAATAGTTTTCAGCAGGATGGTGCACCTCCTCATTATGCAGCTCAGTGCGACAAATTTTGAGATCATTTTCTGGTGCGATGCAGAAGAGGTCCTACAGAATGGCCACCGCGTCTCGGACCTCATCTGTGATTTCTTTTCATGGGGTAATTTGAAGTCAAGGTATGGATAGACTCAACAACATTAGAAGATTTGAGAGAGAATATCATTAGGCATTGCACAGAAGTAACTCCCAGATTCTCAACCATGGGGGCGGAATGGAAGCTCGTTTGTACTCATCGTATAGAAGTTGGTGAAAACGTTTTGAACATTTACTATAGAAAATTTTTTTTCTCATCGTCAAGTCATCAGATTTTGATTCAGAATTTATTAAAAATCTCTTTCGATTTATTGCTAGTCTCTGAACGAATATTCCAAATGTGGCTCCTGTATGAATTGTTACCGTTTTTTATTTTCACTGCAAATAATTGTTTCAAAAGTTATTCAGGGTGGCTCGTTTTCAACCAAAGAATCTGTAGCTTCCGAACATATCGTCAGACCATATGTTTTATACTTTTGTTGAAATCTCTCATCATGGAGCATCTGATAATGCGAAACATATAGGGTGACCATTAAAATGGTGACATGCTCTGGGGTGATAGTGGAAGTAACATCAAATGTGAATATGTCAAAATGTGTCCCCTGTATACTATTGTGACGTGTTTTTATTTTCCGAAAATCATTGTACAAAAGTTATTCAGAGAAATTACATGACATATGTAAATTTCATTTCTCGGAATAAAGGTCTGATTCAGTTTATTTATGCAATGTATATTTTTGGAACGATTATACATAAACAAGTGGGATTCGGAAACTGAATATTAAAGGTTGTAAACTTCCCTACTAGTGATGATAGTTTCTTGACCACATATATATTTTCTTCAATTTCTCGGAATAAAGGTCTGATTCAGTCAATTCATATGATTTCTCTCAACGACTTTTCGACATGGTATTTATCATCATCAGGTTGAAACACTAAAATTAAAGATATGAGTTTGAGACATATTTAACTTGAGACAATATTAAAATGTATGCGCTAAAATAATTCTTTTAAAAACATATGGTTCGAAATATAACACGTTATTATTATATTGAGTTGAATAGCGTATTATATTTGGAACCATATGTTTTTAAAGAATTATTTTAGTGCATACATTTTAATATCGTGTTAGTTAAATATGTCTCAAACTCCATATTTTTAATCTTGTTGTTTCATTCCGAGAAATTCAAGAATATATATATATATATATATATATATATATATATATATATAAATATATTTATATATATATATATAAAGTCGTTGAGAGAAATCATATGAATTGACTGAATCAGACCTTTATTCCGAGAAATTGAAGAAAATATATATGTGGTCAAGAAACTATCATCACTAGTAGGGAAGTTTACAACCTTTAATATTCAGTTTCCGAATCCCACTTGTTTATGTATAATCGTTCCAAAAATATACATTGCATTCCCTGAATAACTTTTGGTACAATGATTTTCAGGAAAAATAAAAAAACACGTCAACAATAGTATACAGGGGGACACATTTTGACATATTCACATTTGATGTTACTTCCACTATCGCACCCCCAGAGCATGTCACCATTTTTTTTAATGGGTCACCCTATATTGTTTCGCATTATCAGATGCTCCATGATGAGCAGATTTCAACAAAGTATAAAACATATGGTCTGACGCATATAGTTCGGAAGCTACAGATTCTTTGGTTGAAAACGAGCCACCCTGAATAACTTTTGAAACAATGATTTGCAGTGAAAATAAAAAAAACAGGTCAACAATTCATACAGGAGGCCACATTTTGGAATATTCGTTCAAGAGACAAATGAAGCAATAAATCAGAAAAAGAGATTTTTTAATAAATTCTTGAATCAAAATCTGATGACTTGACGATGAGAAAAAAAAATTTTCTATAGTAAATGTTCAAAAACGTTTTCACCAACTTCTATACAATGGTACAAACGAGCTTCCATTGCCGCCCTCACATGGTTGAGAATCTCGGGAGTTATTTCTGTGCAATGCCTAATGATATTCTCTCTCAAATCTTCTAATGTTGTTGAGTCTATCTCATACACTTTAGACTTCAAATTACCCCATAGAAAGAAATCCACAAGAGTGAGGTCCGGAGACCTTGGTGGCCATTCTGTAGGACCTCTTCTGCCAATCCAGCGACCAGGAAAATGATCATCCAAAAATTGTCGCACTGGAGCTGCATAATGAGGAGGTGCACCATCCTGCTGAAAAACTATTTCTTGTTCGAATAAATTCATATCCTCCTCAATTGATGCACGGTATCATTCGATTCTCCAACATATCCAAATATTTCTCACCAGTCAAATTACCATCGATAAGAAAAGGTCCTATGATGTGGTCACCTAAAATTCCTGCCCAAACATTCAGTTTTTGAGGTCGTTGGATATGAACTTGACGGTATAAATGAGGATTCGTATCACTCCAATATCGACAATTTTGCCGATCACCTCTCCATTCAAACTAACGTACTTTCATCCGATAAACAAATTTATTCAAGAAATTATGATGCATGTTGATCCGTTCAGTGAGACTTTCACAAAACTCGATACGTCTATCGAAATCATCTTCGTTCAATTCATGAACTAGTCTAATCTTATATGAATTAAATTTGTACTTATGAAGGATCCTGAAAACATGTGTACGACTGATTCCTGATTCTCGAGATAACTTTGTTAGAGATTGCGTATTTTACATTAGTCCAACGTGCCCTTAAACTGCAATAGAAATAGCTTCATCGTTGACAACTCCTGAACGGTTATGCTTTTTATTGCTAACAGATCCAGTTTCCATAAATTTGTTCAATAATTGCGAAACGTATTTGTGTCGTACATTTCTTCCTGGGTGATTATCATTGAACATACGGGCAGCAGCTCTACCACTATTTCCATTCTGGTAGTACAAACTCACTATTTCGTTCTCGAAGCATATAAATCATTGCTTCTCAAGAATTAACAAAAACAGAAACACCAATTGTAACTTCACCTGGTAGGTAAAGTTATTCTAATCCCAATATTGGAACGGCAATAAAAATAAGAGCACTACGAGGAGTGTTCATATGCACTGCCCAGCAAATGGAAAATTTATATACTACCAGTGTTTTTACTTTCAAAGCGTTCCTGGTAAAATCATAAAAAAATTCTATCGTGTGGAAGAGAATTCCTTCTCGAAGATATGAGTTTGAGACATATTTAACTTGAGACAATATTAAAATGTATGCGATAAAATAATTCTTTAAAAACATATGGTTCGAAATATAACACGTTATTATTATATTGAGTTGAATAGCGTATTATATTTGGAACCATATGTTTTTAAAGAATTATTTTAGTGCATACATTTTAATATCGTGTTAAGTTAAATATGTCTCAAACTCCATATTTTTAATCTTGTTGTTTCATTCCGAGAAATTCAAGAATATATATATATATATATATATATATATATATATATATATATATATATATATATATATATATATATATATATATATATATATATATATATAAGAATCCTTTTTAAATTCGGGTATGCAGTCAACAGGGGTATGGAAAAAAAGTGTAGTTTTTTTTTCTACTCAAGCTTTCGAGTCATTTATTGTCTCTTCATCAGGAACTAAAAGTGAGGTTAAAAATCCCTTTCACCTGCAGCAATTTATAAAATACCATGTCACAACAGACAACACTCTTGGTATAGTCATATATAGTCAAAACTTTGATCAAAATTGATCAAGATTACTTAAACATAAGTGTATAAACATTTTAAAATTCCAAATGGGCTCTTATGGAGGTCATGTTGGATTCAAGAAGCAGTGGTGACTTCTTCTAGTCAGGGAAATAACGTCTGTCCTGTGACTGTGAAGCGGGGTCCACCCTACGCCTCATACGCATAGATCTAGGACAACCACGATCATTTGCAGTGATCTTCCTCGCATTTGACACAAGCAGGGTTGGCACAGCAATTCATCTGGAAGTGACCAAACCGCCGGCATTTATGACGGACCCTCACAGAGGACCTAGATCTCTGTAGTTCAGCTGACATTTGAACATTCAGAAGGTCAGTGATTTTAAAAACTTATTTCTACTCTTTATTCAAAAGAACAAGGAAGAGTTTTTTATGCATTTAATTTACGCATGCGTGCCACTGGGTCCGGGGTTAACTTCCTCTCAGTCAACTCAACTTTGATGTCTTCACAGGAAATGAATTCAGGGACACCTCTTAGTACGACAAGGAGTTTTTTCTCCTCAGGTAGACTGTTTCTCCTCGGGTAGACTGTATGTGTGAAAGGTATTTTTTGATTTTTTTAAATACTGCTAATTTTTCTGTAATCGTCAGGGGAATCAGGGAAAATGTTGATGCCGTCATAGCCATTCTTAGAGGGTTTGAATAATTCAAAATTGTTTGATTTGAACAGTGAATTCACTGTTGTCCACTTATTCTTGTACCTAATAGTGATAGGGGAAATATTTTGTAGCCTAATTGTGCGTGGTGTCTGTTCTGTGAGTAGATCAGGGGGTCTCGTCTGTCTATTCCATGTTGACTTTTTTTGTTATGGAATTATGAGTATCATTGTTATCATTGTTTTCGATTTTATTGGGGGGTTCCGAAAAGTTTTGAATTTTGGTGGAGGATTCGGTTGGACTCACTCGGGCTGATTCCGCCTCTGGATTTGGGAAACTATCGAACGTGGAGACGTGTATGTAACCATCCGTCAATTTTGACAAATGATCAAATTTATTGGAAATCTTGACAAAATTAGCATTTTTACTAACAGGAATATTAGAAATGACAACTCTACTGCTTCTACGGAAAGCGGTGACATGTAATGAGGGATTTAGGTTACCTTTAGGCACGGGAAAGTGCCGGAAATGTCTCCTTTATGTGCCCCTTTGCAGGGGCATGTTCATTCTGGATATCGGAATCATTTGATTTAGAATTCATTAACGCACTTACGGCAGGAATTTTCGAAGGGTCATCTCCCAACGAGGCGGGCAAAGTGCTCAGCACTCTCAGGAAATCGGCTCTCGGAAGAGAACCGATCCCTGCAAGCACAGCTTCTTTGCTTGCCAGATTTTCTCTTCCAGTGGCTTTGTCTAGTTCTACTGGGAACGGGGTTTCAGATGGAATCTTTGGTGGGGTGGGTTCTGGGGTTTGCTTTTCCACTCGTCGGGGCACAAGGCGGCTTCGGAGTTGAGAAAGCACTTGAAAAATCACAATACTTTGCGGAGCGCAATAAGGCGCAGCCATTCCGGTTCTATGCAGGACCGGACTTTTTTTTAACTTGATATAATGGCATCCTTGTCCAACCATTTTCTGAAGTTTGAGCTATTGTACACCCGTCGTAATGGAAAACTAATGTCAAAATAATGAAAGAATATTGCTATAAAAATTCCATAAGAACGATCAATATCACTCATTTCGTTAAAGTTCATTCCACTTTTCACCCGATTACGGCGAAGCAAAAAGTATGTGGATATGTATGTATGTTCATCTGCTCCCTCATAACTCCTAAACTACTTTTTCGTCGACAAAAATGTATTGAAGACCTAGTGAATGCGATGTCTCTCCTGCGTCAATGTTACGAATGACTTCTGGTGAGTACTCTCTTTTGGAAAACATTCTTCTTTGCCTCATTCATCTTTATGAGTTCTTAATTAAGACTGGAATAGAAAATCAAATAACTATCTGAATGAAAATGCAAATTTTCAATTTCAGATTTTTTCTTTTGAGTTAGGACTTTTTCAGAATATCTATCAGATGTAGTTCAATGTCCAGCGTGGCCTTAGTCAGGGAAGTAGTTGTTTTCTGTTAGAGATTCACAAAAAAATAACTTCTTTTAATCGTGGATTTTTCAATTCACAGAAAAATCTTTCTATCAATATTTAATTGAGAATGTTTCCCTTTTCAACATGAATACCCCACAAGAGGTTATCTTGACGATGGAAGATAGTGACTAAAGTTTATCTTCCAGTCGCAGATGATTCCACATCTGATTTTATGAACATCCTGTTTATATTTTCAACAAATCAATATATCATACCCCATGACAGGTTTTAATGTCAGAAAACACTAATTTCAAAGTGTCTCTCCAAAAGAAATGATTCTAATTTTTTCCATCTTTGCAAAGTGAGATTGCTTCTTGAAAATTTCTTCCGGTCTTCCTGATGATCGTGGAAGCGTGAAATAGATTTTCGTCGACAAAAATGTATTGAAGACCTAGTGAATGCGATGTCTCTCCTGCGTCAATGTTACGAATGATTTCTGGCGAGTACTCTCTTTTGGAAAACATTCTTCTTTGCCTCATTCATCTTTATGAGTTCTTAATTAAGACTGGAATAGAAAATCAAATAACTATCTGAATGAAAATGCAAATTTTAAATTTCAGATTTTTTCTTTTGAGTTAGGGCATTTTCAGAATATCTATCAGATGTAGTTCAATGTCCAGCGTGGCCTTAGCCGGAGAAGTAGTTGTTTTCTGTTAGAGATTCACAAAAAAATAACTTCTTTTAGTCGTGGATTTTTCAATTCACAGAAAAATCTTTCTATCAATATTTAATTGAGAATGTTTCCCTTTTCAACATGAATACCCCACAAGAGGTTATCTTGACGATGGAAGATAGTGACTAAAGTTTATCTTCCAGTCGCAGATGATTCCACATCTGATTTTATGAACATCCTGTTTATATTTTCAACAAATCAATCTATCATACCCCATGACAGGTTTTAATGTCAGAAAACACTAATTTCAAAGTGTCTCTCCAAAAGAAATGATTCTAACTTTTTCCATCTTTGCAAAGTGAGATTGCTTCTTGAAAATCTGTTTTCCATTTCTTCCGGTCTTCCTGATGATCGTGGAAGCGTGAAATAGATTTTCGTCGACAAAATGTATTGAAGACCTAGTGAATGCGATGTCTCTCCTGCGTCAATGTTACGAATGATTTCTGGTGAGTACTCTCTTTGGAAAACATTTTTTTTTGCCTCATTCATCTTTATGAGTTCTTAATTAAGACTGGAATAGAAAATCAAATAACTATCTGAATGAAAATGCAAATTTTCAATTTCAGATTTTTTCTTTTGAGTTAGGGCTTTTTCAGAATATCTATCAGATGTAGTTCAATGTCCAGCGTGGCCTTAGCCGGGAAGTAGTTGTTTTCTGTTAGAGATTCACAAAAAAATAACTTCTTTTAATCGTGGATTTTTCAATTCACAGAAAAATCTTTCTATCAATATTTAATTGAGAATGTTTCCCTTTTCAACATGAATACCCCACAAGAGGTTATCTTGACGATGGAAGATAGTGACTAAAGTTTATCTTTCAGTCGCAGATGATTCCACATCTGATTTTATGAACATCGTGTTTATATTTTCAACAAATCAATTAATTGTTATATTATGTTTGAATAAAGTTCTGCATTTGTTAGTAATATTTTATTTGACGTTACAAGGTACTCCTGTCAGATCAATTATAAAAAATTTGTCATTTAGACTTCACGTTTCTCGATTTGTTGATGTTGCCATGGTAACTTTAGGAAACGCGCGTATATTAAAGTTCGATTTAGACACGCTGAGGCGTGCTTTAAATGGGTAGAATGGGTCACCAATAAAAAAAATATATTCGTAGTCGGATATCTAAAAAACAGTGACTCCCTCGTTATGGAAATCAATGAAAATATTATCTATAATGGAAAGGCTGTTTCCTTGCATCCTAGTGGACCAATTCAGTTCATGGAAAGTTCAAAGCATTGCAACACATTGTTCAATAAAATCTTTTGAGTTGCCGTTGGCGTCGCAATTGAAATCTCCTACAAGTATATGGCGGATATTTGCTTCAAAACTAGACTCCAATATTTTTATCATTACGTCACAGACAATATTGAGGTCCCTGTAACCTGTAACAGTTCATTAAAAACATTTTTGGTTATTTTCATTCAGGAAATGCCACATACTTCAATGTCCTTCTCTATCCATATTGTGAAATAGGTTTAAATCTTTAAATATTACAGAATCTCTAACCCAAAAGCCCACGCCACATTTTTGGGTGATCTGTCCTACAGAATAAGTTTGCTAGAGTGAAGCCTAGTATCTAGTAAGTTCTTTAGAAAATCAGTTTCTTCTTTGACTTCAGTTAGAAATCAAAACTTTGATTTGTTTTGAACATATGTGTCACAATGGAGTCCGTTTATTTTATACGAATTAATGCTAGCAATATTGAGAACCAAAAGATTCGGTTAGATAAAATTGCAATCCATTTTTGAAAAAGTATTCTTTATAGTATATTCTTTTATATGAGGAAGTCAATTGTACGGAACCTCAGTAGTCAGTCACATTCCCACTTGGAAGCTCATTTCTAGGAATTGATAATTGACACATTTTATTTCCCCATTGATTAAACTTGATTCAGTTTTTCTGGTTTTTTAGTATTCTGTGTTTATAACAATCATGACCTATCCTTCAATGATTTTCAGTAATTCTAAAATAATATTCAATTTCAACTTCACCTCTTCAACTTTTGTCTCCATTAATTTCGAGTTCTAACATTGATATTTCCACGCGGTACACCCTGTTCTCATACAAAATTAGTATTTATTCTCATTCATTCGTCAAATAATATTCTCGAAAATATGATTTTTGTTTCAAGAATACACCATTTCATGTCCGAATGTTATCAGGCAGAACAGTTAGTCTCAAGTTTGAAATGGTGTTAATTATTGATGAAGCTCCTAAAAATATGAACAATAGCACATTGGTTTCGGAATGACGTGTAGAAAAATTCATTTCGATGATTTTACAACGCATAAAAAATTGCAATTGTTATTAACAAATTGAGAGGGGAAAAACAGGTAATTAGTTTTTCGCTAATAATTCAAAAACTATTGATAATTAAGAGATTTGAAATTGGTTCTTGAAGTCGAGACAATTTCCAATGAAAAAGTCCGGATTTCGGAACTCTATCTCTATTATTTATAATATTAATTTAACGCCGAAAATTGGGCTTCGTGCGGCAGTTACAGCATAGGCGCACTGCCGCTGAAAACAGTATACCATATGAAATAAATTTTTTATAGTATTAAATATAAATTTAAACATTTGAGAAGATGATGCTGTCATTCGACACTTGAAAGAATAAAGTTTCGTTGAAAGAAATTCTATGTTGGTTTTTCAAAAAGTTATACAATTGTTAACTAACAAGTTTTTTTATGACCTCCGTTTTCACAAATGGCGACATAAAAGTTCAAATATTTGACTCTTGGAGCCTTTCTTACATATATACCCAAGAAGATCACGTGATAAAAGTTTATGAAAGTTTTTTATTTTGTTTATCATAATTGTTAAAAGTTAAAAATTAATGAACTATTGAGAAAATGATGTTAAAAACATGTTTTAAACAAATGTTAGGTAACTGCCGTTTTTGCAACTAACAATGGCATTGAGTAACGCTGGGTAAATTTCTCCACGTCATTTGTTGATGAATTATTTATAAACAAATAGACAAGTAGCTATATAAAAAAAAATTCTACAATTTTATTGTCATGACAAAATAATGATTTAAAAAAAACCATTTGATTATAAATTTTTTTTTTATTTTAATTGTTTAAAAAATATTAAATTTTTTTTTTTTTTTAAATTAATTAAATTTCCCATAGGGTAACAATTTTTTTTTATCAATAATTTATTTTGATTATTTAAAATTTTTATAAAATTTTTTTTTAAAATTAATTAAATTACAAAAACAGCCATATGTAACAAAATACTGATTTTTTTCTCCAAATCTTTCATATACTTTCCAATATTACACGATACCGAAGTTTGTTAGATATGTCTGTCTCTGTAATTTCAATAACTTTCAGAAAAAAAAAATTGTCAGAATTGTTTATAGAAAATTGTTAAATCCATAAACAATGAAATTATTGATAAAATTTTGTTGCCCTATTGAGAAATCCAATTATGATTTTTAAAGAAAAAATAATTTCTTAAATAACTATTTAACAATGGATTTATAAAAAACGATAATGAAAAACAACAAAATGTTTAAAAATAATAATTATTTTGTCTTGACAACAAAATGGTAAAAAACTTTTTATCATATAGTGATAGTGATTATAAATAATTTATTAACAAATGACGTGAAAATGTTTTACCCAGCATTATTTGATGCCATTGTTTAATGCGAAAACTACAATAACATAACATTTGTTAAAAACAAATTTTTCAATAATTTTTAACTGTAAACAATTATAATAAACAAAATAAAACACTTTCATGAACTTTTGTCACGTGATCTTCCCAAGTATAAGAAAGGCTCCAAGAAGCAAGAAATTGATAAGTCAATTATTTAAACTTTTATGTCGCCATTTGTGAAAACAGAGGTCGGAAAAATACTTATTAGTTGACAATTGTACATTTTTCTATAGAAATCAACATAATAATTCATTTCCAACGGAACTTCATGCTTTCAAGTGATGACAGCATAATTTTTCCAAATGTCAAAATTGATATTCAATACTATAAAAAAATTATTTCATGTGGTATACTGTTTTCAGCGGCGGTGCGCCCATGCCGTGACTGGCGTTGAATTAAAATTATAAATAATAGGGATAGAGTTCCGAGAATTGGACTATTTTATTGGAAATTTCCTCCTCTTCAAGAATCTTTTTGAAATTTCTTAGTTATGAATAGTTTTTGTATTATTAGCGAAAAACGAAATGTCTTTTCATTTCCCTCCCAATTTGTTAATAACAATTGCAATTTTCCATGTGCTGTAAAATCATTGAAATGCATTCTTCTACACGCCATTCCGAATTCAATGAGCTATCGCTCATATTTTCAGGAGCTTCATCAATAATTAACACCATTTCGAACTTGTTGATCAGACTAAGTTTTTTTCGGAGTTATACAACTATTCTGGAAAATGCAATCTGAGTTTCCAACATTTATATTCTTTTCACTTCCCCTTGATAAACGACCCAGGCAGATGACAATAATTGGATTCCCCCATCTGTCTATATATTATTTTTGATGACACCTTGCTATCACTGGAACAGTTGCTAATAAATGTCGGAATAAAGTTCATTAAACGCTTCTGCTACTGAAAACTGCGAGCGGCAATGTTTTGATGGATTTCAATAGCAATCATATTTTTATGACATTCGCAGAGGGATGAAATAACCCCTCAATATAATTTGAGCAGAATGATAGTCGTATTTGTGCTTATACTCCAGGGGCTACATCTCTAGGCGTTATTTTTCATATCGAGATTTGCTTATATGTCACAGAAACTTGTATCCTTATACAAGCAATGAAAATAAGTTCAAAAACTAAAACCCGACTACTGAAAAATCACACACTGAAAAGTATGAAACAGAAAATATTCTCATCTGAAATTGTTATGTACGAACTATTCAATATTTATCGTCTATTAAATGAACAACTCACACGTAATATATTTCGATGTATTCAATACATATTCATAGTGATGTTCAGAAAATAGCCGTAGTCATATGCCACCTACCCTAACAGAACAATACAGTCTAACAGTAGTAAGCGATCATGAAATCTGAAACGTATGTCTCTCACCAATTGATAGAATTGAATAAGAGTAACCTTCTTAGACTGAAATTAAACTGTGAAAATAACGTCTTCATAATAAATACATTTCAAAGATCCCCCTGCTAGTGATGTGAACACGTTCGATTAGTTGAATGACATATTAGAAAATGATCACGAAAAATGTGACTATGAGTTTTTTCTAGGGGATATCAATATTAACATATAAGAAGAAACAAAGTGTTATCTCCTGTGATATATTGAATAAGGACTCAATAACTGATAAAATATATATTCAGTTCTTGAATGACAATTCTGATATTGACTGAAAAATCTATCAATGTGTTGATGTTTTACTGATACCGGGAGTTCTAACATCTCTCCCTTTTGAAATGTTCCACATTGAAATCCTCTAACTTTTTTGGTAAACGAGTTTCTCGTCTTGGTCTTTGAATTGGAAGATCCCCAGTACGACTGACTGATTCCTCAGATTTCTCATCAGGCTGATCCTGATTTCTACTTCTCTCTTCTTGGAAACAACCAACTTCTTGGAGAGTATGTGGTGGTTCATCCAAATTTAACTCAACCGATTCCCTCAAAGGAGTTACATCGAACGTATCCAATAGAATATTGGTATTAGTTCCCTTTCATTTGGTATATCATCTTCCTTGGCAACGATTACTCTAGGTTTGAGTTGGTTTGCATGGGTTTGGATTAGTTTATGATATTCCTCAAGGAACACGTTGTACATAACATTTCCACGGCATTCAATGATTTTACCTGGGACCCACTTTTCTTTGTTGTGTGAAAAGGTTTTTGCAAAAACTGGTTGACCAACAAAAGGAAGACGATTGAACAAGTAGAGCCCTCTGTGTGTTGAAATTGTCAGAAGTTTCTTGGATTCATCGTCAACTTCGACTTGTAGATAGGCATCGGATAAGTCAAGGTTGCTGAATATAACTCCATCTGAAATTTTCGAAAAAATATCCTCTGGAACTGGCAATGGATAACAATGTGATTTTATAACATTCAGGCCGGTCGAGTAATCGGTGCAAATACGAATTTCTCCATTCGGTTTGCGAACTACTACAATTGGTGCTGCCCAATCAGAAAAATCAATAGATGTTATTGCTCCCTCTCTCTCCAATCGGTCCAATTCCTCCTCAAATAATTCTCTAACATTGTATGCTACTGCTCGTTTCGGTCGGTAAATAGGTTTGGCACCGGGTTTTGTATGTATTTTCACTTTTTATTCGGTGCAGTGTCCCAAACCATCCTGGAAAACCTTTGGAAAAGTGCTTTTCAAATATTCCAAACTTATTTTCGATGGTGTCTGGAAAAATGAATCAATTTACTTGCAGATTGAATTAATTGGAATGTCCCATAATCCAAATTCCTCTATCCAGTCGATTCCCAATATATTCAACTCACTAATTGATGTCACGAAACATGTCTTTTTTACCGGTTGTGAATGATCACCCAGTATCACCTGACAGTTTATTCTCCCAAGTAAATTCACCTCTTGTTTGGAAGCGTTGAACGAAACTTCCTGGGTTTTGATTATTTCTGGTTGGCCAATTGTTTTCCATACGTTTTCATCAATGATTGTGATATCTAACGCGGTGTCAAACTGAAGTGATGTTTGTACACCATTGATGACCAAAGTGACGAGTTTTCGGGAAGAATTCATTTGGTAGATGAATATATTTTTCGTATTTTTATTTTGACCTTTACTCTTCTTGAACCACTTACTGTTTTTGGTTTGATGAGTTTCTGTCATTTTATCTGTGAAAAAGGAACAATAGCCTTCTTGATGTCCAATTTTGGAACAGACTCCACATTTGTGTTTAGAGAAACTGCAATCCTTCTTTAAATGCATCTCCCCGCAGTGCCAACAAGGTGTTCTGGGTTTGTCGAAACTGCTTTGATGTTTCTTTTTCTTGTTGAAAACTGCATGAACTGTGGCACTAGTTTTGTGTTCAACGAGAGCTGTATCTTCCTTCAAACTCGATATTCGATGACATTCATCCACTAAATATTCTAAAGAGATGTCGTCTTTTTCATCTTTGTCAATTTTTGATAAAAGACGTGTTGTTATGTCCGAATATTTGAATGATTTCAATCCAATTATAAACATGAGACATTTGAATTGATTTTCGTTCAGCTTCTACAGTTGGAAAGCTTCACAACGTTTGTTCACGAAACCAGCATATGTTGAAAAATCATCGGATTCGATTTTATTCAGCTGTAGACACTTGTATCGAGAACTAAATATAGATGATTGTTTTCCAAATATTTTCTTGAGAATCTTTATAGTTTCTTCGAACTGAATTTCTCTGGGGTGTTTCGGCAAAATGAAGTTAGTGTATTTTTCATGTGCAATAGTATTGAGATTTCCCAGTGAAAGTCGAACTCTGACTGCATCATCCAATTTTTTTCCATCGAGGACAAACAGATCATCGTATCTCTCATACCAAGATTCGAATGTGATATTGTTTTCCGGATCTGGTACAAATTCAACTATGTTTCTGGCTAGTGATTCGTTGATGAACTCAGATTTTGATTTTGGTAACTTGTCAATGTCCACCTTCAGTGTAAGCATTTCCAGAATTTTGTTCTGCTGTTCCAACAACTTCACGAACACCTCAGAATCCATGATCCTTCGTCGCCAACTGTTATCCCATGTGATATATTGAATAAGGACTAATTACTAATAAAATATATATTCAGTTCTTGTTGGTATTATTGTTAAGTACTCCTGATGACGTCACATGTAAAGTTGGTAGTGGTGGTTGCAAAAATGTATGAGATCATTATGTCAAGTTAATGTAAGAAAGTCAGTATATATGTCATGTTGTCGTTCCCATTTTTCTCATCAGAATGAATAGTTTGAATGCAGTTCTGAGTCTTTCATTGTGTGAATAGAATACCGCAACAGGTTATGGGCCTAGAGCTACGGCGGAACTGCATTGGAAAAGTAAAATAGCAAAACAAGTTTGATTGGAATTTTTGTGCTGACACGCAAAAATGGCTGGTACCTCATCATTTGTAGCTATCGACAAATTGACTGGTAGAGACAACTACAGTGAATGGAAAGGACCCTGCAAAATCCTTATGGAAAATGGATCTCGGCTAAATTCGCTGAAACTCTGCAGGAAGATGGTATTTGGTATGCGGATCAAAAGTCTTAATGAGCACAACCCTCTATTTTCAACCCCAGACCCTCTACAGAACAGTTTCAATTCATCTTCAAAGCGTTTCCTTCCACTGCCCACCCCTTTCTCCAACCGAATCCTACATTCCACCCTCACCCCCGCACAACCCTTCATTAACTCCCCATTGTACACTTTCAAGGTTAAAGATTCTCCAACGAAAACACAGAAAGATAATATTCGGCAACTATCCTCAATAGGACTGTTGCGCGCACCCAAGGAAAAGTTGCAAAAGAGCGTCGATAACCTGATCGACAACCTGAAATATATATATATATATATATATATATATATATATATATATATATATATATATATATATACCTATATATAAACAGTGGGGAATAACGGGGATCTTCAGTCAGCAAAAGTGTTGAAATATAAAAAACTCTTTAATACTCAGGACCAAGCTTTCGTTTCAATTTTGAAACTTCTTCAGGGTCCTAAAATATGTAAATTACATTATTGAGAAAAAATACCTGAAATGAAGGGAGTACTTACAGTAATGTGAGTGGTTGATTGACGAACATTAACTTTTAGAAAAAGAAAACGTAAAATATGAAAACATTGGTCGGAATGGTGGTATAGCTTTGACGTTTCAAGTGACATTGAAAGATTTGAAATTACTGCTACTACTACTAAGATTTTCGATATTTGTTTTTTTGTTCATATTTTGATTGGATTTATTAATTTCAATCATTTCAAGAAATAATCTTTTAGAGAATTTTTTTTCTGAATGTGAAACTTGTGTTTTCTCGAATGATATTTTATGGCCTGTTTCAATAGCACGTTACATTCAGAAAAAAATGTATCTAAAGATTATTTCTTGAAATGATTGAAATTAATAAATACAATCAATATATATATATATATATATATATATATATTTATATATATATATATATATATATATATATATATATATATATATATATATATATATATATATATATTATTACATAGTATACACATGAAAGATTTTAATAAAACCAATTGAAAAATCTTTAACCTTGCAATTGTGTAATGGGGCATTCATAAAGGATGGGGTGGAGGTGCGGGGGGTGAGGGAGGGGTGTGCTTAATGCATACATATATAATATATATATATATATATATATATATATATATATATATATATATATATGATAAAAGCTTCAAAAGATTGAAATGAAACAATTAAAAGAATCTTTAACCTTCAAAGTGTGTAATGGGGCGTTATATAAAGAAGGGTTGGGTGGGGTGTGGGGGTAAGGGCGAGGTGTGGTGAGGGTAGAATGTAAGATTCGGTTGGGAAAGGAGGGAGAAAGAAAACGCTTTGAAGATGAATTGAAACTGTTATGCATTAACACAACGGAAAGTGTATTTTGGGGGCTTTGGGGGGCTGTAGGGGGTCTGGGGTTGAAAATGGAGGGTTGTGCCCATTAAGACTTTTGATCAGCATACGAAATATCATCTTTCTGCAGAGTTTCAGCAAATTTAGCCGAGAGCCATTTTCCATAAGGATTTTGGGGGGTCCTTTGCCATGAACGCCCTATTGGAGTTAGATGATCTCTGGAAGGTGGTAGAAGGTACAGAAACCGATGAAAAGAAAGACTAAAAAGCTCTTCCAAAAATAATACTGTCTGTCGACAAAGTTAACTATTCGCATCTGAAATCTGCAGCTACAGCGAAAGAAGCTTGGCAAAATCTAGAGAAGGCTTTCGAGGACTCGGGTCTCACAAGAAAGGTTGGTTTGTTAAGAGCCCTGGTAACTACGAAGTTAGAAGACTGTCGCTCAATAGAAGAGTACTGTGATACTATCATTTCTACAGCACATAAATTGAACGAAATTAAATTCAAAGTAGAAGATGAATGGGTAGGAACACTATTGTTAGCTGGTTTGCCAGGTGAGTACCGTCCAATGATTATGGGTCTGGAAAGTAGCGGGACCAAGATGAGTGGTGACTGTATCAAAGTGAAGTTACTGCAAGATGTTGAAGCACAAGCTGATCCAAAATCAGCAAGTTCTAATACAGTCATGTACACAAAAGCTAGTTATTCGAAAAGTTTTCAGAAAAAGGGACCAAAATGTTACAACTGTGGTAAGATTGGACACTACAAAACAGATTGTAGAAGCAAGAAAAGTTATTATGCACAGACTGAAGAGAAGACAGACAAAAATACAAAGAAAAGTGACACAGCATTTTTAAGTTTATTCAACTACTGAAAAAGTGAATAAAAACGCTTGGTATTCAGACTCTTGTGCCTCAACACATTTAACAATGAACAGAGATTGGATGAATGAAAATGTTATCAATACAGAAGCTAAAATCAAGATTGCAAGCAATAGTGATCTAAATATTGTGTCGAAAGGAACAGCAACAATAAATGTTGTAGTAGAAGATGAACGAAAGTTGATCCCAGCAAATGAGGTTATGTTTGCTTCTGATGCAGCTGTAAACTTACTGTCTATAGGTAAAATTATGAGAAATGGACACAAGGTAATTTTTTACAGCACTGGTACAAAAATTATTGATTCCATGAATAAAACAGTAGCAACAGGATCTGAAACAAATGGAATTTATCAATTAGATACGGGACCTATAGAAAATAAGGAATATTCTTGTGTTGGACATCCCACAAGCAATCTGTGACATCGTAGGCTCGGACATGTCAACCGGAAAAGCATGAATTTGTTGGTACACATGTCAACAGGATTCGACAAAAATTTGACAACTTCGGAACCGTGTATTCCCTGTATAGAAGGAATACATAGTAGACTGCCCTTCAAGCCCAGCAGCAGACAATCAAGTGAACTTTTGGAACTCGTCCATAGTGACTTGGCAGGACCGATGGAAACAGCATCACTTGGAGGTACTGGGTACTTCTTCCCACTAATGGATGACGATCTTTCTTCGGAATCATTTTTAAAATGCTTAACAAGATTTGTGGCAAGAAGGGGTGTTAGCACCGACATTTATAGTGATAACTGGTACTGAGCATGAATTGAAAGTTATTTTATCAAATCTTAAAAATAATAATCACTTCAATGAATTTCTTACTTTGAACAAAATAAACTGGCATTTTCCACCTCCACATGCTCATAACTTTGGAGGACTCTGAGAAGCGTGTGTTAAATCCGCAAAATTTTATTTGAAAAGGATCGTTGGTAATTTCCATTTGACTTTTGAGGGCCTATACACAGTGATAACTCAGGTTAAGGCAGTCCTCAATTCCCGACCATTATCCCCACTGTCCAACGATCCCAATGATATTTCCCCTCTAACACCTGCACATTTCCTAATTGGCGAGCCATCAACTACTCTACCTCAAGATGACGTCAGAGACATTGCAACCGACCACTTATCTCATTTCAAGAATATTCAGCGACAAATACAACATTTTTGGAAAAGATGGTCATATGAATATCTGAACCATCTTCAAGAGAGAACAAAATGGCGACAACCTCACCCGAACCTCGGAATTGGTTCTTCTCAAGGACGCCAATACAGCACCATTATGTTGGAAAATGGGCCGCATCACTGAAGTGTTTCCTGGTAAAGACAGAACAGTTCGGGTAGTGAACAGTAAAACAGCTGATGGAATTTTGAAAAAACCAGTGTCTAAAGTTTGCGCTCAACCAATAAACTCTTAAAAAAACAGTTCTGAGTTTTATAAAGTGCTTTATTTGAAGACATTCATATATATTGTTTTTGAAAGCCGATTCTGTCGAAGGGGGCGGCCTGTACTGTTTCCTACTGTATAATATTATTTGATTTCCAATCTGGCTCACTCGATTTGGACAATAGACAGAAAGATGGAGAGAATGAGGGGCGAATTAAAAAAAAGGAAACAACGTCTGTCATCAACTTGTCATTATAAGTCATTCTTTATTCATTGTAATTTATAAACGAGATTGAATATTCGTGTTGTAAGTGTTATCTTACATTCATGATCAATCAGGCATTAACATCATCATCCAATCAATCATAAACATCATCATCCAGCAAGCATACTATCACACCGCAAGCAATCCAGTAAGTCGAGTGAAAAATATCATGAGACCGAACACTGGGTTCAAAAGTGATGAAAACAAACGAGCCTCATTATATCGAAACTGGTACATAGTATCAGAGCAAGTAGATTAAGTCAACACAGCTTTGAGGCACTTGTCGAACCACAATTATAGAAAAATCAGATGTAAGGACACAAAAGGAACATTATTGTATCAGTTCCAATATAATATCGGCCATCATTGTGACCTAGTGTGATTCACGATAACACGTGAACAATTCTGCCAAGGTGTGTTTCCAAGTTCCTTCAAACGCGCCTGTCTGGTTCTTACAACTGAACACCAAACTGTTCTGTGCGTATTTTGAAGAGTGGTGTCGCCAATGACGAGTCAAGAGAATAATGTGACTATAAACTATAACCATCACATGAGCTCCCAGTTAGATAATCTCGAGCAGTTCTCAAGGGCTAAAAATCTACGTTTCTTTGGAGTTGCAGAGACTGAAAACGAATCGGTAATTGATACAATCACTAAAATTATCTGTGAAAATATGAAGGTAAAAAACCTTAATGAGTCAATGTTAAAAAAGTGTCACCGGGTTCCCAATAAAAACGCGGACACAAGCAGAGAAAAACCTTCCTGCGTTCTCGTGAGGTTTAGCGATGTTGCCGCCCGTAACAAAGTCCTGGGGAATCGAAGATTTTTGAAGTCAAGCGGTATCTCTGTCCAGGAAGATCTAACCAAGAGGAGGGTGTTATGGATGAAAACATCTCTGGAAAAATTCTCAAGAAAAGACGTTTGGAGCTTCAATGGAAACATATTTGTAAAAACTGATAATGTAGTGCATCGAATAAAAGACGAAACCACTTGAAGGAACTTTGTGGAAACTAACATTGAACCGTATTGTATCATGAACTATTAATTTACTTTTGATGATTCTATGCTTTAGTTAAATCCATTCAAAAGGGATTTTTCATAAGATTTCTTTTCTCTCTTTTTTTTATTTTTGGTTCTTGCACTTCAATTATGTAATGTGCGACACTGCACGATTTGTTTGAAAGCAATGTTTTTTCTTTGAGTTATATTACCTATCAATGTAACTGAACTAAAATGAGAGTTTTTTTCTCATTTATATAATTTTGCAGAATAATACTGTAAGAGCAGGAACGCTACACGTTTACGTAACTGTTGACTAGTTTTGTAGGGCAGCGTTAATTTTCTCTTCTCTGAATTTATTCTATTCTATTTATTTCTCATTCTTTCCTCCACATCTCTCCTTCTTCTTCTTACTCTTATCATTTCACCCATACTAAAATTTAATACACTTTCAGATTATGCTGAACGTATGTCATTTAAACATTAGATCACGAATAGCACAAGTTACTAACTTACAAAATAAGATTCGCGATGCGGATGTCCATGTTATTGGAAGATCAAGAGACATGCAGGAATTCAGGTATAGACAAGCAACAATGTAAGTCTTAATCAATATACAGTTTTACGACAAGACAGGCCCACCAGAGGCGGAGGTGTTGGTCTTATTTGAGAAACAAATATAAATATGAAATAATTTTCAGTCAATGTGGTGAGCATGTAGAGTGTATTTGGATAAAAATTTCTATGGGTAAAAACTACTCTGTTGCTATAGGCGTAGTCTACCGACCACCAAATTCAAATATTTCATTGTTTTTTGAGGAAATCGAAGAAATCTTCACGAATATTTTCTCCAATCACAATGATATCATCATCATGGGTGACTTCAACATAAATATGCTTGACTTTGATACAAACAACACGGATAGGTTTTCGTCTATTTTGGAAATTTTCAATTTTAGGCAAATTGTTACAGAACCTACACGAATAACTAGTACATGCTCCTCATTATTAGACTTAATTATTACGAATTGTGAAGATATCGCCGAAGTGAAAGTTTATGAATGTGATATATCAGATCATGCACTGATACAGGCCAAATTTCACATTGGTGAAGGTAGACAACCACAAAATCAAATAGTTAAATATAGAAATATTAAGAATATAAATATTGATAGATTCAGAAGCGATTTGGCAAATCTACCTTGGTACTTAATTTATAACACGGACAATATTGATCACAAAATATATCAGTTAAATGGATTCATCCTTCAAATTCTTGATCATCATGCTCCAGAAATAAAATACTTAACAAAAAATTGTAAATATACTCCTTTGGATTACTGGACAACATCAAATTGATGCAGAAACTGAGAAAAAAAGCTCTAGCTAGATTCAAAAATTCAAACTTCCACAGCATTGGTCATACTATAAAGGAATTGAGAAATCTGACCAACGAAGCTATAAAAGCTGAGAAAAGGGCATACTTAAATTTCAAACTAAGTAACACAGATATCAAGGGTAAAATGGAACGAACTTAAGAAACTGAATGTCACTAAGAGGGAAACAAAGAACTACCAAAGAACTGAAAACGCCGAAGCTATTAATAATTTTTCCTAAGTTCTTGTACTAATGGGGGTCAACCGAATGAACACTTAATTAACTTTTATAACTCCAACCAAAAAGAAGGATTGAACGAACAGTTTACTTTTTTCATTAACTAGCGAAATTGAAACTTCTAAAATAATTGATAATATAAAATCGCAGGCTTATGGTGATGATGGAATAAATATTACCATTATAAACCTTTGTGGACCCCTCATTATATCTATAATTACTCACATTATAAAATGAATGTATAGTCAAAATTACTTTCCCAACTTATGGAAAGTGCAAAAGTAATACCCATAGCAAAACTAGTGATCCCCAGAGTTATAATGACCTGAGATCAATCAGCGTCCTTCCCTCATTTTCAAAAATTCTAGAAAAAATAATGGAAAATCAAATCAGATCTGACGTTGATCAACATAATATATTACCATTGAAACAGTCTGGTTTTAGAAGCGACCACAGTTGCGCTACAGCAACATTAAAAATAATAGATGATATAATTAGAACTCTGATGGAAACAAAGTAACAATTTTAATATTATTAGACTACTCGAAAGCATTCGACACCATAAATCACCGAATACTACTCTCTATGTTGCACTATTTTGGATTCAGTGATACAGCTATAGTATTAATTTCATCCTATTTACATGACAGAAGACAGAAGGTTACTCTAAGTGATACATCCTCGAATTGGCAGGAAATAAATTCAGGGTACCGCAAGGTAGCATTTTAGGACCTTTGTTTTACACCCTTTACACATCCACTTTCACTGAAAACTGAAATCCTGCAACTACCATTTATACGCAGATGATTCTCAGATATATTTCTCCTTTGATCCACCAAACTGCAGAGGCCGTAAACTGTATCAATAGTGACTTGAATGCAATTTTGGAAGTATCTGCAGATCATATGTTGAAAATCAATCCCAACAAGTCAGTTGCTATGATATTCGGGACCGAAAATATTTGCGAGCAAGCAAAAGTTACGATCTGAAAATTGAGATTTCAAAATTAATTTCAAGTCTCACTCTAAAAATTTAGGGCTTATTATAGACTCTAAGCTTAGATTCACTGAACATGTCACTTATAAACTCAAAACTGCTTATGCATCTTTGAAATTGATATATCCGCAAAGGAAATTCTTAAGTACAGATGTCAAAAAATATTATGCGATTCACTAGTTTTGTCCCACTTTAATCACTGTGATGTGGTCTATCACAATTGTTTAGATAGCAATGACATAAGGCGTATACAAAACTACAAAATTCATGTATGAGACTAATTTTGGTATAAGAAGTAGATCCAGAATTTCTCACAAACTAAAAGATTTAAAATGGCTCAACATGAGCAACCGCAGACGCCTACACACAGCCTGCACTTTCTTTAAAATCATCAAGTATAAAAATCCTCCCTACTTACATGATCATTTAACTTATAGAACTGACGTACACAACTTGAATTTAAGAAGGAAATTAGTTTTGAGTATTCCTGCTCACAAAAAGAATTGTTTAAGCGCTCATTCTCTATATAATATATCTGATACAATCAATTACATAAACACCTGAACCCCAACTGTTTCGACCTACCGATCAATACCTTCAAAAAACATTCAAAAATCATTTATTTCTTGCTCAGCACAACTAAAGTGACACAAACGAAGCATTCGCATCGAGAATCTGAGGAAATGTTAAAATGTGCACTTTCCTGACCCCTCTTCTCTTCTCTCTATCTCTCAATCTTTCTATCTCTTTCTCTTTTCCGCCATTACTTCGCTGATCTCATCCTTCTTCTCGGCCCTATCAACATGACTTTTTTCAAATGAAGGCCTTGGTGGAAGATCAGATGCGAGGTAACTTAGCAATCTGAACCAAAGGCCATTTGCTCATCACATAGGTACCTACCTACAGATTTATAAATATATATTTTTTTTTCTAAATGTTATGAAATGTGGTGTGCAATAAACGAATTATTATTATTATTATTATCTGAAATGAACAAACGCTTCGGGCGTTTTCGTACTAGATATATTCACCAAATTGACTTGAAGAGATGTACAATTCCTTTATTCAGAGTTGCATGATTCATTTGTGAGAAGCTTTGGCTTCAAAATGCAGTGAGAGTTCCACCTATCTGCCACAGGTTAATGTTTTGTGATTCGCTCATATCATTGGATCTGAAATGAGAAACATGGGATTATTATATAAAATCAAAGGATCAGTGGCGATAAATTAGATAACTTCTTCAATCCTGAGAATCTGATAAAAGTTTTGATTCTTGTATTAGTAATCTATTTATTTGCCAATAATATAATGGATCCTTCATCATTACATATGGATATTGAATAATTTAATGTTTCTCATTTCAGATTTAATAGTATGAGCAACCTATAACTGGTATGTGAAACACTTTGACTGCATTTTGAAGCCGAAGCTCAACACAAATTAATCATACAATTCTGAATGAAAGACTTGTAGTCTCTTCAAGTCAATTTGGATCCTCAATATCGCGATATAATTTCCAAATCTTGCCATTTTATAAATAAAAATATGTTATGTTGATTAATTCACCACTGTAATTCCTTATAAAAAGGCATTATACACTCGTCATTTACGGGTGTGCAAGAGGTCAGATCGCAGCCTGTATATATGGGATCTTTCAATCGAATAGAAATAAATTTGGTGCGAAAATACTTCCCTTCAATATCTCAGATAATTTCGAAGATGAGCCGAATCAGTCGAGTAGTTCCAGAACGGTAGCTGTTGAAATATTGAAAAAAATCCCCAATATTTCATTTCATACCAATATCAGCAAACTATTGCTTGTTCGATGGAACTATGAAAGCTCTACAACTTTTTTCGGCAAGTTTTATTCACACACATTAGCTTCGCTGTAAATGACCACACTTGAGAATTAATAATTTTTGTTGGCCCTCAATGCTTGTCCCATTTCAGGTTTTTTCGATCTTGTCAATCAGATTCTATTTGAGTTCATCATCCAGATCAGCCCTGTGTTTTAACATTTCTCGAATTCACGATTGAACTATATGAATTGTTAGGTCATTGTTTTTCGAAGTGATGTTGAGTGTATGGTCCTCTATCATTGTTATTAAAGACGAGTGTAACCCGAAGGCTCTTACTCTTTGAACTAAATTTTGGACTAATTAAGGAGAGAGGAATTATGGAATCTAAATTTTGGAAAAATAACAGTTTCTATAGAGGATGCAGCTGTCACTACCTGTATGGACTGGTAAGTAGTCCATCACTCCAGAGAGCATCTGGGACTTTTGAAGCACAAGAGGTCGTTTATGTTATCATAAGTGGCTTCCCTCATGAAGGCATTCTCGTATGTTACTGCACAATCGAATACTTTCCGATTGCGTTCTCCAATGATGCTTTGGATAGAAGGCAGATTGGAGTCTTTGAGGATTCAATCGTTCCGCACGTACCACGGAGTGTTTGTTATCATTCGCAGGATTTTCATTTGGGCCCGTTCAAGATCACGAATGCTAGTTCTGCAGATTTGGACCCAGGCGGTGGCATACAAAATGGCAGGACTAAATATAATTTTATAAATAATAACCTCGTTTTTTTGGGGAAAGTTCACTATTCCTGTTCATCAGGGGATACAGCGAACAAACAGTTTCGATATAAATATGGTCTTCAGGTGAGCCGACGATTCACCGTTACTCGCAGGTACTTGACTTGCTCTGACCATTTTCCCTTCCAGAGACTGACACTTCCCTCTCCGGATTGTTTCTCTTTCGACACCCATTGAAATCGCCTGCATTCTGTCAGGAACAAGCTTCATTTTCCACCCACTCAACACCCATCCAATGTTTGGCTGAAGAAGAAACTAGAGCCGTATCGTCAACGGATAAGAAGATTATCACAGGTTCATTCCTGAAACTCAAGTCTATTTTCAAGAATACCGTTACAATTCCAACTCACTGATTTGATAAAATTCGGAAGCTCATTTCAACCATTGATTGAGATTAGGACCGATTCATATTTTTTGGGCACCGTCAACATCCTCATTTGGTCTGAAGTTGAGTGTATGTTTTTGGAGCTGCTTTGGGCAGGAGGGCGGGGGTCCAGGACCGCCGCTGCGCATGACACCTCCGCTTGTGTCCTCAAATTTAAGGAGAAATATCTCCCATCATGCGGTTTTGCCGCGTGATCCGTCCTGCGCCTTATACGGCATCTGGGACATCCTTGATAGTTCGCAGTGTGCTACCCACCGCAATTCGCAAACCAAGCTTTTTCTTTCCCAGGCATTTGACACTTTCGTGTGATATTATTTTTTCCACAGTTGACACAAGCGGGGATGGCGCAGCAGTTCAGCTGACAGTGGCTGAAACCCTGACATCTATGATATTGACCCTGGGTCTCTGTGGTTCAGAAGGAACTTGAACATTTGAAAGGTCTGTGACCTTGAGAATTTCCTTTCGTTTTTTATCGAGAAGAACTGAAATCGATGGTAGTGGAGATTTGTCCCTGTTCAATTTATGTAAATGAGCAAATTTGTTCGGGGCAAACTCCCTCTCAATCAGCTCATTTTTAAAATCTTCATAAGTCGTCCGATAGACTGTAAGTGAAGAAAGGTATACTCTGATCTTTCTGTGATTATCTGAGGTGTCGAGAAATTTCTTAATGTAGTCAAAGACATTCTTTGCTGGCTTGATTGATTCAATGTTATTCGTCTTCAGTAGTCGATTAACGGTAAACCACTAATTTTCATTCCTAACAGTGATAGTGGGAACCCAAAAAAGAGGAGGTTCTCTAGTCGACGCGTATATTTTTTGTATATGTGACCAGGCATAACTTTTAACTGAAACGTTCGATCTCGATAATTCTTTTTTCAGTGGATAGGGTGTACTTCGAAGTTGGTCTCAGTCAAATTTAAATCATGAAATTCACCCCTGAGGGTAGCGAAATGAAGGATATTGATCACTCACCCTCTGAATTCTGGTCCGTTAATCGATTCTATCAGGCATAACTTTGTACTGGATTCTTCGATTTGGATGATTATTCTCTTATTAGATAGGGTATACCTCATAATTGATCATATTTGGATTTCGAATGGAATTATTCACCCTCACGGGTGGAAAAATGGAGGATAATTCATTTTTCACTTGTGAACATTGGCACAGATATGTAGTTGACAATGACAGATCGCTATTGTCATTATTTTTGTTCTCCTACATCTGTCACAATCATTATATTCTATGAGAGGATGGAATGATATACAAAGTAATGAAATAAACTAACCAGAACAACAAAAATAATTCATATTACAACAAATAGTAAAAGTAGGTAATCATATTATTCAACTGGTGATAGTTGGAGTGAGGTGGGTAAGTATTTTTAAAGTGATCAAAAAACAAGTAAGTAGTTATTATTAGATTTCAGCTACGAAAAATTGAAAAAAAAAACTTTTTAACAAAAAATTAAACCGACGAGATACGGAACTGAAAAGTAAAAAATAAAATAAACCGTCTTGGTCTCAATAACTAAGCTCCTAAACTAATTTAAGTAACTAATTTTGAGTCGGCGCCAAACGAACAATCAACGAAGATCATTGAATGACTTCAAAAAAATTATCAGAATGTCACCGCGCAATTCTATGCCATCCTTTCACGCCTTACCTAATTCATTTGCTCATTTGTTTGGCGCCGACTCAAAATTAGTTACTCACATTAGTTTAGGAGCTTAGTTATTGGGACTAGGTATCTTTATTTTATTTTTTACTATTTTCTTTAGAATTTTTTGTTAAAATTTTTTTTTTCTAAATAATTTTTAATTTTGGCTCTACTATTTGCGGGACTCACCTGAACGGATTTCGCCTCTGAACTTTCAGACAAACCTTGGTGTATGTGTGCAGCTAATTGCTACTAATCTTACACCTCTACGGAAAGCATTAACATTAGATACAGGATTGGGAGAGCTGGAAATGCTTATTTGATATAAGGTTATTATGGTATTTTTGATCAAATCTTCACCAAGCGAGGCAAGCAAAGTCATCAGCACTTCCAAGAGAACAGCTCTCAAAAAAGAACCGATCCCTACAAGCACCGATTCTTTTGATGCCAAATTGCAATTACCTGTGGGTCTAGTAGTATCTTTAGGAGTGGCAAATGGGGCTGCCTCCAATGTGGGGGACAGGTGGAGGGTTGTTCTAACTCCTTCTATGGTACAAGACCAGTTCAGGAGCTCGGAACATTTTTTGTACACTTTTTGTTGGGATGAACATTCGGCACTGCTAACTATGGCTTCATAGGTCCGGGCATGAGTGATATTGAGGATGAAACCCAAGTAAGTATTGTCTATATCCTTGTGTGCTGGTTATACTTTCATCTTATGATTTGAGTCAGATCACATATAACTTTTGATTGAAGAGTTTAAGGTTCATACAGAAATAGAAATATTATGTTGGTTTCTAATGAAAATGTTCCATTTTATTCGAACAGTCCCCTCGAGTGGTCGACTAATGTAAACGTGCGAAAAAAAATGAAGATATTGACGGAAATATCTGTTTTGAGACCATTTCCAGAGTGAAGTCTGTCTGTCTATGTGTGGAGTGATGTCACCTAGAAAATTTACATTAACTACGCTCATGGAGCGAAAACAATCTGGGAGACCGAGTTGTCATAAAAACGTTTTAAGAAAAAATTAAACCGACGAAATACGGAACTGAAAAGTAAAAAAAAATGAAATAAGCCTTCTTAGTCTCAGTAACTAAGCTCCTTAACTAATGTGAGTAACTAATTTTGAGTCGGCGCCAAACAAACAAGCAAATGAATTAGGTAAGGCGTAAAATGATGGCATCGAGTTGCGCGGTGACATTCTGATAATTTTTTTGAAGTAATTTAATGATGTTCGTTGATTGTTTGTTTGGCGCCGACTCGAAATTAGTTACTTACATTAGTTGAGGAGCTTAGTTACTGAGACTAAGAAGGTTTATTTTATTTTTTACTTTTCAGTTCCGTATTCCGTCGGTTTAATTTTTTGTTGAAAAGTTCTTATTTTTCAATTCTCTATGGCTGGAATATACTAATTACTACCTACTTGTTTTTTTATTACTTCCAAAATACTTACTTACCCACCTTACTTCAACTATTACCAGTTAAATAATATGATTATCTACTTTTACTATTTGTTGTAATATAAATTATTTTTGTTGTTCTGGTTAGTTCATTTCATTACTTTGTATATCATTCCATCCTCTCATAGAATATAATGGTTTGACGGATGTGGAACAGAAATAATGTCAGTAGCGATCTGTCATTGTCAACTACGTATGTGTGTGCCAATGTTCATGAGTGAAAAACAATTATCCCATATTTTTCCACCCGTAAGGGTATATTACTCCAATCGAAATCTAAATATAAGGTATACCCTATCTATTAAGAAAAGAATCATCCAAATCGAAGAACCCAGTACAAAGTTATGCCTGATAGAATCGGTTAACGGACCAGAATTCAGAGAGTGAGTGATCAATATCCTATTTTGCTACCTTAGGGGTGGATTTCATATTTCAAATTCAAATGGAACCACCTTCGAAGTACACCCTATCCACTGAAGAAAGAATTATCGGAATCGGACGCCTCAGTAGTTATGCGTGATTATACAAAAAAGAATGATGGAAAAAAAAAATATACGGGTCGACTAGAGAACCTCCTTCTTTTTGGTTTCGTCGGTTGAAGAGGGGTTGATGACATATGCGGAAAATGATAGACATTGGCTTTCAATTTGATTCTTGATTTTTCACTTGTAGTTGATAATGAATGTTCATCAAAAGTTAATCCGATTCATTCAAAGCCCACATAATCTAGAAGATGACATTTAAAAGTGGGATCGTGAAGTGACGAAAATCAGAGGAAAGATTGAAAAGTCAGTTGAACGCGTCATACGATCTTTCAGCAGGTTGCAAAGTGAAAAAGGAGAGTAAGGCACTAAGAGGCGAGCTTGGGTGTATACTGGTTGAATCGTAGCAGATTCACTCATAGTTCAAGAGAAAACTAGTGTTGCGGGATATTCAAAGGGCTAGAATAGCTAGGGAATAGTACTGACAAATGGAAAAGTAGAAACCATGAATGAAAAAAGGCAGGAACCGCCAGTAAATGAAGATTGTACAGAGTGGACAAATTGTCAGAGACAGGTGCCTTTTTTATATAACAAATGCAAATATTCGTAGAAATGATGAAAACAATGGAGAATAACAGAATGTCTAGTGAGCGGATGATTCTGGAAGTCGCAAAAAAATGAGCCAGAAAAGTTTCACATGGTGTGTCGGGGCAAGTTTAACGGAAAAATGGAATAAAATGTCGAAGCGGTCACAGAGGAATGGTGAATCGTTGTCATCATATTTTCATGACAAATATGCATTGTGTAAAGCTGATTCTCACTGATGCCAAAGAACAAATACTGATAGGTTCGTTAAATAGGCACATAGTGCAAGGTCTCCTAGCAGAAACACATAAAGATTCTGATGACCTTTTTTACGATATTATAGAATTCAATCGAGTGAACGAAAATGTGATGAAATCACAGAGGTTACAAAAAAATAAAACCATGCGAAGAAAAATTAAATGAAGAGTGTAGAAGTTGGGCGGAAAAAAT
The DNA here is from genome assembly GCA_018342105.1 of Gonioctena quinquepunctata. Taxonomy (NCBI): domain Eukaryota; kingdom Metazoa; phylum Arthropoda; class Insecta; order Coleoptera; family Chrysomelidae; genus Gonioctena; species Gonioctena quinquepunctata. The sequence continues at coordinate 156,117 of JAFIRS010002719.1, forward strand.
ATTTTTTACCAGTGTGGCGACAGAGGACATTACAAATCCGAATGTAGAAACACATGAGTCAAAATGTGATACATTTGTCAAAACAGAACACATTCTGCTAAAAGTTGTCCACAAAGACAAGTTAAAACACAGTCCCAGTTGAATGGTCCAAGAACGGTTCTGACAGTAATGGATCCAGTGGGGAAAGAGAAGCAGAATAATTCACAGGGTGTTCAGGAAATAATGGAGATAAAAAGTGAACAGACTGAAAATGAAGAAATAAAAATGAAAACTTTCTACAGAAGAGTAACAGTAAATGGTATTGAGATGACAGGACTGATTGATCACGGTAGTTTGTTATGCATCAACAAAGAATCAGTGGTAAGAAATCAGAGATGGCAGTTCACACTGGGGAAAATTAAGCTGTATGGATACGGATGTGGTGAGGAACCAGTTGGGTGTGTGGGACTCTTCAGTGCTAACGTAGGAGTTGATTTAGTATCTATTGATAATGTAACTATAGCAGTAGTTTCTGATAATATGCAAAATTTCGACATTATTATTCGACGATTATTCACTGAACATTCCTCAATTCCCTACTATAGGGTAGATAGTTAGTTGAAATTTGTTTGGGGGAATGAATTTTCTTTCAAGGATATGAACAATGATCTAACAGCGTCTAAAAATCATGGGAAATCAAAAAGAGATAGTGTGATTACGTCAAACTCTGTAATGTTGATAAACTCAAGAATAGACAATCTTGACAAGTAGATGGTAGGGCGGCCCGAACAGACAATCATATACCACTCTTGAGTGACAGCTCGAAAGCATGTCAAAAACTTCTGATTGATAGGTTGAGTAGACATCAATCACTTCTGATTGACTGGGTATTTGTTTATACCTTTTTTTTCTAATTTTTTTATTTTATTTTTTCATCACCCCAATTTCCCCACAATTCTCGAAATCGTCCCTGTACCCATTTATCAAACCCACTTGGGTATTTGTCGAGGTGGGCTCTCATCAAGAAGACCTCTCAAAGACTCGAGGTCCATCTATATATCTGCTTGAGAAAATCATCGCACACCGAAAGAAAAACAAGACCGCTCAAATACTCGTTAAATAGTCGGGGTACTCCAGCAAGAACAACTCTTGGATAAATGAAACAGATGTAGTGTAGGTTTTAATAAAACATAATGTTATAGATTGTAATAGTTTATTACAAATAAAGAATACTTTACATGTATATGATGTTTCATTTCACCATACAGTCAAAACAGCAGATGATTGATATCTTTGAGAATTTTATCATAATTAAAATTTAGGAACTCTATCATACAGTATGACTTTTCAGTGTTATCCAAATTGCACAAGTTCCCAAATAACATCAAGTTTACAATTATCATATGGTTGAGGAGTAATGCACAATTACATATTTTTGTAATAGTTGGCAAAAGTCACAGCTTCCCAGTAGATCCAATCGGGTTGTGATCAATGGTACAAGTTGCGAAAGCTCTTCCAGCCAGTCACTCTCAAGGTATATTTCTGCTCCATAGCTGTCCAGTTTCGAAATCTTCCATTTCATTACGCTAGGAAAGCTTATAAGTGATAAATTTGTGGGCTCCAAATGCGACGGTACATCGTCCATGGGCTGCAGATCCATGATTAAGTGTAAACTCTTGCCAGTTCAGATCCATCAGCGGAATACTTCTATTGTTAGTATTGTTCGATGGCAGCGGCGTAAATTTTACAACAGGTACGAAGTTTCTATCAGAACTATATCCAAGTGAAATACGAAGGGCAAAGTTTGGTAGAACGTTTCCTGTTTCATTAACAAGGCCTTTTTCATTCCTCATCTCGCTATGTTAGATGTGTTGGACATTTTCGAGATACTGCCTGTGAGGAGATTGTGTATTACGTTCAGATTCATACCCACTATCGGCTGATATTGCATCTATGGTGAGAGTTAACTAGTCGTTGGTACTACGATTCGATGAAAACTGAATGTTTCGGCGACTACTCTACCCTAGAAATCGCATCCCTCTCTACTTGTTTTGCCAAACATGTCAGGACAGGTTCAGACAGGTTTCAGCAAGTCCGGTCAGAGTATATCGTCAACATCATATTTTCAACAGGGCGACGTTTTTGATCAGTAATTGTTTGCGATTCCATATATCTATCAACAGTTTGAGAGCTTTAACATTTTTGCGGTATTCCATTAACCTTATTCGGTACTCGAAAATCATCTTCCTACTGTTGCAAGTCATTTATAGTTGTGCATTCCGAATTCTCTCCCTCCTCTCTCTCCTTTTTTTTTCAAGATGGAGGAAATCCTTTTCGGGGACTTCTGCGGTAGTGTATAGGTATTCACTCAGCTTGTTGGTCATAATTACCGGTTGATATTTAATATTGGCTCTCTCCCGTCTTCAGAAACATGAATGACCGAATCGTTATCATAGTATAATACCATTTCTTGGAGCTTTTCGAAGTATCTGTAGAACTTCAGCCGAGATTGAGCTGTGGTGTAGGCTGCCATGCAAACATTGACATCTTTGTTTATCTCATAGGATTCATCAAGGAATTCGTATCTGGCCAGTAGTGTTTTTCCGTTGATTCACATCTATGGAAGCGCTGGTCAAAAGTTCGAATAATTCACGAGATTCATGATTGGCAGTCGTTCTATGCTGATTTTCTTTTTGTTCTAACATCCCCAAGAAGAATTATAAATCAGTTTTGCTATAGAACGGAATCCAGGGTTCTTTCAAATTTTGAATAGAATTTTGAATTGAAATTCCTCAATATATCTACTTTGAGCCTCGTCCGATAAACATTTCGCAGGTTAGCCACTAGCTTCCTGTTTCATCTTAGGAACATTTCCATCATAGCCGTGATTAATTCACCCTCCTTCCTTTCGGGGTTGCATTGCTCTGTTTTATATCCCCCATTTTTTGGGAAGTCCATAATATTGCACCCCTTCTCCAGAGCTTTACGTAATTCGACCATGGTCCATGTTCCATTCAAAATCCTCTAGGGGGTCACCATGATTGCGTTCACCCGGATCCAATGTTTCGCCACACGCTACAGAAAGCAAATATCAATTTCTTCATTTCAGCGGGTAACATGGGATAATACAGGCGCTGTTATTACTGCTGTCGCTCATTTTACTCACTCGCTCGTAACTACAATGATAATAAAAGAAATATTCGACTAACATATTCTCACCCCATTTCACACCTCTTGAATAATACAGCATAAGAAAATTTATGTTTTCCCTCCCATTCTCACAGAAAAAATACACCATCTGAATCGTATAGATATTGAGAAGTTCCTAACCGTAGGGGTACGGGGTACATAATTTCATAAACGTCTCAAGCAACATCGCTCTCCCGAAATCTGGATCTCTGCTACGAACATTATTTAAATTTCAACCAAAATATACAATGAATGGAAATGTCTATCGAGGAGTCGCTTCATAAGTTTATTCCTGAGTTTTTCATTCTTAAAAGAGTATCGCTGGCAAAGCTATCGGTATAAGAGGAGTGACGAGTAACGGATCATAGGATGATAGGGAGTAAATAATGAAACGGTGTGTAATCACTAGAACATTCATGGTGAGCATGATTCCTTTACGGTTTTCATCATATAATGTGGAATACATTCATTCAAAGGAATGATATATCGTAACTGGAATAACAACGCAAAATTTCAAGAGACTATTCATTCTTCTGAACAAGACAACTACATTTCTATAAGCAAGTCGATACCGTTACGGTATCTACCGTTATTCGAGTCAAATTCCTCAACTATCATGAAAGCAGTACGCAAAACAGAGGCCCAACCTGCTCAAAAAACCTTCTTGAATCGTTCAAAAGTCATATTGGGGGAAACATGGTTTTCGAAAACACGACTTAGATTATATTCTTCTTGGTCGAACAATACAATCATATTGCAGATGGTTCGTACTCATTATCGGGTATTTCCGAATATGTCTGATAGGAATAGATGGTATATATGCCCCGAAGTCCGCACTTAGAATAATATTCTCGAATTTTCACCGATCCATCAATAGTCATCAAAAATGAATCCAGAATTGACCTTTTAATTTACGAAAATTAAATTCCAAAACTTATATAGGTCGATTGTATTTCATATGACTTAGAATGCCATCATATATTTTTTATTTCGAACAGATATTGCGTTTGAAAGTGTACCGTTCATCGAAAACACCCTCATCCATAATCCACGTTCAGGAACACGCATTACTGTCCTTGTCAAAAATATAGCTTACTGCTTGATGAACACCATTAATATATAATTGAACTCTGTTAATTGATAGATTGGTCGATATTTAAAATATTCAAAGTGTCTGAACGGGCCTGCCTTTTGAAGAACGATCATTGGCAACACCGCAAATCTTTAAAACAGTTCTCATTCTCATGGAATAATATTGAGATTTGAGGTTAATGTTTGTTTTTAACAACTGAATCAAACTTATTAATTTCTCAATATCATAAACGATTTGGTGTGTTTATAATGGAACAAGGCTCCGTGGAAGCAGGTTCGCATCAAAAAACTAAATCAATACATGTTATCATTCGACATACCTACCAGAGGCTCCTATGGTGAAAATGTCGTTGGATAAGTACAGTTGAAATGCCAAGAAAACGTATAAAAAATTATAATTGTTTGGTGCAGGTAGACGGAGAAGCAATGTCCTAGAATGTCAGTGTTTAGACTGTCCGGCATCTGAAGTTATGTGTATATTGGAAAAATGTATTGACAATTCAGATGAGATCAAATGTATTTGGTATTCATATAACATCAAGAATGCCCAAGGCCAATTTGAAGAATTTGTGAGTTGGGACAAAGAAGTTAGAACAAAAAAACTCTTGAAATTTTGGCAAGATGCATAAAATTTGTTTCAAAAACGGAATCAGAAAATATGTGTTTCATACGATGCATTGTGTTTTCCAGGTGGATGTAAACATGGACTGGATTTTTGATGTGGCTCTATAGAGAAAGTGGAGAACCCTCTGTAATTTCACAGACATGCTACTGGAAAAAATCAAAATCATTAACAATGAGGAAAGGGTATAAAATTCTTGAATTTGAGGCTCTAATGAACAGAAGAATTCCCGAATTGAGAAACAGACAAGGATAATTTCTGAATGAAGTGAAGAGTTTATCAGGAACTAGGGAAATATTTTCAGTTTTCGAAAATAAACCATTTGAAAATCTACCGATTGGTAAGCATAAACTTCATTAGAGAATCGATAATTTTTACATTCATTAAATTGAAAACAGGTATGAGGTATGCTGTCCATCAGTTCTTCCAACATAAATAAGCCAATCTGTAGAATTGTATTCCATGAAACGTTTATTATATTGGCAACAATTCTGAAAACAACAATTACTTGGCCAACTAAGGATGAGGAGATATCAGAAAATATGCCAATATGTTTCGCTCCGTTTCAGAATGTCAGAGCAGTTATTGACTGTGCCGTGATACCAGTTGAACAGAGTTGTGTGTTGTAGATTGAGAAGTTATTCTCAATATGAAAAGAGGCATACTATCAAAATCAGACAGCAGTCACTCTTGCTGGTCTCATTACATATACTAGAGAAGCTCATGGTGGAAGGAGTTATGATAAGGAAATATTTAGACGAAGTGGAATAGTTGAGGAGTTGAAAGCTTTCGAAGATCACTTGAATGAAAGAAAAGATTTTATCATAATATACAGGGTGTAACTGAATAAGTGTAAAACATTTAAGGAGGTGATTCCTCATCGAAAAAAAGATAGGATCTTTCATATAAAGAAACTTCATTGGAGCATCCCTTGTTAAGATACAGCCCCTTAAAGGGGGTACATAAAATTTGTATAACAATTTTTTTCACAAGCACTGAAAAAGTTACAATATTGAAATTAACCTGACGTTTTGTACTACCAAAAGACACTTAGCCAGTAATTTATTTGGTTTACCCCATGGTTGTAAGGTGAAAACGCAACCCCTAAAATTTATTTCCAATGTAACTTTTGTCTTATAATTTGTTTACCATTTAAAATTTATTACCGATAGCCTGTTTCATTCTAAACAAAAATGTCTCTTGGGTTTTTTGCCCAAAATAAACCAGTAAGCAGCAAAACATTATTTTACGAACAACTACAGAGATACATCGTCATAAATGCGAACTGGATTTATTGTTATTTTGTAGTTAGTACCTGCATTAAACGATTAAAGGGTAATAAACAAAACTAAGTTATTAATAACAAAACACACAACATGTAGAAATCATAGTGAATGTTCAATATGTCTACCTTCAAACATTACGCATGCGTCTAGACGTCGGCGCATTGAGCCACGTATTCGCTCAAATATTCCTGGAGTCTCTCTGATTACCCTGCACGCATCGATGATGCGGTTTCTTAAGTCCTCTACATCGCGAACAGGAGTACGATATACCAAATGCTGTGAATGGCCCCAAATAGAGAAATCGAGAGGATTGAGATCCGGGGATCGAGCGGGCCATTTATGTGGTCCTCCTCGACCTATCCACTGATTTGCATATGTTTCAGTTAAATGCTGACGTGCTACTTGACTAAAATGGGCGGAAGCCCCATCATGCATAAAAAACATATCCCTTCTGACGCCCAAAGGAACTTCCTCCAGCAGTACTGGATGCACTTCTCTTAAAATTGAACGTATGCCTCACCATTTAATCGAGGAGGTAGAAAATGAGGCCCAATTAAATCATCCCCAATAACCTGAGCCACACGTTAAGAGAAAACTGTTCTTGATGGCTAGTTTCGACAATAGCGTGAGGGTTTTCATCAGCCCATATGTGGTAATTATGAAAATTAATAATCTTGTCCCGAGAAAACTACATTCGTCTGTGAATTCTATCGTCTTCAGAAAGTCACAATTTCTTCTAATCATTTCCAGCATCCAATTGCAAAATTCAAGACGGTTCGGAAAGTCTCGCGGTAACAGTGCCTGTACTCGTTGCAGATGGTAATGGTAAGGGAGTTGTTCCTTTAAAATTCGAAATACCGTCATATGATCAACATTTAGCTGGAAAGCAATCTTTCTAGTACTGGTAGTAGGTTGTTCTTCAATCAAATTAAGTACTGCTTCCTCAAGCTGTGGTGTTCGTATTTCTCGATGGCGACCACAATCCTGCGTTCTTTTGTCGAATGAACCATATTCTCGTAATCGTTGATGAAGTCGAGCAAATATTCTATGTGAAGGATGCTGCCGTTGAGGATACATTTCAGCATATCTTCTAGAAGCTTCTAACCCATTCCCCTGCGACAGACCGTAAACGTAATGCATATCAGCCATTTCCTCATTTGTGTATGCCATTTTATTAACAAGTGAATTATTAAAGTAACAAATTAAGAACAGAACAACAACACACAATTAGTATTAATTCAATTTCGAAAATTCCCAAACTGACAGCGTCATACCAATTTAATTGTCACTATCGCTAATAGCGACCTACTAGATAGATTAGTTTCGTATTTTCGCATTTATGACGATGTATCTCTGTAGTTGTTCGTAAAATAATGTTTTGCTGCTTACTGGTTTATTTTGGGGAAAAAACCCAAGAGACATTTTTTGTTTAGAATGAAACAGGCTATCGGAAATAAATTTTTAAATGGTAAACAAATAATAAGACAAAAAGTTACATTGGAAATAAATTTTAGGGGTTGCGTTTTCACCCTTACAACCATGGGGTAAACCAAATAAATTACTGGCTAAGTGTCTTTTTGGTAGTACAAAACGTCAGGTTAATTTCAATATTGTAACTTTTTCAGTGCTTGTGAAAAAAATTGTTATACAAATTTTATGTACCCCCTTTAAGGGGCTGTATCTTAACAAGGGATGCTCCAATGAAGTTTCTTTATATGAAAGATCCTATCTTTTTTTCGATGAGGAATCACCTCCTTAAATGTTTTACACTTATTCAGTTACACCCTGTATATTACAGATGAATGTGTCATGAGGACCATTCAGCTACCTTTTCTGGAGAATAAATCACAATTTAACAAAGAAGAAGCTTTATTAAACGCCAAAATTTCAAGGCAAGAGTTCACATTGAAAGTGTCAAACAGCGAATAAAAACTTTTGAGATTTTCTGCAAACCATTACCATATTATTTGATACCTCAAATTGATAACATATTCATAATAGTATGTGCTGTAGTCAATTTATCAAAACTCATATTTAGTGATGACCAATTTCTTTCGTAAATTTATCATGAATTAGCATTATAAATTTTATTTTAATTCCAGGGCAGTATTTTTGATTGCCAATTGAGTTTGTATTGCAGTTATTCAAGTTTGTATTGCAGATTCATTAAGTATTTATTACTCCTAAACTCTCAATTAAAAGGAATTTAAAAATTTGAATCATTTTGGGTGGAAATTTGTATGGAAGAACCATTAGTTTTGAAGTTGAAGTCTTGAAAATTGGTATTTGAGCTTTTCTCTTAGAATAGGACCATCGTTAGGTTTCAAGATGGGGTCATAAAAATGGGGGCATTCGAGGTCCTTGTTACGAATGAAGAAAAATGTGTTTCTGTGTTTTTGAAAATTCAACCCTTGAAGGTGTGAAATGGGGGGTTGAATGGGAATTGGCAGTTAGTATGAGGGTTCCGTTAGTTTTTAGGTTAGGGTCATAACACTTGGTATTTGACGAACGATACAAGAGTGACCATCGTAAAAGTTGATGGAAGACTCACCACAAAAATAAACAAAACATCACTGACTTACACAAACATTGAAGTTAAAATGTCAACTGATTGATATAACATAGATTATCGACTGAATTGATCAGTTGACATTTTAAATTCGATGTTTGTGTAAGTCAGTAATGTTATGTTTATTTTTTTAAGTCTTCTATCAATTTTTACGGTGGTTACTCTTGTATCGTTTTTATGTTTATTTTAGACACCCTGAAGATGGCAAAATACTTTGCCGAATTGCATTCCCTAGAAATAAATGCTTTTTACTGTGGAGCAGACTTTATTTTTTCTACTAATTAATCAGAACTCCACCTGACATGGACTACTTTCATATTTTTTTTTTCATGTTCATCTGTACAGTTTACGCCGAATAGATCAAACAATGGATGCATTCTTCGAAATGAAGTGGGGATATAAGCTTCTGTTGAACTTACCTTCATCCATTGGGGTATTCGCCGAATTATTTTTTATCAGTAATGTATTGAATGGATTATTTATTGCATGTACCAATAGATGTTCTGAATATTACTGTATTGATACTTCTATTCAACATTTTGAACAATATTTATGTTGTAGATACTCTCGATTTTGGGATTCATCATTGCATTTACCAAATATAACTTATTGTATCAATATTTTTATTCAAGATTTATGATGTAGATATTCTTGATCTTGAAATTCATCATCAATGTATTGAATGGATCATAGCAAGTACTAATAGATGTTCCAAATATTACTGTATCAATACTTGTTTTAACGAAATTTAAGATGTGGATATTCTTGATATCACGATTGCATATACCAATGAATGTTCCAGATATTATAGTAACAATACTTATTTAATTTTTGTATTTTTTTTGTTTGTATTATATAAATAAATTATATTCTGTACCTGTTAGTATTTCCTTCATGTGATGAGTCAAATATTTATTGAGTTTGAACTACTGAAAATATAATTAATAATTAGGAATAGACTTGAAGTATGTTCATACAAATTTCGTAAATTTTTTGTTGAATTGTTATTTACTTATTTCACACCAACTCTTCGTTATGGGATACTAATTCAAAGGTAGAGACGTTAACTCATCTATTTTTCACAAATACAGGTTTACATTTTCTATGGCCAAAAATTCCCCTATGGTTACAAAGCTATAGAAAAAAAATGTATTTCTGAAGATATTGAAATTCATGAAGAGAATGTGACAACAAACCTCAGAAAACTCCGACATAATACTGCACATTCTAGTTATTCAGAGTATTTTTGAATTTAAATCAATCAAAATAGAAGAAATGATTCTTATCGACAAAGTCGTCGAAGAATTCGTCCACCGTATGCTCCTGAAATAAATTGTATTGCGCCATTTGGCGTAGCAGATATTAAAGACTTGACAGTATTGCATTTTTGTTATTCTTGCCAAGTCTTGGACATACGAACAGGATCAGAGGGTTTTTCAATTTCCAGGCAATTTATAATCGAATTAACTTTTTTATAGCGAGCTCTGAAAGGGATCGGCAAATTTATTTTAATTTCAGATTCAGGCCAACATATAAGCTCTGGTGAATATTTTCAGGGAGTCCCATATTAAATCTACTCTTCTTCTCTATAAGTTCAATAGATGAGGGTTGGCACTGCTGATTTTCACTATCAGGATCGGATAAAGACTAACTAGGAATATATTCAGAATTTTTTGGTGAATCGTATAATGAACTAGCTGGGCAACTGCTAGGAGAACTATTCGAAACTCTTGAGTAAATATTTCCCATGGATGTAATGTCACTCGACACAGTTCAGTTTCACTAGCTGGAGGAGTGATGTTTTCATATGGTTTGGGTTTCTCCGTCGTTGGTAGGTCATTTACTTGTGATCAAACATTGTCAGACCAATGTCGTTTCAGGTTGATCTTTCTTCACCAAAAATTTCGATCCCTTGTTCTGGCATATTCCCAATTCGTACTATCTTCTCCCACCTGGAACCAAAGAACAATATGATTATAGGACTGCATATAGAATATAGTACTGATTGATGTTTTGATGAAGAAACTTGCATTGAATGAAATTTAAGATCGTTTCCTGAACCCGGCAATAAAATAACAAGGTGATGTACTCACCTGAAAATGTTCTGCACAAAAGCACATATTTCCGCTTTCTTCAAAAGTTGTATTCACTGTCTCGTGCCATTTCTTACGACGCCCTTCATCTTTAGGTGCATAAAAAAATAGCTTATTTGAACTTTCATTGGTGTTCAGACAACCGGGCACATAGCATTTTTTTAGACACTCTCACAGTTATTTAAAATTAGAAAATAATTTCGCAATCTTTTCAATACGAAACATCCATCAAGAGCTTGTTTGTTTGCAGCAGATCTCTGCATATCTCTTGTCTCGCATCAGATATCTGCAAGAGAAAGAGCTGAAGAGAGAAAAATGATTGATAATATTCTAGTCCGTGGAGCAAACGAACGAACCTATCAAGTATCAAATAACAAATATCATACGTCACAATTTCATGGTGTGCAACGCATGCAACGATGCCAAATCTAATTTTGATGAACGTGACGTCACAAAACCACTTTTTTCCGGATTATGAAAAAATTACCTATCAGGAAAAAAAAAATCAAGTGATATTAGCACATATACTTTCTAATTACTGTGTTTCCTCATCGTTCATAAAAATGCTCATTGGGTCTGGCAGCGCAAGGAGAGAAGATATTATAGCGCGATCCTTGTGAAAAATACCCTTCACGCCGTTCAGCAACTTCTCGAGATATTGATACTTGGGATGCTGTAGGTACTTCGAGTATATATAGATATTTCGGAAACAGGCCCCATTTTTGCTAATTAGCATCAAAAGCATGAACTGTTTACGTCCACTTTCCTTGGGACCACATATAATAGCTTGGAAAGAATTCGGTAATAACATGCCAGGCTCACTCGCCCCATCATATCTGGATTTCTGCTCTGATTATTATTTAAACTTCCACCGGAATCTAAATAAAATGAAATTCATACTGAGGTTAACGATTCATACATAGCTATTCATATCTCGAAAGTTAACGAAGTTTCATGAGTTTAATTGCTGAAAGAGAACAATCCGTATAGCATTCCGAAACACGGTACAGCCGAATAATGGATCATAAGATTATAGAGGGATGAAAAAAGAAACAGAAAGCGTTTCCAAAATATTTATGGAATCATTCTTTTTACAATCCTAAAACTATATTAGAAAATACATTCAATCATTCATATCATCTGGAAATACTTCGCAAGAGTTCGAAAGACCATTATATCTCTAAACAAGCCAGTTAAAGATTGAAAAAAAGAGCTAATGCCTTCTATAGGGGTACAGTAATAATACAAAATATTTGGATACAAGTCATGCAACAACATTGCCATATACAGGTCGAAACCTTCACGGTATCTACCGCAATTCGAGTCGAATTCGTGAACTATCACAAAAGCAGTACGCGGAACACAGGCCCAAAACTGCTCATAAACCGTCTTGAATCATTCGAAAGTCATATGGGAGAGACATGCTCTTCAAAGAGATTATATTCATCTTGGTTGAACAACACATTCATATTGCTGTTGGCTCAGACTAGGTGGTCGGGTTTTCTCGGATATGTCTGAGAAGAGAAAAGAATAGATAACATCTACGTCCTGGACCTGTTGGTTGGAGAAATATTCTCGAATTTTCTTCTATCCTTCATCAGGCATATCGTCGAAAATGAATACCGAATCTGGTAGAGCCTCTCTTAGACGGCTGTGGAATCATCAAGGGGAAAATAACTAACTTCACGCTCGCCGCTCGCATGAATTGCATTTTCTCAGCCTCATTGAGCCCTCAAAAAATAGCATGGAACGAATTCAGAAATGACACGCCTGTTTCTCACGTCCTTGATGACCTTTTCGATAGCTCCATTGTTTTCCGTAGCAGGAGTATGCCTCTGAAGAACAACGTCCATATAAGGAATCCAGTCTCCAGAGGACCTCTCTCAAAGATTATCGATGTGTTGATCTTTACTGCTGACTGAGCACGGTACTATCTTTTCCTCAAGTTCCTCCGTCGAACTCACCCTCTTTCTTTCAGGAGAGGATAGCTTACCAATTATATTTTTGTATTTCCATGACGTATTGGAGTTAATTTTTCCGTTGGATCTTTCATGTGGATTGGTGAGCTCCAGTATTGATTTATAGTTCAAAGTGTGTTTTTCGGAAAAATTTACGGGTATATTCTTGTTTGGGAGTTGTTTCAACCACTCAGTTAGTGGATACGATTCTCTCCCCAGTTTTAATGAATTCCCATCCATAGTTATTGGATGTTTTTTTATGAAAAACCCATCTGCCAACATTGATATACCAATACAGTTTGGATCAAGTAAAACGGACATGATGTTCTATAGACAGTCTCGAGAACTACTAACGGTGATTGGAGGATGTATCATATTTATCGAAGACATGGTCGTCTGTGACGACGTGTGACCATATATGACCACATGTGACCATCTAGGCCACATGTGGCCACTAGTGACCACCTGCCCCCCCCCTGACAACCTGTGACCACCCATGACCATCTGTGACCACCTGTGACTACCTGTGACTACCTGTGACCACTTGTGAACATCTATTTCAATATGAAAATGACCGAACTTAACCGAACATAACCATATGTGATCATATAAACATGACCAAACATAACTGAACAGAACTAAACATGACCAAACAGAACCAAACATAACCATCCAAGGCTACATAAACCTGATCAAGTCAATGGTTATTGTATTCGTGACCACCCTCATCGGCGCGCCGATAGGAACAGGTGGTCACACCTGGTCACAGGTGGCCACAGGTGGCCATAGGTGGTCACACAAAGTCACAGGTGGTCACATACGACCATGTCTGCAATAAATATGATACATCTTCTAATCACCTCAGTAGTTCTCGGGCATGTCCGTTTTACCTGACCTAAACTGTTTTGGTATAACTATGACAGCAGATGGGTTTTCCATTGGAGAAACATCCCATAACTATGGATGATAATTCATTTGGACTGGATAGGAAATCGTTTCCACTAATTGAGTGGTTGAAACAACTCCTGAGCAAGAATATACCTGTAAATTTTTCCGAAAAAGACATTTTGAACTACAAATCAATAATGGAGCTCACCATTGCACATAAAAGATTCAACGGAAAAATTAACTCCAAAACATCATGGAAATATAAAAATATGAGATCGATGATAGAACTGGTGGAAAGGAGGATAGTATCGTTGTCATTTAGCAGTAAAAATGTATACATCGATAATCTAATGAGCGAGGAATCCTCTCCAGACTGGAACCCTTATATGGACGTCATTCATCGGAGGCATACTCCTCCTTACGGAAAACAATGGTGTTTTCGAAAAGGTCATCAAGGACGTGAGTAAACACGGCGTGTTAGTGCCGAATTTCTTCCATGTTATTATTCGCGGGCGTAACGAGACTGAGAAATACACTTCATGCTCTCCCTACTACTCAGCGAATACGGTGCCAGATTCCAGAATATCTAAGTATACTCGAGTTCCTTATATCATCCCAAGTATCAATATCTCGAGAAGATGCATGAAAAAAGTTATTTCCCTATCGATGATTTCACAACCGTCATACCTCTTAGAGAGGCTCTACCAGATTCGGTACTCGATGTGCCTGAAAATTCGAGAATATTTCTCCATCCAACGGGTCCAGGACGTAGCCGTTATCTATTTTTCTCAGACATATTCGAGAATACTCGACCAATAATCCGAGCAAACAGCAATATGATTGTGTTATTCAACGAAGAAGAATATATGGAAATGTAGTTGAATGACTTGTATCTTTATATTCTGAATTCATTACTGTACCCCTATAGAGGACATAAGCTCTATTTTTCAATCTTCAATTGGCTTGTTCTTAAGATAGAATAGTCTCTTGAACTTTTGCGTAGTATTTCCAGATAATATGAATCTATTTTCTAATATAGTTTTAGGATTGTAAAAAGAATTATGTTATGAATTACTCGGATCTCTCGTGTTTTGGAATGCCATACGGATTGTTCTATTCCAGCAGTTAAACTCATGAAGAACTAGCGAACCATCCATTTTGAAATTATTCTTGATACACAGTGGTTCGTGGCATTCGAAGTTTGAAACCTGTCCCGTACTTGATTGCTCAAAAAGTTTCAGTAAAGTTTCCTTTCGTAAACTTTCAAGATATAAATAGCTATGTATGAATCATTTACTTCGGTAGGAATTCGATGTTATTCAGATTCCGGTGGAATTTTAAATAATATTCATAGCAGAGATACAGATATGATGGGGCGAGTGAGCCTGGAATGTTATTACCGAATGCATTCTAAGCTATTATATGTGGACGTAAACATCAAAAATGGAGCCTGTTTCCGAAATGTCTATATATACTCAAAGTCCCTACAGCATCTTAAGTATCAATATTTCGAGAAGTTGCTGAACGGCGTGAAGGGCTATTTTCCACAAGGAGAGCGCTATAATATCGTCTCTCCCTGCGCTGCTAGAGCGAATTCTGGATTTATTCTTGATGATATAACCATTGATGGATCGGTGAAAATTCGAGAATATTATTCTAAGGGCAGGCTTCGGGGCATAGATGCTATCTATTTTTGTCAGACATATTCGAAAATACCTGACCAATGAGTAAGAACCAACTGCAATATGTTTTATTGTTCGATCAAGATGAATATCATCTAAGACGTGTTTTTGAAGACCATGTTTCCCCCAATATGATTTTTGAATGATTCAAGAAGGGTTGTGAGCAGTTTTGGGCCCGTTTTCCATATACTGCTCTTCTCATAGCTGAGAAATTTGACTGGAATCACGGTAGATACCGTGAAGATTTCGACCTGCCAATGGAAATGTGGTTGGCTTGTTCAGAAGAATGAATAGTCTCTTGGCCTTCTGCGTTTTAATTCCAGATAATATATATCATTGCTTTGGATGAATGTATTCCACATCATATGCTAGAAAATTGTGAAGGAATTTGCTTACCATAAATGTTATAGTGTATATACACACCGTTTTATTATTTACTCCCTATCATCCTATGACCCGTTACTCGTCACTCCTCTTATACCGATTGCTTTGCCAGCGATACTCTTTCCAGAATGAAAACTCATGAATAAACGTATGAAGCGACACCTCGATAGGAATTTTATTTCATTTATATTTTGGTTAGAATGTGAATAATAATCGTAGCAGAGATCCAGATTTCGGGGAAGCGATGTTGCTTGAGACGTTTATGAAATTATGTACCCCGTACCCCTACCGTTAAGAACTTCTCAATATCTATACGATTCAGATGGTGTACTTCTCCTGTGAGAATGAAAAAGGAAAGAATAAAAATTCATCATCCTGTAATATTCAAGAGGTGTAAAATGGGGTGAGAATATGTTAGTCAAATATTTCTTTTATTATCATTGTAGATACGAACGAGTGAGTAAAATGAGCGACAGTAGTAAAAACGTATGAAATGAATTTGAGTCATCGCTGACAAAAAATTAATATTTTTTATTGAATTATTTGGTTCGAAAATGCTTGTCGTGCGAATTGTAATGAAATTAATACTTCGACAAATTGTTAGTTACCAACCATTCATTGTCCAATGAAATTAATTATCTACTTTGAATACTCCGTAGAAATCAAATACTTTGACAAGTTCTTACTTACCAACTAATCACTGCCCTATCAAACTGATTGGTACCTACTTCTATGAACACTTCAACAAAATTTTTAAAACCAAATATTAAAAAAAAAAAACATTGTCAGCGATGACTTAAATTTATTTTATTCGTTTCAGTACACGGCTTAAATGGTAGCTTGTCTATGAAAAGTTTTTCTATTAAATATTTTATTATAATATGAACGACTTTTCATCCAAAATGTCGACTCTCATCTTATTTGAATATTATGCTAACCTCTGTCAACAAACAACTAGATTTGCAGACAAGTTCATTACTTTCGAATCTGTTGTTTGATCATTTCTATTATTGATATAATTCGCATACTATGTAGACCCACTAAACGTGCTACCCCTTTTGTATACTTATTCGAAAGCAAAATGATATCAGACTATACGCTCACCATCTTGATTTCCATCAAGGAGCAAGATAGAGAAATTACAACCATTTTGGCTTCAGTAGAGGTTGTTTTTTCCTTTTATGTAGCAGAAAAGAAGAAAAATTCTTTAAAACCCAATATTTTACTATAATTATTCTTATAAATTATAAAACTATCCCTATTGCATGTACTGTAATATACGTCTGTTGAATTATATCACGCATAAGCTCCAAAAACTTCAGTAATCTTCCTTTATGTTTATTTTCAAGACTTATTGAACTTTTATACTTTGTATGTAACAATTTGAAAATAAACCTACTATTATTATTATTATTAAACCATCAATTGTGCATTTACCATCTCTGGAACCGAATTGAGTGACGTGTAAGAGTTTGTAATTTTCCGATTAATTTGTTAATCTTACTCTGAGAGTTTTTCTAAAATGTATGATTAATTTTTTGTATTGCTTTATTTAACGTCGGCCCATTTCTTTGACCAGGGCTAAACACGGATACCGGTGAGCACACTCTCCCCAACCAAGAATTTGGCCGAATCCTCTGTTGTTCCAGAGGTAGGGTTCCCCTAACGAGATCAACATCTACGAACTCGGAAGCGCCATCTTAACGTTTCCACTGAAGAACGCCTGCAGCTGCAAATATCCTACTACGCTACAGTTGTTAGGGTATTACAACGCGCACCTTCCTTGTGAGGTGTTCACCCATCCAAGTACTAAACGCGCGCGATGTTGCCGGGCTCAGATATCGATAAGACTCTCGTCAACCTGACCAGCCACCGGTGGCCATTTTTGTTTGATTTGTTATTCAAAATATTGGTCTATAGTTGCATGCTTCGTTCCCTTCTCCTCTCAAAGAGAATACTTTGTTTCATTTGCAAGAAATGCCATGAAAGGTACTCAAATTGGCTCACAAAAGACGTTCCCGAAAGAGTATGAAGTAACACAAAAATATGATTATAAAAATGAGATGGCCGGGAATAGTTTCTATCATGTTTTCGATTCTCAACTCGTCAGAATTGGAATTGAATACATTTTTCCCGACCAATGGAGGTATTCTATGGTTTAGGAAAAAAAATTGAATAACGTTTACCGTAGAACTCTAGTACCTATAATTACTGGACTATATAATTTTGAACAGATGTTTGCAGCTTCACAAATTTTGAACAACAAAGAGTGGAATTTTCTAGTTGGGTCAGTTATATTCAAGATTTTCGAACAGTCACATCTGTTTAGTTATATAGAGACAGGCCAGTTATCTGATTTCTCATAATTCAATAGGTAATACTACATTTTGGGATCACGTTCATTTCAATTAATTCTCACTTTAATTGAAAGACAAGAATTCACTGAATGAATGTCTTTTCCTTTGTCATTTCATTAAGTTGATTCAGGGTCATAAAAGCCACAGAATATTTCACTGAACAGAGCTTGAATAAAATTAATTATCTTCGATTGATAAGTTCAAATCTTCGTTTTATTTTGGCTTGGATAAAGATAATACTGAGAGGCAAACTGAAATTATTGAGCAGAAAGTTGTAGTTCGTAATTAAAATGTTATGAGTATATCAGAAAATGAAATAAATAACCAATAAAAAGACAAGACAAGTTTTCATTTGAGCCTTGTACTTAAACGTATAAAATAAGTTTAAGTCATCGCTGACAATAATTTTGGAACGTAGTTCCTTATCGCGCGTTGCGAACGGGGGCTAGACGGAATGAATTAAGACCAAAAGTTGTAACGAGACTTTCGGCGTGCGCGTGTTTCTCTGTCTGTCTCTCTTTCTCTCTCTCATAGAAAGCAAGCCAGTTATTTTCGTTCCGTCTTTCTATTTCACATTGAACAGTGTGGTGTCACGACGATTATTTTTGTTGAATGTATACAAGTTTTTGTACATAATAAATAATAAAAAATAATTACAATAATGAATCCTGACAGTGTTTCTGCACAAGTTCCGGATATTGCTGATGGAGTTAGGTAAGTAGAGATTTTATACAGACAATAATAAATGCTTATGTATTTTTAGCAAGTACGCATTATAACCCCTCTTTACTATTGTGCTCACCAAGTCATACGCGTTATAATCTCTCGATTATTGGGTGTTTAGCAAGTGTACGCGTCATAACTTTAATAAATTTAAAAGCAAATTATATTTTAATATTACAATATCAATACGTATGTATTTAGCAAGCCGTGCGTGTTCTAACCTATACGCTGTTGTGTTTACGAAGTCGAGAGAGTATATATATATATATATATATATATATATATATATTTACACACTCTGTTGTGTTTAAATATTATATTAAAAAATAAAAAATATATATATATATATATATGCAATATTATTATAACTTGGAAAAAAAAAAATTACAATTCCTTCACTAATTAATCGAAAGGAACTTCGTTCCATCCGGGTGTCCCTTGACACCTCTCAATTTCCTTATGATTTTTTGTTGGATTATTTGGTTTCGAAAACTTTGTCGTGCGAAGTGTTCATAAAAGTAGGTACCAATTAATTTCATTGGACAAAGTAAAAACTTGTCGAAGTATCAATTCTATTACAAATCGCGCGACGGAGTTTTTGAAACCAAATAATCCAATAAAAAATAATCACATCATTGTCAGCGATGACTCAAACTTATTTTATACGTTTTAGTTCACGGCAAAAATAAAACCTTGTCTTTAAAAAGTTATTTTTATTGGTTATTATATGTTCTGCTTCTTAGTTAGTTCGCCTTGATCTGTTCGTTTCTACTAGAGCATCGTTATTACAAGGTTTCTTTCCTGCGAGTTGAGCTGAAAAAAATCATGATCTCCGACCCCAAAAACTCGCGAACACCAATTTTGAATAGAATCTGAATAAAATAACAAAACTCGTTCGCCATCTCGAATTTTTAGATTTGGGCAAAAAATTCGTTATTTCCGAACTTGAAAACCCCTACATACCAATTTGAATACAATATGACCATAATCAGAAAACTCGTCCTCCATGTTGGGGCCGCCATCTTGAATAAATAAATTCTGAAAAAAAATTCAGTATTTCCGACCGCGGCAACCGCCTTATACCAATTTCGAATCGAATCGGACCATAATCACAAAACTCTTCCGCCATCTTGGAGCCGGAATTTCGAATTTTGACAAAAGTTTCATGAAGTCCGACCCCGAAAACCCCCACGTACCAATTTGGAATCAAATCGGACCATAACTACAAATCTCGTCCGCCATCTTGAAGCCGCCATTTTGTTGTTTTTCCCTAACAAAAATTCCATAATGTATCTTTATCGGAATTATGATCACCTGCCAAATTTCAGATTATTCGGAGGACTAAAAGTCGGTCAAAATCCACTTGCAACTAACTAACTAACGAACGAACGAACTAACTAACAAGTGAAACTAAATAAGAGCTTATAATAAAAAATATAATGTTAGTACAAGTTCTACAAGAATCCAGATTTCTCTCAGTCCGAAGATGTACAGGGTACTTCAA
The DNA here is from genome assembly GCA_018342105.1 of Gonioctena quinquepunctata. NCBI lineage: Eukaryota > Metazoa > Arthropoda > Insecta > Coleoptera > Chrysomelidae > Gonioctena > Gonioctena quinquepunctata. Next base: position 176,443 of record JAFIRS010002719.1, read on the forward strand.
AGTCAGTACCTTCGATAAATGTATTTGGTATTTTTGTGGTCCTCCAACAAAAAAAATTGCCTGAATTTTCGAGCCCGTGTAAGTTATTAATGGTCAGGGTTGAATTTAATTTGCTATCTGCTCAGCCAACATCAGTTCCACGTTGACAATAGCACCAGGTGGTCAAAGTGAGCTCATTTAAATGAAAAAATTTTTTTTTTGAAAATTAAAATTCTGTATTTTGTGTGAAATTTTGTATATGTAAGCAAAGCATTTTTGACCTACGGCCATTTCCAGTGCTTACCTGAAATGCATATGATGTGATTTTGATGTACAAATATAAAAAAATTGTTCAGTACCTGTCATGAGAATAAAAAATCATCTCGATTGAAGTAAAACTTGAGACCATTCTGACATGTGTTGAATGTTCCTGGTTCTAAGAATCAATTTATAATGTTCAAATTGATGAAAATTTCATAACTTTGATCTATTTCAATTTTCTTCAAACTTTTGAGAATTGTTTTGGCCAACGGCTCGACAGCCGTTGGAAGACAGCGTGCTGTCGAGTGTCATGTTGTGTGCGATGTTGCCAGATTCACAAATTTATGATTATGGGTAATGACGTCATTCAGAATATGGAACTATAATATGAAAAATATATAGAAGCAGTGTGGCTTGTATGGTTGAGAGAAATATTGGCAGGAAATAGATAGTGAATTTGAAGTTTTGTCTCGAATCAGGTGCACTAGGAGAATCATAAGAGGTTTGGAAAGCATACATTTTGACAAGTGCGATGTTGACAGCTGCAAAGTTGGGGTTGGTGGCGCGGAAGTAGAAGAACTGCTGGAGAAGAAGAATAAATTCATTTTAATAATAATACTGATCTGGTGGAAGGTCTTTCCAAGGTCATTTCTCTCACTATTTTTATCTTCTCAAGAAAAGCCTTTCCAAGCCAACCTTATATGGAATAGGGATTTTGAAAGTCTTTTAACAGTTTATTAAGAAGTATCGACTTTGTCAGCCAACACAAGGAGCTTGAAAGTCCTTTCACCAGTTTATTTTTTTAACGTAATAAACTTTGTCAAGCCAAACTTATGAAACTTAAGGAGTTGGAAGTTGTTACACCAGTTCATTATCATTATTGAAATTTAATAATTCTTTTTCTCCAGCAGTTCTTCCACTTATGTGCCACCAACCAAAGCTTTGTACCTGTCAGCATCGCACTTGTCAAAATTTATGCTTCCCAAACTTCTTATGATTCTTCTATTGCGCCTGATTCGCGACAAAACTTGATATTCCTCTCAACCATACGAGCCACACCGCTTCTTTATATTTTTCATATTATAATTCCAAATTTTGAATGACGCCATCACCCATAATCATCAATTCGTAAATCTGGCAACATCGCACATAACATGACACTTGTAAGCACGCTTGCCACAGCTGTCAAATATTTCTGACTTTTTGTTTTCGGTCAAGAATCATTTGAAAAAAATATTTCTTGTCTTTGACTCATGCTAACTTCAATATATTCGTGACTTCGAAACAAATGCAGGAACTAATTTGGGCTCTTTTAATTTTATACATATGGAAAAAACAATATTTTTTCCAAATCGATTAAAATTGTGTCCGGTGTTGTAACATCGCTTTGGTCATGACTATGACCACGAAAGCGTGAAATCAAGAACCCTGTATCAATTTTATGTTAAATGGATTCCGTTGGACTTTTTCGTATGTAATCGAATCTGGATATGCTGATAAAATAATAATTCCACTCACCTCGTTCACAGGAGGTAGTGAATATTTCATTCAGTAAGTCAACAGTAAACAGACATTTTGTGAAGGGGTATTTTTTATCGAAATTTTTTTAATGAATGAAATCTATTATTTGCGATTATGCTCCTTCTTCGCACAAGGTGGGCTGGTTCCGAAGAACCCCGTGCACGTGGCCTCTCAATTTGGGCCCATTGTGCGCCCACTTGTTCTGAGAAAATCAGCTGGGCATGCCGATTTCTTTGACAAAATTCAGCAACTTCCTCAGCTGAATCTCCTTGACGTCCTCTGGGTTCAGAATTATGCTCCCAAGGTGGATCTCCCTCTGGTGCACCAGAACTGGGCACTCAGTGAGGATGTGCGACGAAGTCTCGTCATCTTCCAGGCACCATCTACATAGGGGATCATCTGTGATCCCGATGAGCTCCAAGTGCCTGTACAGGTGATTATGTCCCATTAGGAGCCCAGTCACAGTCTTGATGTCTTGTCTGTTAAGTGACAGGATCTCTTTAGACATTTTTGTTCAATGGCTCTTTTATGTGGAGCTTTGATTGCCTCATGCCTGGCGCCTCTTGCCATGTTTCAAGGAACTGCTTTTGTAGCAGTTTCTCCATATTTGAGATTGCCAGGCTGCTGGGTATTCCAAGATGGGTTCAGGTCCGACTGGGCTCTTTCCCGATCCTGTCTTGGCTTATCTGTCTGCATCCTCGTTCCCGAGGACACCTGAGTGTCCCGGGACCCATATGGGGCGACTTTGCTTTTTTTCGATGAACTTTCTATAGCGTTCCTTATTTGCGCCTAACGCCATAATAGCAGCTTTGCTGTCCGAGTATGTGGCAGTAGGCCCTCGACTTCTATTGTCGAGGTTTTCCTGGACACAGGTGGGTATAGCATATACTTCAGCCTCCAATTCTGGCTTTGCCACGAGCTCATTATTTCCCAACAAAAGACTCCCAATAGTTTTGGCTTTCTATTTCTCTACTTCATGTTATATGGAAATGAAACTCCAAATTTGGAAAAATTATCTCGTAATTCAACGGAATCTGTAATTTCCACATCTAGATGGAATACTAAAAAGCTAAAATAATTTTTCATTTCCAACATAATCTCCACGGAAATGAAATTCAACTGATATTGTATTTCTCTTTTGATACACCCATTTCAATTCTCTTTCTTCATGAATCCATCACATACATAAAACCATACATTGATTTGAGAAAAATCAAGTGTTGTTTTAACTACTATCGAACATAAAAATATCAAGGGAATTCTTGAAGCAATAAAATAATCCACATTTCAGAAATATCTATATATATACAGAGTGTTTCCTAACTACGGTACGAAACTCCGGGGGGTGATTCGTTAGGTCATTTGACAAAAAAAAGTTCCTATGAACATATGTCCGGAGTTGCTTCGTTTCTGAGATACAGGGCGTTGAAGTATTAAAAAAATAGGTATTTATAAAATATCCTGAAAAATTTGCCCCGTCCGTAAATAAAATATTTGGTAAAAAATTATTATTGTGTGCCATCGTATGAATCAACCACCTGCAATACATGAATCAACCACCTGGGTGAAAATCCCTAGGCAGTAGAGCTTGGACCCGCTGTATGTGATATGGGTATAGGAGGTTTCTTTTTAGAACATTCCAAACGGTTTTTGGGCTAACTTCAAGCTGCTGTGCAATCTTCCTGGTACTATTTGAAGGATATTCTTCTATCGCATCAAGTATAGCTTCTTCTAGTTCAGGCGTTGTTACAGTTTCTGGTCTTCCACCACTTACATTTTCATTAAAACTTCCAGTTTCACATAATCTTGCATGTAGCGTTCTAAATGTTTTAGCACATGGAATTACTCTGTTAAGATATCTATCCTGGTAGATTCTCCGTGCTTCTTCCGCATTTCCATTTGCTAATCCATAAATAAAGTGCAAGTCGGCCATTTCAGCGTTAGTAGAAGTATTCATGATGGAATCACTGCTAATTGACAACTCTGACTTTCACTGATATGACAATACTATCACTGTCAGCTGGTCTCCATAGCAGGTAATCATGATTGTAGAGTGCCTTCATTTTTTTTGTTCTCGAAAACTAAGCTGAATATGAGAAAAACACAGGAGGCCAAAAAGTTGTATTTTTACGACGCTAATGAAAATTTTTTTAGAACCCACGCTTATATTCAAATGCACTGAAAAGGAGAAAATATTTTTTTCTCAGTATTGTTGGCTGTGGTGCCCACTGAGACGCCACTGGACGTACTTAGGACCAAATAATTGCCTTATTACTTCAAATAGCTGTACCACATTTCAACCACATCGGTTTCAGGATATTCAGGATATTTTATAAATACCTTTTTTTATACTTCAACGCCCTGTATCTCAGAAACGAAGCAACTCCTGACATATGTTCATAGGAACTTTTTTTTGTCAAATGTCCCAACGAAACACCCCCTGAAGTTTCGTACCGTAGTTAGGAAACACCCTGTATATATATATATATATATATATATATATATATATACATATATCTATATGACCAACTCAGCTTCCGTTTCATACTCGGCCCACCAAGCATCCACGTGTTTATACAAAGCAAACAGTCAATAGCCCACTCAGCTTCCGCCACTATCTCAGGCTAGTTAGCCTCCTCTGTATATGTTACATACGTTTTTTGGGAGTTTATGTAACTTGGCCTCCTTTTGAAGCTATTGTGTATTTACTGGGCCTCCTGACACTGTTGCCAATTTTTCAGTCAATATTCAATTCCACAGCATGATAACAAATCACACGGCCTGTTGAAAAGTTTATCCGGTAGTTGAAAGTTTGAATTTTGCTTCATACTCTGAAATGAAATTTATTTCAGTAGTATCGTATAACGAGAATATCTAATCTACCTTCGATCATTCTGAAAATATTCAAGAAATAGTGGCTTAGAAGAGTTCCTAAAAATTATACTAGACAATAAGTATTCCATGATGAAAGCAGTAAACTATATTGGGTATATTTTGTGCTTATTAGTCTTCATTAATAGTGAGAAATCCCGATTCAAATTCTAACGTTCCACGATCTTACACTACGGTTGACCACTCTTTTTTTTATTTTTTATCGAAATTTACCAAAATCCAGTTGGTATCTATACATCAGTAAAATTCCAGGAGAGTTCTTGAATCTGACAGATCCAAAGCTCTATACTGGTCACTGTTTCCGCCAGTCTTTTGTCACTTTACTGGTGAATAAAAGTGCAAACTTAAGTACTATCAAAAGTCACAGGCGATGAGAAATTTTAAATACTAAATTCAATTGGGGATTCGATGGATAATGAGTAAAATATTACCAAAAGACTTCTTTTGAAGGCAGACACTAATGTTCATTCCATCACCTCCGACAAGAATACTTAATGACAAAAAAACCATAGGAAGTGCAGAAGGAATATTTCTAGTTGTTCAGATTGTATAATAAATATTAATGTCAATGAAATTCAAAAAACATTTGAATGTTATATTATATTTGTAAATATTAAAATTGTAAAGAAAATTGTTGACTCTTAACACCAGCATCTGAAGTAATCAGCTTTCAATTCAACTGTTGACTTGAAATTACATTTCTAAAACTTACTTTGAAATTTATACTTTCAACACTTGCTCGCAATAACATCATAAAAACGCGCCGTCGATAGCAATTAGTTGGTAAATAGCCGCCACTAGTGAACAGTTATATTTATGTGTTGCATTTCGAGAAAAAGTGACATAAATGCTCAGTGATTGTAGCGATCCACTGCGAATGGCCCTCTCAAAATGTATTTTCGCTCTCAATACATACCTAATATTTAAACTCATAGTCAAACTGCAATGCTCATATCATACACTTCCTCATTAAATAGTGCGATCCATTAAAACCTCAGACTATACCATTGAAGGTTGATTCTGAGTATCAATAAATACATTATTTAGATTTGAGAGATTTCCATGACTTTAACTTCAAAACTAACGGTATTTTCATTTTCACCCTTTGGGGATGAAGTATCAAAATACCTTCATAGTGGTTACTCATGTCATCATAGTCTAGTAGAAGTGAATTTCCTACGAAAAATAGTTCCAAGCCTTCTGAATATATGAGCGATGACTCATTCGATTCGGGATGTCATTCTGACGAAATTGTGCTAGTTTTTAACACAAAACAAAAAATAAAAACAGCCTTAGTTTTTGGTAGTTACTCAAGAACTCTTTATGATAGATGAAATAAAAACAGATTCTTGAAGACGGACTATTTACTATGGAAAATTTTGTCACGGAAATCTATATCAATTATTTATCATTTTGATTCAACGTTGAAAATAGGGCTACGGCGGCGTTACGGCAGGAGTACAGCACCTCTTGAGAGAGCAATTCAAATACAATATTCTTTATACTATCAAATATAAATTTAAAAATTCAAAAAATCAAAGTATCAGCTGAACTGAACACCTGAAAGAATATAATTTCGTTATTTTGTTTTCATTGAATTTTGATAATCGGAGGCTATTGTTAATTAAGTAGTTTTGTGGGAATCACCGTTTTTATAAAAACCGAATAGTTGTTTAGAGAATGACTCCATATTTTTTTTTTGCTTTCTGGAGCACATTTTACATGTGTACTTGATGATATCATGCAGAAATTGATAAAAAATTGATTATTTTGTTAATTATAATTTTATTATTTTAAATTTTTTTTTTAATTTTAAAATTTTTTTTATTTAGAATTTTTTTTCTTCCAAAATGCGGAATTAGTTATTCTCCGCCTAATAGGAATTTTTTTTTTTTATTAATAATTCTTTAATTAGTTAACAATTAGTTATAAACAAACTTTGATTGGCGTTGATTTTTTTTGAGTAGTACAAAAAGTAACAAGAACAACCATATACAACAAACTATGTGTGTTTCTCATATTTTGTTATCTTAAGAAATTTATAATTACCAAACTAAGTAACTTTTAAACAATTTTATAGAGTGATATAATCGAGTACACTGTAGAATGTGCTTCAGGAAGCAAGAAATCATGGAGTCATTCTGTGAACAATTATTCGGTTTTTAATGAAATCGGCGGTTCCAAAAAAACTACTCAAATAACGATAGCCTTACATTATCAAAATTGAATAAAAAAAAATTCCCAAAATTACATTTTTCCAATGATACATAATACAATAATTGTTTGGAATTTTTAAATTTATATTTAATAATATAAAAATATGTTATGTGAATTGCTCTATCGAGAGGTGCTGTAGTTCAGCGTAACGCCCACGCGAAGCTCTGTTTTAATTCATCGTTGAATTAAATTTATTAATAATTGGGATAAGAGTTGCGAGAGTAACATTATCACAGGAAATTTATCTTTTTTTTTTTAAGTTTCCCGATAGTCGATAGTTTTTGAGCTTTTTCCAAAGAACTAGAACCGATTTTATTTTTATTTCCGTTTTTTGTTAAAAAAATCGAAAAATACGACTTTTTTAGAATGTCATCCCGAATCGATTGAGTTTGATACACGGATTTTTTCTAAACAACATATGTTATAAAAGGAAAAAAAATATTATCCCATAGCGCATGGTTTGGAAAATATTTTTATTTGTGGAAATATTGGTTGAGGATTCAGTAATATATATTAATATTACTTATCATTTCATGATGAAAAAAAAAAAACTTCTCGATACCTACTTTCAATTTCAAATATGTGTTTTTAATGGTACCCCAGTTTATTTGGATCTATTTTCCTTAGTTTCCCTTCAAGAAGAATTGAATATATTATTCATTGAGCATAATGATTTCTATTCAATTCCATTATTTCCTATTCTTCCAAATCCTCAATAACACAGTGAATAATTTTCTTCAGTAATATAAATAAATAATTTTGAGTAGTTTTCAAGATCTGTGAAAGAATGTTCCTCTTCCATTCAATTTTCTGTACCCTTTAGAACTCTCACTTATAAGGTTTTCCTCCTAAAATATATTATTGTATTGTTATATTATTATCAACTAGCATTTTTCCATATGTTTTCATCTAGCTTATGGCTCAGGCTATTCCGTGGTTTCGTTTCCCGTTATCATGTTATCTCGTTATCTCGTTTGGGTGGCATGATTGATTTGACAGCGGAAGATACTTTGTGACGACTATTACAATTCACCAATCCCTTTCCACCCCCGTAGATATGGCATTTTGAAGGAAGGTTAACACGATTTACTTTATTCGTGACAGAGAGCCAAAACACCAATTTCCATTATTCTAACTAAAAAACTCACGGAACCATAATAAACATTTTCAGCCCCCATTTCGCCCCGTAGTAGTTAATTTCTAAAACACTGGAAAACAAATGTCTTCATATGTAAAAAGACCTCAAATATCCATTTTCATGATCCTAACTTAAAATGTTCCACGCCCCATTTGACTCCTTTAGGGTTTGGATTGCTGAAGACACTGAAATACCAATTTTTATGAACCCAAGTCGGAAACTAAGGGTACTCCAGTACAAACTTTCGAACCCCATTTAACCCTTTTACCCCTTTAGGGGTTGAATTTCCAATAATCTAAAATACGTGTTTCGTTATTTGGAAGAAAAGGCCAAAAATAGCAGTTTCCATGACTCGAACTTCAAAACTAACGGTATTGTGATTTTCACCTTTAGGGATGGAGTATTGAAAAACTTGGTTATATACCATGTCATCATAGGAATACGCTATCAAAATTTCAGCTCTTTGTGTTGAGTTATTTGGTCTGGGCGTTGAAGTTAGTGAATCGGTCAGTCAGGACATGTAATTATATATGTATAGATTATTTCAATTCATTAGTGTCTATATGTATATGTTCTGTTGACTATTTTGTTGGTATATTTCTAAAACAATGGGCTACTGATTTTATAACATAACTTTTGTCACACACCCAAAAATTCCATCCTTTTTTCTGTACATTTGAACAGTAGCATGTTCTGATTAAAATTGAATTCATTTGAGTCGTTTACCTGAAAATTTTTCATGATTTATCTGTAATCTTGAACCTTGGAATACCCCAGATTCCTACATTCAGTTAATTAATAATCCATTCTAAGCAACCTCATTCAGTAACTTTCGTGGTACACAATATAATAACCGAAACTGAATAATACAAATCAAATTCAAGACACATTACGAGAATATAGATTTTCTGATATGTGGAAAACAATGCAAGTGTTTTTTCAGGTTCACAAAATACTCAACTCACACGAGAATATATTCAAGTAGGATTCTATATGAAGATTGTTTTCATTCGATGAAAGAAATTAATTTTTTTTGCTTGAAGATAGCGAAAGTTTGGTGTCCTTTTGTTGAATCTTGCATGAGAAATTGTTTGAGTGATTTGTGTATTACATTGTCAAAGTACCTTTTCTGAAATGGTGAAATATCGCAATATTTCAGTGGACTCCCGAATAAATCTTGACGTAATCGCAGTAATATAAATTGCGAAATCGATGAGAAAAAGTATTTACCAGGCTCATTCTCAAATATTTGGGAGGCAATTGCAGCTTCCACAATTTATTTCGTTCGTGCGCGGAAAGAATACATGTTTCTTGACAATCTAAAATGAATGATATTTGTGCATCCCCGGTGTTGCAAATTGGGGAAGCAGTGACCTTCAAAGTATACGTTTCAAACACTATAACATAAACAAAGTATATAAGCAGCGCACTTCAGCGGCGAGGGACTGCACTAAATTTTAAATGGCTATCAAAAATGGGCAACTTGGACTCCCTCTATATTTTGTGGCAAAGTGTTTGTTACTATGTTCATGTCGTATGCGACATTTTTTAAAGGGTGGTTACCGGGCGTCCGTATATCGGAGGCTCGGTGACATCGGAGTCTCAGTGAACCTCAAAATTAACATGGCCGGAGGCCCACTTATACCGTATATATATATATATATATATATATATATATATATATATATATATATATATATAGCTGAATGAGAGAAAACTAAGAAAAAACGTTCTCTTTTTGACTAAAAGACGTTCGCTCACCTGAAAATGGAACACAGATGGAAAAACTTTCAGACTTTTCATATTCTGCAGTTTCAGGGTATCAATTTCCCTCAGTCCTTCTGTGGGCAAGTGTGTTATAGCTGTATTTGACAAGTCTCTGGAGAAAAACGTTATTTCAGTTCCCAAGATACGAGGTAGGAAAAAATATCTACTACTTACAAGTAACGTAAACTTTTCAGACCAAGGAACGCTTTTGTGGAATGCTGAAGAGCAAAGTTTCCCTTTCAGACTTCTGAAAACAAAGAAAAATAAGTCAATATTTGAGTCATCATAATGTTCATAGAATTTCCATGAAAATCTTCAGCCTTATTTGATAGCCAATTAAATACCCTCATTTCAGAAAATTATCATGTTAACAAGAAATATTTTTGAAAAAAAAAATGATTTAGTGGGTACCATATCCAAAATGAGACCAGGTTCTCATTCAAATTTGAGAAGCATGACATTTGGTTCATGAATGAATCATTCTATACTTTGCTCCATTACTGAATTTCAATTTGATCCAAGTCAAGCGAAAGGAAATTTTTCGAAACGTCAATAGTATACAGAGAAGCAATTTACAATTCAATATCAGGTAGATTAAGATAATGGTCCCCAGAACCCAATACCAGTTCCGAAGTTTATATATTATATATTTATATAATTTTCAAACCCAATGAAACGAAATTTCGCAAACATATTTTTTATCAATATCTCAACTGAGTTCGAAGATGGGCCAAATCGTTTCAGTTGTTTCAAAATGACGGCTATTAAGATTGATAAAGAAATCGCAATCTTTAAACTTCATACCAATATGAACGAACAATGGGTCAGTTGATACGGCTCTATAAGCTTCACAACTATCATTCAGAACGTTTATCTCTACACATAAGAAAAATCTGTGAAATACCATTTATGAGAATTAATAGTTTTTGTTCACCCTGTATGCTCCTTTCATCTGAGGTTCATTCACCCGTGACAATCAGATACCAAGTTTCTCTTTCTATATGAATAAATATTGGTTAATATTATTACAAGCTTTTATTTAGTTTCACCTGTTCCGGTGTCTGTGTGTCTGTCGGTAATCAAATCTTGCAAAATAAATTTGACCCAGTTCTAATCGTCCGATTGATTTGAAATTTGGTGTACATAATTCCGGAAACAATGATTATAAAATAAAAAATCGGCCAATATGACGGACCATTTTGTTTTCGGTTCGAAAATTATGATTTTTGTTAAAATTCAAAAAAAAATTAATGAAATTACCAAATAATTATTCAACATCTAAATACTTTATTTATACAAATGAGTCAGAAAAAATAATTTATTTCATTGTTTGATTAAATTCTGTAAGTAACAGATTCAAAAGCTTGCCGCGGATAAAAATAGATAATCTTGCGCGGCAAGATTTTCCCAACTTTATCACAGAATAAACCAGATCAAAAGGAAAAAATTATTTTTTCCTCTTAAGTCACTCTTATAAACTTTTCTTGAATTTTTTTATAATTTTTTCTGCATTAAGCTTGAAACCCAAGTAAGTACTGTCTATTTTTTTCGTTGGTTTGTGCTTCTTTATTTTGATTTGGTCAGATTACATTGAAACATTGGGAAAAATTTCGGGGATTTGAATCCTTCTCCAACTTTCGAACGTTTTTTTTTTAATTTGTAGGCCCATTTCTGCGACGAGGGCTGAGACCAATAAAGGGAAGATACTTCCCCAACCGGAAATTATGCCGAATCCTCCGGTGTTTCCAACCAGAAGTTATCCTTAACGAGCTCAACATCCATGAACTCAGGACTCCATCTCAACGTCCCCCGAAGGACTGCATA